>CM052441.1:65929745-66336281 GCA_028533085.1 Varecia variegata
CAGTTTTAATAACCACAGCCTTGTAGTATAGTTTGAAGTCTGGCAAATTAATGCCTCCCGTTTTGTTTTTATTGCTTAAAATTGTTTTTGCTAAACGGGGTCTTCTCTGGTTCCATACAAAGCGTAAGATTATTTTTTCTATATCTGTGAAAAATGATGTTGGTAATTCTTAAAGTAGAGATTGGCACATAGTAATCCAGTATGTAAATGTTAGCTGTTCTTTTTGCCCCAATCATTCAGGAAGCCTGATATACCCATTCAGCCGTGTGTAGTGGTCTGGATGGGACAATAAAGAAACATGTGTGGCCGTCCCATATTCACCTTTCCTTAGCACCTAACTCAAAGAAAGCAGCATTCTGCTGAGGACAGTCTGACCTGAGAGTCACCTCTGTCCTTGTGCATGTCCAGCAACAAAACTACCAGTGGTCTAAGATATTGCTAGAAGTACCATAGCACTATACATTTCCCTGGCCCCAAAATTTAGCCCTGAGCACTTAGGAATGTTCAAATGCCTGGCACCACCATCCTATGCTATAAAGGTGGTCATTTACCTCACAGACAATGTTATTTCACATATCCATTAGCCAACAGCATACTACTGTATTTGGTTGTAAACACCTGGACAACAATGAATATTTTGTGTTAAAGGTATTATTATATAAGCAAAGCAGAGTTCCAAAGAGTTCTGCGACTGATAGTTAAAAGACACAACTTATATAAATAGAAGAGGGCAAGACACCTGAGCCGGCCACTCAGCACAGGTTTATTCTATCCCTTTGTGTAAACCATGCATGATATGTGGAATATTTTACCAGCACCTGCAAACCCAAAACAAAGAGTGCAATTGGTCATCTAGACAATCAGTGTTCAGTAGTCAATATAAACAAAACACAATACAAAACCAAGACATTACATTTTATATTCACTGCATTTTTTAAATGTCTGCAGTAGTGCTAAGAGAATGCTCACTAAGGAATGAGGTAAATTTTATAGAGTACCTTGTATGAAAAACAAAAATCTTTTTAATCAACCCTATTTCTCCAGTTTTAGTGGGGATCTAACATTTTCCCCCAGAGTTTAACTACTGGCTGGGTTTATGCAATAGCTCATAGCTCTTCTAATTCCATTAGCTCTCTGCTAATGGAATACAGATCTCTCTGCCTGAGAGTACTTTTGCTTGAGGCCTGTTATACCCTCCCACGAACAAGGGTTTTACTGTGGGAAAGACAAAGAAAAATCCTACCTGGCATGTATGATATATGGACACTTACCAATGGAAACACATGAGAGTTTAATGTAAGATGCCCAACAGTGTACAAACCTCCGGAATCCAAGTGTTTTTGTTAGAAAAACCCCAAAAGGAGCAGACACATTTCCCTCTTACCACTTCTATTATACTATTAACATATCCACACATTTAAAAATATTTATTAAGTACTTACTATAACGTATACTAATTATTATAGGCTTTGGGATACAACAGGAAATAAACAATAGTTTCCAGTTATTGCACCCCCTGGAAAGGCCTAGTTTGACTTATATATCTGGTCTACTTAAAAGATAATGAAACACATTTTGGAGTACTTTGGAAACATGTAATCTATCCAAAGATGCATTGCATCCCCCACATAATTGGTATATTTCCTTACAGAAAAAACTATTATGTTTAGCCACACATGTTACAGAAATGAGAAAGGCATGAGGTGAATGCATGGACCTGACACAACACTCCTCATCATTGGTGTCTGTAGGTCACTTCCTATGAACAAGTCTCAGTGCTTTATATGTAATGTCTCATGTTGTCAGGACAACAGAATGGCAGCTGTATGCCTATGCACCAATGATTTGATTCTCTGGTCAATAAAATAGATTTCAGAATGTTAAGATTGTGTGCATACTTCTTAAATTAATAAAATACTGAATTTGGTCAACTATATATAATAATCAAGCATGATTTGTTTAAATATCATCTCCAGACAGTTCATAGCAGACAGGTTTTAATTAGCAAGGAAAAGTACTGATTACAAAATAATTGTTTGGGGAACATTTTGTGTAAAGCTGTCTAGCCTATATAAAAGTTCCATCTTTCTACAGTTTCAGAAATAAACCCAACTTTAACAACACTTCATGAAATAATTGTATTCTATGAGCACAAGAAATAGCTTGCTGAGAAAACTACATACTCAAACTGAGAAGTTAATACCTATTCTAGGTCAAAGCATTGTACTAGGCATCTTGGAACAGTCTGCTGTTAAGTGAAGTACACCAGCTCTTTCAAAATGCTTATGAGTGACATTGAAAGTTATAATATGTGGGTGGCAACTGCTTCTGCTGTCTTGGCCAACTGGCTCAGTGATTAATATGGTATATTTTTCACACATTTTTAAAGGAAAGGAAGGATATGCAATAGGACAAACTCAATTAATGTTGTTTAGTCATGTCCAAGTAACAGAATTGTAAGTATCCATCTTCTTCCACTAATCCAGTCATTCTTTATCTTCTCAATTCTAGGTAAGCATACATTTCCCAGAACAAAGGGAAATTATCTAGGAAACAGTGATTGAGATACTATAGTCCTTTATTCAAGATAGAGCACTAATACATTTTTAATGAGATTAAGAATAGTACTGGGTACAACAGCTCACACCTGTAATCCTAGCATTTTGGGAGGCTGAGGCAGGAAGATTGCTTGAGGCCAGGAGTTTGAGACCAGCCTGAGCAAGAGCAAGACCCCTGTCTCTACAAAAAATAGAAAAATTAGCCTGGCATGGTGGAATGCACCTGTAATTCCAGCTACTCTGGAGGCTGAGGCAGGAGGATCGTTTGAGCCCAGGAGTTGGAGGTTACAGTGAGCTATGATGACACCACTGCACTCTAGTCTGAGCAACAGAGTGAAATCCTGTCTCAAAAAAAAGAAAAAAAAAGAATAGTGATAAAAAATGCTATTCTTTCTGGGGTAATAGGAAGTAGCTGACATGTAATATTTTAATGTGCATTGTACACCTATTCCATATTAGGTCTTGTAGAAAATATGAGAGCCTTATAAGATAATGGTGTATCATTTGTGCACTTTTTCAAATGGAGGATTCTCAAACCACTGACTATATTTACTACTTCCTGTGGTTTATTACTGTGGTGATGGTGGTTAGCTTAAAACATTGTGAGAATCAAATATAATGCATTATTAGAAAGAGGAAGTTTAGTTTGCAAATATCATCAGCAAAGTTGTACTCAGTATGAGGGGAATGCTGGAATTTCTATTGGCTATTGAACATTTATTATCATTCTCTCTCTTAAGATCGGTGCTTCTGTAACAAGTCAGACAGAACAGGGATTCTGTGTTCCAATTTGCACTGGCCTGTGGACTTGGTTTTCCAAACTGCCAACCCTTAATAATCACTGCACATATCTAGGACTTTAATCTTCACTTCTTACACTTGCATTCTCTTTCAAAAATTAGTTAAATCCGCCGGGCGCGGTGGCGGGAGTATCGCTCGAGGTCAGGAGTTTGAGACCAGCCTGAGCAAGAGCGAGACCCCCCCCCCCCCCGTCTCTCCTAAAAATAGAAAGAAATGACTTGGACAGCTAAAAAATATATATATAGAAAAAACTAGCCAGGCATAGTGGTGCATGCCTGTAGTCCCAGCTACTCGGGAGGCTGAGGCAGAAGGATCGCTTGAGCCCAGGTGGTTGAGGTTGCTGTGAGCTAGGCTGATGCCACGGCACTCTAGTCCAGGCAACAGAGTGAGACTCTGTCTCAAAAAAAAAAAAAAAAAAAGATAAAAAGAAAAATTAGTTAAACCACAATAAAATAACTATTATAAGAATGTAGTATTTTAGGGTTTAACTTAAGAGAAATTTAAGAAGTTTTGGCTTAGTTGAGGATTCTCTTCAACCTCTTAGCCACATAACTGTATTGCCCTTAAGGCTAAGAGGTTTGTTGAGGAAAAACAACCTGGGTTTGAGTTCAGATTCTCTAGCTTGCCAGCTTCGAGAAATTGGGCAAATTCCTGAAGCTGGCAGAGGCTTAGGCTCCTCATCTCTACACTTGGATAATAATATTTACTTCAAACAATAGTTTATAATATAGAAACAAGAGAAAATACACATATAGTCATGAGAATAGCACCTGGCCCATCTAACCTTTCACCAAATGCTGAGAACATTGTTGTTAATATTTAGGAAGAGTGGTACCTCTCAGAGATGAGCACTTTTACAGCTGTGATCTGAAAAAGTCCCTCCTCAAAAGTGAGTGCAGGAACAGAACTGAGAGTTAAGCCAATGCTAAATTAGAAAACCTTTGGTTACATTTCAACTGGAATCTAGCATTTTTTTCCAAATTCAGCATCTTTCATCTCTCTCTTTACATTCTTTTCTCCTTTGGGAAAAGTGTGCATGTTAGGCAGAAAATGGAGTCTTTTAATTTTGGTGTCCCTAGCCAGGACTCAGAAACTGGTGATAAAAAGGAAAATGCTTTTTAAAGTGACTGAAATTTTTATTGCTTGTCTGGACAGTCATCATAGTTGAAAACACACTAAAGCGAGAGTCCAGCAACCTAGATTGCTCGATAGCCAGCTCTGCCTCTGAAAAGCTCTGTCATCTTGGCAAGTCAATAAACCTGCTGGGCCCCCACAGCCTTAGATGGCAAAAGGGAAGGCTGGTTATATCAGTGGTTTCGCAAACTTCAGAAATCAGAAGAATCTTTTTTTAAAGATCAGAGCAGAAATAAATGAAATAGAGACTATAAAAACAATAGAAAAGATAAAGATCGACAAAATGAAGAGTTGGTTTTCTGAAAAGATAAAAAAATTCAACAAAACTTTAGCTAGACTATTAAAGAACAGAATTAAATTAAATTAAAGAACAGAAAGAGAAAACTCAAAATGAGAGAGGAGAAAGGAGACATTACAACTGATAGCACAAAAATGCAGAGGATCATATGAGACTATTATGAAAAATTATGTGCCAAAAAATTAGAAAATATAGAAGAAATGAATAAATTCCTAGGCTCATACAACCACCAAATTGACTTATAAAGAAACAGAAAATCTGATCAGACCAATAATGAGTAAGAGAATTAAATCAGCCATAAAAAGTCTCCCATCAAAGAAAAGCCCAGGACCCAATGGCTTCACTGCTAAATTCTACCAAACATTTAAAGAACTAACAATTTCTCCTGTTGGCACATGACATTATCTTATGTATAGAAAATCCTAAAGATTGTACCAAAAAAAACCCCAGTTAAGGCTAATAAATGAATTCAGTAAAGCTGCAAAATGCAAAATCAACCTATAAACATCAATAATGTTTCTACACACTAACAGCAAACTACCTGAAAAAGAAATCAAGAAAACAATCCCATTTACAATAGCTACAAAAATATACTTAGAAATAAATTTAACCAAGGACATAAAAAATCTCTACACTGAAAACTATAAAACATTGATGAAGGAAATTGAAGACACAAATAAATGGAAAGACATCTCATGTTTGTGGAATGAAAAAAATATTGTTAAAATGTCCACACTACTCAAAACAATCTACGGATTCAACACAATCTCCATCAAAATACCGATGACATTCTTCACAGAAATAGAAAAAAACAGTTCTAAAATTCATATGGAAGTGATCCCCAACCTTTTTGGCACTAGGGACTGGTTTCATGGAAGACAATTTTTCCATAGCCCAGAGGGTGGTGGAGGGGAAGAGTTTTGGGATGATTCAAGTCCATTACATTTATTGTGCACTTTATTTCTAGTACTATTATTGCATTGTCACTTGCTACTCACTGTTAGGGTTTTGATATGAATCTGTGAGTAAATGATTTATTATGGTCTCTGCGTGGTCAAACCTCTCTGCTAATGATAATCTGTATTTGCAGCCTCTCCCCCCAGCACTAGCATCACTGCCTCAGCTCCACCTCACATCATCAGGCATTAGATTCTCATAAGGAACCTGCAACTTAGATCCCTTGCATGCACAGTTTACAGTAGTGTTCATGCTCCTATGAGAGCATGAACACTATGAGAATCTTTTTTTTTAATTTTATTTCAGCATATTACAGGGGCACACATGTTTAGGTTACACATATTGCCTTTGCCCCACCCCAGCCAGAGCTTCGAGCTTGTCCATCCCCCATACAGTGTGCACTGCTCCCATTAGGTGTGTATATACCCATCCCTTCTCTCCCCTCCCACCAGCCCAACACCTGATGAATGTTACTACTATATGTGCACTTAAGTGTTGGTCAGTTAAGTCAGTTAATACCAATTTGATGGTAAGTACATGTGGTGCTTGTTTTTCCATTCTTGTGATACTTCACTTAGAATGGGCTCCAGCTCTAGCCAGGATAATACAAGAGGTGCTAGATCACTATTGTTTTTTTGTGGCTGAGTAGAACTCCATGGTATACATACACCACATTTTATTAATCCACTCATGTATTGATGGGCACTTGGGTTGTTTCCACATCTTTGCAATTGTGAGTTCTGCTGCTATAAATATTCAAGTGCAGATGTAATCTAATACCACCACTGATCTGACAGGAGGTGGAGCTCAGGTGGTGATGAAAGTGATGGGGAGCAACTATAAATACAGATAAAGCTTCCCTTGCTGGTCCACCACTCATTTCCTGCTCTGTGGCCCAGTTCCTAACAGACCACGGACCAGTACCAGTCCACGGCCTGGGGGTTAGGGAGACTGCAGTCATAGGGAACCACAAAAGACTCTGAATAACCAAAGCGATCTTAAGTAAAAAGAACAAATCTGGAAGCATTATTCTACATGACTTCAAAATCTACAACAAAGCTATAGTAACCAAACCAGCATGGTATTGGCATAAAAAGAGACACAAATACTGCATGATCTCACTTATAAGTGAAATCTAAAAACATCGAACTTTGCAGAAGGGCAGTTATCACAAGCTGAGAGAGTGGGGAAAATGGGGAGATGCTGGTCAAATTATAGAAAGTTTCAGTTATAAGATCAATAAGTTCTAGGGATCTAATGTACAGCATGGTAACTGAGTGTTCTCATCACAAAAAAAAAGGTAATTATGTGAGGTGATGGATATGTTAATTAGATTGATTGTAGTAATCATTTTGCAATGTGTATGTATATATAATAACATAAACATTACATTGTATACCTGAAATATACATAATTTTTATTTGTTAATCATATCTCAATAAAGCTGAAAAAAAGAAACAATTGAATTAAGGAAAAATCAAGATATAAAATGCTTAATTTTTAAAAAAGTAATTATAAAGGAGACCTGGTCTAGGTCTTTACTGTTTCCTCCTCAGTCTCTCCCTGGTGCTCACATGGCCCCCAAGGAGGCCCCTCCAGAAGCCAACAGATTGGACAATCAATAAATTAAAACCAGTAGATTTAAACCAATTGAAATTTTTCAAAAGACAGACTAATGGCCAAAAAACCTGAAAAAATGCTCAACATCTCTAATCATCAGGGAAATACAAATCAAAGCCACAATGAGGTATCACCTACCTCCACTGAGAATGGCTTTTATCAAAAAGTCCCAAAACAATAAATGTTGGCATGGATGCGGAGAGATAGGAACATTCATATACTGCTGGTGAGACTGCAAACTAGTACAATCTGTGGAAAGTAATATGGAGATACCTCAAAGAGCTAAAAGTAGATCTACCATTTGATCCAGCAATCCCATTACTGGGCATCTACCCAAAGGAACAAAAGACATTCTATAAAAAAGACATCTGCCCTAGAATGTTTATAGCAGCACAATTCACAATTGCAAAGATGTGGAAACAACCCAAGTGCCCATCAATACATGAGTGGATTAATATACGATGGAGTTCTATTCAGCCACAAAAAGCAATAGTAATCTAGCAGCTCTTGTATTATCCTGGCTAGAGCTGGAGCCCATTCTACTAAGTGAAGTATCACAAGAATGGAAAAACAAGCACCACATGTACTCACCATCAAATTGGTTTTAACTGATCAACACTTATGTGCACATATAGTAGTAACATCCATCAGGTGTTGAGCAGGTCGACAGGGAGGAGGGGATGGGTATATTCACACCTAATCGGTGCGGTGCACAACGTCTGGGGGATGGACATGCTTGAAGCTCTGACTTGGGTGGGGCAAAGGCAATATATGTAACCTAAACATGTGTACTCCCGTAATATGCTGAAATAAAAAAATATTAAATAAATAAACCAATCTATTGAACCATTGAAAACCGTAAGTTGGATAGTCTGAAAACCAATGGATCGGACAATTGTTCAGCTTAATTCTGACTCAAATGTTACCATACTTAATGGTGGTCTTGAGTCATTTTTCTTTGTGCTTTAAGTTCTGACATCTATGAGCACATTAGCAACCTTGCAGCTGGTCCAGCAAATATGACTGTCAGACAAGGCAGCACCGCCCTCTGCTGACCACAGGACTATGACTTGCCCTTAGAGTGGCTTAATAACCACAGGCCCTACTTTCACACTATGTAGTTTTCAAACTGACTTAAGCACTTCAACAGCAGCCGAATCATTGGCACACGTGAACCCTGGCCTTGCTCCTCCAGCAAAAGCAGCTTTGCTTGTTGTATCAGATATTTGACTTCCTCAAAGTATGTTATGTGAAAGTCACTGTACTGAGCCATCACTATTCACTTCACCCTTAGCTCATCTGTGTCCCCTGCTGCACTTTTATCTAACAGGTATCACTGCCACTGCAAGGACAGAAGCAAACGCTTTAGATGTTTTTTACAAGGACTGTTGTTACCCTGTACTGGAAGTTTGATGGAAAGTCAGTATGGTTAGGATATTGACTTTCTCTTGATAAATTACTGCTGTGTTTGTATTGTATAGCATTTTGAAAATATAGTCTCAAGCGCTTTTTTTTTTTTTTTTTTTTTTTTTGGAGACAGGGTCTCACTCTGTCACCCAGCCCGGTGGAATGCAATCACTGCAACCTCAAACTCCTGGACTAGGGTGATCCTCCTACCTTAGCTTCCTGAGTAGCTGGGATTACAGGTGCAAGCCACCATGCCCAGCTAATTTGTTTTGATTATCATTTTTTGCAGAGACAGGATCTTACTATATTTCCCAGATTGGTCTCCAACTCTTGGCCTCAAGCAATCCCCCAAGTGCTGGGATTATAGGCGTGAGCCACTGTGCCCAGCCCATTGTAACAAGCATTTTCCTTATTTTCTCCTTCTTAAAACCCATGGGAAAACCAAGGAAGGTATTATAATTTTTATTTAAAACTAGGTTGAAGAGAGATTAAGTATTTTACTAGAAAATTAATAAAAAGCTGATCAATGGAAGAAAAGAAACCCAAGTCCTTTAGGTAACTTTGTTTCAACAAAGGACAAAGTCCCAGACAGGTGGGAAAGATGAAGACTCTCTTGTATTATTATCATTATTCCTTAATTTTTCTCACAAATGAACTTTTACATTCCACAGTAAATATATGTAAAAATGAAAAAATACCAGCCTGAGCAAGAGCGAGACTCCATCTCTACTAAAAATAGAAAGAAATTATCTGGCCAACTAAAATATATATAGAAAAAAATTAGCCGGACATAGTGGCGCATGCCTGTAGTCCCAGCTACCTGGGAGGCTGAGGCAGTAGGATTGCTTAAGCCCAGAAGTTTGAGGTTGCTGTGAGCTAGGCTGAGGCCACGGCACTCACTCTAGCCTGGGCAACAAAGCGAGACTCTGTCTCAAAAAAAAAAAAAAAAAGAAAAGAAAAAAAAAAAAAAAAAGAAAAATATATATATGAAAATATTCTCAGAGAACTGAAAGCCACTTATGCATTCAACATTTTATAATAAATCATTTCACCTCATTCTTCAGAAATGGGTGAAATGCTTTCAAGCACAAATACTTTAGAACTAAATTTTTTAAGCTTAATTATGAATTTTTAAAGTAGACGTAATTCTTTGTGACCCCTTCAGACTCGATATTGAGAAACCATTCAAGAAATACTGCTAAGAGTAGGGACACAGGAACCACTTTCGTAAGTGAGGAATATTGAAAGAAATCAAAAAGAACTTGGAATAGACTGAGCCTTTTAGCAGGATTGTGTATTATGCTATTTCATGTATGGGATGGGCTTTTGTTCCAGGGGATCCACATCACTGTAGGCACCAATCGCTGTAGGATCTAAAGCCCATTGGCTTTTTGAAGACCCTTGAAGAGAAGTCAGCAAATGAATGCTTTGGGGGACCATACAACCTCACGCACTCAGAAATCAGATGTGTCTTCAGAAATCAAGTATCTTCAAGTATCTAATTAACAGATTCTTGAGCTCTGTCATGTTAAGTGAAGAACTTTCCCCGGAGAGTGACTACTGTCCTCAGGCGTTGCAATTTGAAATAATTACTCTGCTTTTACGACGGCACACCAACTCAATTTGCAAAATCAGATGTATTCACACACACATTTTACAGGGATGCTCTAAAAGCAAAATTTGTGCTTTGTAATTTATTTTTAATCTTCTTTATTTTTCCTGAACTGGGAATTAGAATCACTGGTAACTTGAAAATTAAGGATGAAATAAAATAGACAAGTTCTAAGGTCCACAAACTTTTCTCTGTGGTGATGTGTCACAATGTGTAACAGAATACATAAAATAATAACAATATTATCTTGTAGTTACAATATTTTAAACTTTCTATCTGAAAACTGGACCTATAAGGAACACAGCCAAAAAACCCAGCTAAGTAATCAAGAAGGATATTATTTTATTTCATTTATTGATACATGCATTCTCTCATTCATCAAAAAGAATTGAATATTCACTACTATAGACCAGGTACTTTACTAAGTACTGGGCAAAAAAAATGATTAGCAAAAAGAGTCTCTTTTCTCATGAAATTTACAGTCAAGTTTGTAAGCTTTCCCTCTTAGCCTATTTGTTTTTATCTTAATATAGTTCTAACAGCCCTACATATCTAGTTGCCAAGCACATCAGAACATAAATACCAAGTCACAAGGCAAAAGGACTACCAGAAAGTATAAGAAGGGTAGGGGAAAAGGAAGACTTAGCAAGAAAGGAGAGATAAAATTTAATTGGATTCATTTGTTCAATAAATACTTATTAAGTGTCCATTATGTGCTGACATTACTCTAGGAACTGGAGACAATCATTGAACAAAAGAAACAAAAATCCCAGTTCTCATGGGGTTTACGTTCTCATGGTAAGCAAACAAACATCCAAAAGCACATGAAGCTGAAAAGATTTAATATTGGGTAAAGATGTGTAAATAACGATTACCATTATTATAACAGTTAACCCTTTTCTAACACCACATACCAGGCACTATTCCAAGCAGTTAACTGTTCCAATTAATATTAATGAATAATATTAATAATTTATTCAATCCACACAACAGCCCTCTGAGATGTGAACTATTATTTTTGCCCATTACAGAAGAGGAAATTGAGGCATTTCTCCAAAGGCAAACTTTTCAAGAAGCATATGTACAATGTACAAATATATGATTGTTCTAGTCGAAACCACAATGAGTATCCTATTCACACACAAATTGCACTTGGCAATGCCACACTACTAGTTGTCCTTGGAAATTCTTCAAAGAAAGGGACCCCCAAGGCTTTGCAGAAAATAATTTGAAAAGTATTGACCGAGGAAAACTCATTTCTTGTGAAGCTGAATAGGTGTGGCATCTATCTACTCACTCTACTTTAAAAAACTAATGGGTAATTTGCACATATCCCATACCATCTTTTCCCTTCATCTTTCTATGAAGTAGGAAAAAACGTATAGCTATTTTACAAATAGGTTTACACAGGCATAAAAAGGTAAAGTGACTAGTATTGTTTTTTACCAGGTACCACGAGACTCATCAAATCACAGAACTAGCAAAGTTCTTCTATCCTTCCCTCTGCATATCAGCAGGACCTAAATCATTAATTTAGCTAAAAATTTCACAAACTGTTCAGCAATGTTTTCAATTTGGGATTTTCATCCTGTACCGATATTTATTGAACAGGTATGATATACATCTGTCATCAAATTAGGAGTGGAGACAACAGAGAGGGCTATGACCTATAATATTGAGGTTAAAATCTAGTTAAAGACAAAGGATATAAATGTTATTTTTTATGTATTTTATATCCAAAGTAATGTGTCTGTATGTGTATTAGTAGGGGTAAATCGGTGAGTGAATGGATGAACAGATGAAGTAAGTGTGGATTAAAAAACGTAGGATGGGTAGATGGATGGATGGATGACAGGTTGATAAACGGAGGAAGAGAGGGAGAGTGGACATATATAATATTAATACACACACTGACTACCAAATTAATAGTAAAGCTACAAATGCTACTAGTGTACAAATCAGTGCGGTATCAATGAGGTTGATTAAATGATGTTTACTATTAAGTGTTTAGAAAGGCAAGAAAACAGGTTCTGGACATTTAAAAAGTGTTTTATATATCTAATGCTAAAAGAATAAATTCTTGGCTGGGCGTGGTGGCTCACGCCTGTAATCCTAGCACTCTGGGAGGCTGAGGCGGGTGGATCGCTCGAGGTCAGGAGTTCGAGACCAGCCTGAGCAAGAGCGAGACCCCGTCTCTACTAAAAATAAAAAGAAATTATCTGGCCAACTAAAAATATATATAAGAAAAAATTAGCCAGGCATGGTGGCACATGCCTGTAGTCCCAGCTACTTGGGAGGTTGAGGCAGTAGGATCGCTTAAAGCCCAGGAGTTTGAGGTTGCTGTGAGCTAGGCTGACAGCAACTCTAGCCCGGGCAACAAAACAAGACTCTGTCTCAAAAAAAAAAAGAATAAATTCTTAAAGGTCTCTAGAACAACCACCAAAGAAAATCATTATTCATAAATCCAAATTCAATAAATAATTATTTGAGAAAGTGCAGTTGGAGTTAAGTCTGCAAATAGATTGTTTCAGAAAAGCAGAAAGGAAGAAATTTCCAACGCAAAGGAGGAAGCAATGCCAGAGAAAGTAAGATAGCATGTTCATATGCAAGAAACAAAATCATGTGTTTGATGTGGAAGCAACATATTGGAATGAGGTGAGGCGTGAAGTTGGAGAGAAAAGCTAGGGCCAAAATACAGAATACCTTCCAAACCAGGATGGGTGTGTAGAGTTTCTCCTCTTCATACTAGGGAGGCATTGTAGGTTCGGGTTTTTGTTTGTTTTTGTATTTGGTTTTTAGACTTCTTTGACTGATTTTTAAAAGAGTAATATACACAAACTGCTATCTTGAGAAGATTATTCCATGAGATAAAGGTATGATTAATTAGCAGCCTACATTTGCTAACAAAGACCACAAGAGTTGTCCTCCTCAAATATTCCCTTAGAAAGGCCTTCAATGGCTAAGCAACCTGAAATAAGCCCACCTCAATATGTACCCCCAAAACTCTAAATTCATTCACTCTGCTTTTTTTACTTTATAGCATATATGTCTACCTGATATAAATGTATATACTTATTTTACACTTGTTAATTTTCTGTTTCCCACTAGAATAAATGCTCCAAAAGGGCAAGGAATCTAACTTGTTCACTGCTTTATTTCTAGTGATTAGAATAGTCCTTGATACATAGTAGGCATTCAGTAAACATTTGTGTTTGAAAGAACAAGTGAGTTTGATCAATAAGGAGTTATTTTATTGAAAATCCACAAATCTGTAACTTCAGTTATAGTGCATACATTAGTTTGTAAATTGTTAAATGTTCTCTTAGAAATTATATCCCTTAGCAGGGTGCAGTGGCATATACCTATTGTCTCAGCTACTTGGGAGACTGAGGCAGGAGGATTACTCGAGCTCAGCAGTTTGAGGCCAGCCAGGGCAACATAGCAAGATCCCATCTCAAAAAATTACACCCTTAGTTAATTATTTAGCATGTATTTGACACATTAATTTTTATGAATTGTCTCACAAAGCACCTGAACAGAACTTTCTGTGGTAACAAGTAATTAAACTGATAAAAAAAATTTACTGTGGCTCTGTTACTTGATTCAATTCTACTGAAGATTTCAGGGCAAAATATAAATTAAAACTTACATGCATTAATTAAAAATTGTATTTTTAAGAAATAATTAATAAAATGTGAAATGTATTACACAATATTTTTTTGAGCCAAAAAGGGAAAACATTTATGATACAAAATTAAATAATAGACACAGGACACTTAACTGTTAATGCAGTATATAATTCCTTTTTAGTCTGAAACAAATACATATGTGTATGTATGCATGCACATATATGTGTATATATGTGACAAATAAGAAGAAAAAAAATGACCAAAAATACATCAAGCCATGATTTATCTCTGGGTATTTGATTTGGGCTTATTTTATTTCTTCTTTAGAATTTTATGATTTATAAAATTTTCTATAAAAACACATCATACTAACAATACTTCTAAAAACAAGTCAATATTATTTTAAATGAAAAAAATCAAAGCAAGTTAAATAATGTAGTCACATATCGGCAAATTAGACAAAATGAGGCAAAGTATAGAATTCAAAACTCAGCTATTAATAATTTTAAATATATTTGCTATTAAAAATATTATGAAATAACAAGGATTATATAAGCATGTAATGACATTTAAACTACAAAACTCAAATCTCAGATCTGGGCAGAAAAAGGATCACAAGTCTGGGTTTTCAATCTGCATAAACCTAAAGGAAAAGAGCCAGACAATGGCTTTTCTCGTAGTGCTAATAAGATTTGGATGAATTTTATATTAAATTGAAACCTGGCTCCTAGTCTACCTCATCTAGGTTTCCCACATGGAAGAAAAAATTTTCTGGCAAGGGAAAAGGTAATAAATCAAAAGTTCATCCAACTAATTTGTTTAAACCTAGTCTTTTGGCTCCAATATATTGTGAAAATATTCATCCTCTAGGACTTCCAGAGAAAGAGAGAACTGGCTGTCCTCATCCCACATCCCTGCCTTCCTTCAGAATCCAGGTGGCAGCTCAATTGGCCCACAATTCCAAATGGATTGTATAGCTGTCACATCATTCCCAAGAAAACAAAGCATTAAGGGAAAAAGCGAAAAGTTGCAACACCAACAATTTTACATTTGTAATCAAAGACTACATGGGAAATTTCTGACTCCTCTACACTAATAATAACTCTAGAAACTCTAGACTAAATGACAGGATATCAAAAGCAGCAATGTAAATATCTTTCAGCTCTGTAATCTGGCTAAGACACTATAAACTTTTAGGTGGCACTTCACTAAAACCCCCTTTCAAAGATAATTTGTTAAAATAAATACACACATAAACAAATAAGCATTTCTTCTGAACATGAAAAAATATGTCCTTTAAAAGCATTACAGAGCTTATTGTTCATTCAACTAGTCAAAGTTCAGGAATGATCCATCGATATATATACAACTTTCTCATGCTCTGTGCCCTCTCAATTCAACTTCTCCAATTTTAATATTGGAGTAAAAATAATCTGCTAATTGCTGACAACATCTGTTATCCTTTAGCAGAAGGAAACTTTTGAATCATCCTTCCCCAGCCACTTAAAGTCTAATCAGCTCAGAACCAAATACTGTTTTGTCTTTGATTCCATTTCTGAGCCTGGAAATTACCCACAAGTGCAAACACATCAAGAATATAAATATTCTGGTGACCTGGTCACACATTTGACTTTTATCACAGAGAAGCACCACTTCAAATTTTGGACAAATACTCAGGCAAAACAACCTTCTGCCTGAACGGGACAGCTTTACGTATCAAGTTTATCACTGGTATTATAGTTTCATAAGTTTTCTGGGATGTCAGTGTACCAATCTGTATTAACGAACGTCAAAAATTCAAGGCATCTAAACTGACATTGAAAGAGAGTTATTCTCTCTCTTTCTCTCCCCCCCCCCTCTTGCAAGAGATGGTTTTCTATAACAGAAAATGTCATGTAATACATGAGTATTGGGCAGCTATCCCAGGGTGATCCCATTCTCCTGTTCATCCAAAACTTTGTTGTAAATATGTAAATGTATTTCTGTATTTTCATTTCCAATTCTCTTCCCAAGATTTTTCTTAACTCCAAGTAGCACAACTTGGCTTCTTTATTCTTTGAAATGTCCTAAATCCCCAACTTCTTCTTCTCTATGCTGTAACTTGTATGGCTTCTTTTTAAAAATTTTTTATTTTTTTATTGAAATATAATATTTGTGCATATTTATGGGATACAGGTGATATTTTGTTACAAGCATAGAATGTGTAATGATCAAGCCAGAGTATTCAGGATATCCATTACCTTGGGCATTTATCATTTCTATTTGCTCAGATAATTTTCAAGTCCTCTCTATTAGCTATTTTGAACTATATGACATATTGTTGTTAACTATAGTCACTACTCTGCTATTGAACGTTAGAACTTATTCCTTCTATCTAACCATGTGTACCCAATGACCAAACTCTCTTCATCTACCCCACACATACTCACATTTTCTCAGCCTCTGGTAACTGTCATTCTACTCTCTACCTCCATGAGATCAACTTTGTTAGTTCCCACATATAAGAGAGAGCATGCACTATTTGTCTTGCTGTGTCTGGCTTATTCTACTTGGCATAATGACCTTCACTTCCATCCATGTTACTGCAAAAGACATGATTTCAATCTTTTTAATGTTTAACTAGTATTCCTTTGTATATATACACATTTTCTTTATCCACCCATTCATTATGGACACTTAGGTTGACTTCATATGTTGGCTATTGTCAATAATGCTGCAATGAACGTGGGCATGCAGATATTCAAAACACTGATTTCCTTTCCTTTGAATAAATACATACAGTAGTGGGATTGCTGGATTGTATGGTTTTTTTGTTTTTTGAGAAATCTCCGTACTGTTTTCCATAATGGCTGTACTAATATACATTCCCACCAACAGTGTACAAGAGTTTGCTTTCCTCTGCATCCTCAACAGCATCTGTTATTCTTTTGTCTTTTTGATAACTGACAGTCTAAATGGAGTAAGATGATATCTCATTGGGATTTTGACTTGCATTTCTCTGATGATTAGTGATGTTGAGCATTTTTCAAATACCTGTTGGCCATTTGTATGCCTTCTTTTGAGAAATGTCTATTCCTGTCCTTTGTCTGCTTTTTAATGGGATTATTTGAATTTTTGCTGTTGTTTGAGTTCCTCATATATTCTGGACATTTGTCTCTTGTCAAGTGAATTGTTTGCAAATATTTTCTCCCATTCAATAGGCTGTCTCTTTACTCTGTTGATTGCTCTCTTTGCTGTGCAGAAACTTTTTAGTTTAATATAGACCCATTAGCTAACATTATACTGAAGAGGAAACACCAAAAGCCTTTATTCTAAGAACTGGAACTAAAAAGGATATTCATTCTCACCACTTCTATTCAATATAATACTAGAAGTCCTAGCCAGAGCAATCAGGCAGGGCCAGGCGCGGTGGCTCATGCCTGTAATCCTAGCACTCTGGCAGGCCGAGGCGGGCGGATCGTTTGAGCTCTGGAGTTCGAGACCAGAGCAATCAGGCAATAGAAAGAAATAAATGGCATCCAGATTGGAAAACACAAAGTCAAATTGTTCCCCTTTGAAGATGATGTGATCTTACATTTAGAAAACTCTAAAGACTCCACCAAAAAATATTTAGAGCTAATAAACAAATTCAGTAAAGTTGCAGGGTGTAAAATTAACATATAAAAATCAGTAGTGTTTCTATACACTAGTAATGGACTAGCTGAAAAAGAAATCAAGAATACAATCCCATTTATAATAGCTACAAATAAATTTAACCAAGGAGGTGAAAGACCTTTACAAGCAAAACTACAAAACACTGATAAAAGAAATTGAAGAGGACACAAGCAAATGCAAAGACATCTCACACCTATGAATTGGAAGAACTAATGTTGTTAAAATGACCATACTACCCAAAGCAATCTACAGATTCAATGCAATCTCTATCAAAGTACCAATGTCATTTTTCACAGAAATAGAAAAAATAATCCTAATTTTGCATGGAACCAAAAAAGAGCCTGAATAGCCAAAGCAATCCTGAGCAAATGGAATAAAGCTGAAGGAATCACACTACCTAACTTCAAAATATATTACAAGGCTATAGTAACCAAAAGAGCATAGTATTGGTATAAAAACAGACATATTGACCAATATAACTGAAAAGAGAACACAGAAATAAATCCTCGTATTTATAGCCAACCAATGTTCGACAAAAGTGCTAAGAACATACGTTGGGGAAAAGTCAGTCTGTTCAACAAATGGTGCTGGGAAAACTGTATATCCATATGCAGAAGAATGAAACTAGATCCCTATCTCTCACCATATACAAAAATCAACTCAAAATAGATTAAAGACTTAAACGTAAGACCTGAAACAATAAAACTACTAGAAGAAAACATACGGGAAACACTCCAGGATATTGATCTAGGCAAAGACTTTATGGCTGAGACCCCAAAAGCATAGGCAACAAAAACAAAAATAGACAAATGGGACCATATTAAAATCATATGGCTTCTTGATGACAGAAGTCGTACATCAAGAGGCATTTATAGAGAACATATCCATAAAATAGAGGAAAAAATAAACCCATTGCAGTCCTTCAAAAATGTGAAGAACAGTTTGGCTTACCAAGGCACTGGTGACTTTGGTTTCTAAGAACAAATCCAATTTAGCTCAGTCTCTGGTGGCAAGTAGTCATGTAATTGAGTATAATTTGTCACAATTGGCCATTATGCCTCAAGAGTTATTTAGGATTGAGCTAGTATAAACATTTCAAAAGCCCTTGACACATTCTAATAATAGAAAACACATAACATGGCAATTTGCCCTACCCCAAAGAGAATTTATTGACCTGTTATATTTTTCTATACTTTCTTACTTACATTGAAGATTCCCTTTGCCAAAACAGCATCATTTGTTTTGATCACTGCCCATAAAAGATAGTATTCACATTTAAATCTGTGGTATCACATTTCTGAAATTCATTACTTATGCAGCACCTTCCTTCTCCTGAAGATTTTTTCCAGTGTTTGAAAACTTTTGATGCTTGAGACAAAAACAAAGAAAAACCAAATCATTTTATTTTGACAAGTGATTCCCTTCATACTGATGCCATTTGACTACATAAATCTCTTGACTCTGACATTTCAAAAAGTGCTAAACAAAATATGTAGAAATCAAAGATGAAAGTACCCATCTATTAATATTTCTTGAACAGAGAAAAAAGTAGACTGTGACATTTACTATTAAGGTATTATATAGTTAATAGCTTTAACAAAAGTAAAAATAAACTTCTAGATAAGCATTATAGACCCACAACATCAAGTGCATTATCAGAAGTCATTAAATGTTAAGAAAAAATAAATATGTAAACTTGTCATAATAAAGACTAATGGAAAAAGAAAAGAAACATGTTGTAATAATATGTTCTCAACTCTTAAAAAAAAAAAAAAAGAGATAAAAAACAGCAATAAGCCTGCAACACAGTTTTTCCCAATCATGTCTGAGGACATCCTAGCACTATGACTTTCTATACTAGCAACAACCTCTTAGAATACATGACTTTATAATATATACGTAATATTAATAATGATGATGGTAAAAATAGTAATGCATCAGCATTCGTTGAGTTCTGTTGATGTACCAGGTAATCACTGTGCTAGCATTCAATTTATAAACATAGTCCTAACCACAATACCATGAAACTAGTGTGATTATTTTTTGGTTTGATTAATGAGACTGAAATTTGGAGAGAAAACTTGAACAGATTCAAACCCAGGTCTCCCCAATTCCAAACCTTGAGCTTCTAAACATTACATAATTCTATCTAAAAAAATTAAGAAATAATCATTTAGGAAATTTTTGCATGTATATTAAAAGAACTTTAATTAAATTTTTAAAAATTTTAAATAGTTAAAGCTTGTAAAAGTTTTTGAATAACCCTTAAATAGTAAGTTCATATTAATTTCACAGAATGTATATATAATGCTTTTTTCTCCTGTTGCCTACATATTCCATATATTACATTTATTTAATCAAGCAATGTTATGCCTTTTCTGCCAGCAAAGATTTTGTTTTGCTGATTTAGTAGATGAGTTTCACAAAAGTGGCTCATGTCTGAGAGTTTTTTATGGCATTCATATAATCCTTAAGGTTGTCTCCCATAACACAATACATATAAAAGCATATAGGAAATATAAATCTGTACAACCCTACATTCTAAGGACACATCTTTATATCATTACAGGCAAATGAAAACAGATAATATGGAAAACCAAGTGAACAAGGACTAATTTTAAAGAACCATGTTTAACCTTTGTCCCTGATAATGTTTCCCAGCTTTAACTGGGAAACAGTTATGCCTTTTTTGTGATCAGTAGCTTGGATACGATACCAAGCGCAAAGGAGGAACATATTGGATAAATTCCATAATTCTTGTCTTTTATGAGGCTCCAATTCTCATCTCTATTGGAATACCCACCATTTTTCTCAGTGTAACAGAATGAGAATGTTTGAATATAGCTTTAAATACATCTCAAAATAGATTCTGTCTCTCTTATGGGCAATAGGAATATTAAAGTTAAAAACTCCATTAAGTTAGAATTGGCCAATTATTTTTTCCATAGAGCTCTTCATAACTTAAGAGAAATACTAAAAAATTATACACAGTTACACATTTAACACTATGGAGTTAATGTACTTTAAAACCATTAGGAAACTGTAAATTGCAAAACTATACATATATAAGGCAGCATTTTTATGGTGGATTATTTGCAATAATGCATCATTTCTTTAAACTTCAATTTTAAAATGTTATGAAAATGTGGTTCTTATAGATGATGTTGAATTAAAGGTACTAGAAATACAAGACCATGGAATTCAGGGAAGGGAAAGGAGAACTTACTTTGGGCTTCACTGTATAAAATAGTTTTCTTCCACCTGCCTTCTGTATTAAGGTAATTATCTAATTGCTCCTTTAAAATATAGAGCATTGAGAGTGACCATACATGTTGGTTTCCTTGGAATGATTCTGATTTATATTAATTATGGTGTAAAAACTTAAAAATACTTCCTTCCATCTAATTTAAAAATAAATTATATAGGTCCCTTGGGTGTCACCAATTCAAGGACTGGTGGATTATGAATTCCTTATGCCTCTAAAATGCTCTTTTATAACTTTTACCCCTTTATCTCTCTCTCCTACGGTCTACTTGAGTTCTTCTTATACTGTTTAAGGTAATTGACCAGTTTTATTTTTTCCAATCCATTGTAAATGGTACTTTTAAAAAATATGATAAAATAAATTACTAGAAAAATGAAACAAAAAAGATAAAAAACAAGTCCAATTTTTTTCTTAGATTCAACATAAAATTTTTTTTGACTTATTATAAAATATTCTAAATTCTTACCATTAATTTCTATACTTACCTCTTCTCAGTCTGGTAGTAGTTGGTAGAAGTACAATGGTCCACAAACCTCACCTAGAGAAACACTGATCTAGTCTATTTCCTCAAATTTATCTTCCCATTAACTAAGTCTTTCCAGATATATACCAAATGTACTTTGAACCTATTTAATTTCATTGACTACATTTTTTTATTTTTAATATTTCTATGTAGTACTTTTCTTTATTCATTTCTGTTCTTGGCTCATGAATCAGTTCCTTTCTTTACTTCTCTGAACATTTATAACAGAATTAATGTAAAGTCTTAAATATTTCCATTATTCTTACTCATCCTTATCTTATTCATATTTTAGACACTAAGCTCATCTTCAGCACGGGTTGATTTCCCCAAAGGCCCTTCCATGCCTGACGTTATGAAAGCTGTCTATAAAGGATGCATCTAATATTCCTGCAAGCCATCTATCTTCAGTGTCTGTGTACATCTAACACAGTTTCCTATTTGTTTCTGGTGCCTGGGTATTTTCCTTTTATTGTATTATATATTCACCTTTTTTTTCATTGTTTCTGGTTTGTTCTTTCAATATAATTTCATTCTGCCATATTGTAGAATAACTTTCAAATGCTTTATTTTATTGGTCACATGAAATTTTAACTTATACATATTAATGGCTTGAATAAAGACACTACAGATGTCTTTATTAACTACTGGCAATATTATTATGAGAAAAGGATAGCAAAAGTTCTCAGGTCAGAGTACACGTGATTGATTTTTACTGCAATATCTACTAGAAAGTAAACCTTATCCCCAAATGGTAAATTTTTGACAATTCTAAAACAATAAATATAACATTTAAGCCATCCTTTATTAATATATGCATTAAAAACATAAAACTGAATTGGAAGGGAGAACAGGTAAGGAAGAGTTTTAGAGGGATTTGAGTGGCTGTTTGTACCATGTGACAGAGAAATTTGTTCCCAGAAAATAAATAACAGATAAAGTAATCATTGATTAGAAAATGCATCATCAAATTTCTATGTCATTAATGGAATTATAGCAAACTGAAAAGCTCTGCACAGCAAAGAAGTATATGAAAAACAGCTCACCACCACTAACTATCAGGGGAATTAAAATTAAAACCACAATGAGATATTACCTTATGCCTTTCAGAACGGCTCTTATCAAAAAGAAAAAGATAAGTCTTGGGGGACCCTTACACACCGTTGATGGGAATGTAAATCAGTATAGCCATTATGGAAACCAGTATGGAGGTTCCTCAAAAAATTAAAAACAAAGCTACCATTTGACCCAGCACTTTCACTACTGGATCTGTAGCCAAAGGAAATGAAATCAGCATGTTGAAGAGATATCTGCACTTCCATGTTTACTGCATCACTATTCACAATAGCCAAGATATTGAATCAACCTAGGTGTCCATCAATGGATGAATGGATAAAGAAAATGTGGCATATATATACAATGGAATACTATTCAGCCATAAAAAGAAGGAAGCCCCATCATTTGTAACAACATGGATAAAGCTAGAGGACATTATATTAAGTGAAATAAACCAGGCACAGAAAGACAAATACAACATGATCTCACTTATTTGTAGAATCTAAAAAAGTGGATCTTACAGAAATAGAGAAGAGAATGCTGGTTACCAGGGATTGGGATACACGGGGTGAGGGAGTTGGGGAGAGTTTGGTCAAAGGATACAAAATTTCAGTTAGATAGGAAGAATAAGTTCAAGAGATTTCTTATACAACATGGTTGTTAATAATGTTAACTATAGTTAATAATATAGTGTATTTTTGAAAAATGCTAAGAGTGGATATAAAGTGTTCTTATCACCAAAAATAATAAGTATGTGAGGCAATGCATGTTAATTAGCTAGATTTAATCTTTCCATAATGTATATGTACTTCAAAATATCATGTTCCATACAATAAATACATACAATTTTAACTTTCAATTTTAAAAAGGTTTTAAAAATCTACTTGTACGTACAAAACTGATATTGTCAATTTATTGCCAATTTTCCTTTTAGTCAAAATAGAGAAGCTCTTTATTAGTATGGAAGATACGTTTTCCTGCTGCTGTATCTTCAGTTAAATGTATTCATCCTTTTTTGATAAGTGGTAGAAAACATATTTGTATTATTCTGATAAAATGTTGAAATTTATTTTTATCTCATTTATTGAAATATTACATAAGCCATAGAGAAATTCTCCTGACTTATGGTCCCTTTTTATGACATCAGTGGAACTTCTAAAGTGAACTCCTTTAGAATATGTTCACAGTTTCACTTGTTTTTACCTGGCAGTGGAAAGAGAACATTGTCAAGAATGTGAGGGCTTGAATTTTAGTCCCAACTGTGCTTCTAATGAGCAGTATAACTTTGGAGAAGTTACTCTACTTTCTGGAAATGAGTTTTCACATTTATAGGAAGAGAATGTTGGACTAAAGTTTTTTGTTTCTTTTACATTTCTAAGATTTTATGTTTTTAAGGACATTTAGCTATAGATTTATTATTTATATTTTGTTTTCATGTGATTGCTAATTAGTTATTTTAGTTAGGTGATCTATATACAACTTGAACTATTTTTGGACTGTTCTGCTTTGTATAAATAGATTTTATCCACCTCCCCATCCCTTGCAGTGGCTTTGGTTCATTGATACAGAGAGCAGAGTTTGCTCAATGTGCAGAGTGTTACTACAATTTTGCTGATTTAGATGAACCATAATTCAGATTCTCAAGCTTTCTGTTTATATCAATTTCACAGAATAGAAACTCTAAAAATAATGTCTTATAAAAGACAGAAGTTCCAAGTAGCACAAAGGATCCAGTTTCCTCCTATTTGGAGGCTCTACCACCCTCTAACTGTGAAGACCACAGGAAAATATTCATTTCCCTAATTAGTCTTTCTACCTTCTGGAAGAGAAAAATTTTCAATTAAAAAAATGGCTTCCTATAAACTGAAACTTAAGTCTAGAGACTTGGCTAGATTCAGCAAAACATTTTTGGCAAGGAAATGTCATAGACAATGTAGCATATTTCATATTATATCGTATCAGAAGGCACATAATATCAGGTTGTTCCTTATTAGTGATACTAAATGAGACCATTTAGTTAAACTGGTGAGAGCCAGATCTCTCTACTATAATGGTATGTTTCTCCTGTGCAATTAATAAATGATCTGAATATTGCTACTTTGGCATCATGCTGATATACCCTGTTCCACTATAACTCTTCACCTACTGGTTACAGCATCTATTGATGAATCTTGCCTAAATAGTTATTAAACTGAGGGTCACAATATAATACTTTCCCATCACACAATTACACATGGCCTCCGTCTTCAAGGTCATTTCTTGGTCCAATATGGCTGCCGGAGTTTCAACCATCATGACCACTTGCCAGGCAGCAGGAAGGAGAAAGGTAAAAGAGGAAAACAACCCCTGCCAGATATCTGTTTTTCCTTTAAGGATCCTTAAAACCATTCAACAACTTCTATTAACATGTAATTGGCCACTGCTACTTACGGGAAGATTCAGAAATATGGTGTTATTGCTGAGCACATTCCTGCCTGGAAAAATCAGAAATCTGTTACTATTTTTAAGGGTGAAAATGGCTATTGAGTTAAAAAATAGAAGTCTCAAACATACTGGTAAACACAGATGTTATGTGTTACAAAAAATATAACAGAAGCACTGGTAACAGTGACCAAATTGTTCAATAAATTTTTCTTCCTCAAATCTGTTACACATCGTATTTTCTGTTTCACAAGCTTAATGTTTCACATCTGTTTTCAGCAAATCAACCTAAGAAGATATAAGAGGATATTATTCTTTTTAAATTATTAATTATATTTATTAATAGGCACTTATTAAGAATTCATATAGCATACTCAAAGTACCATATATTTGATATAAATTTTGAAATCTAATTTTCCCAAAATATAACATATCTGTTCAATAACCTAAAGTTAAGACGAAATGTAGAAAATATTTTGGATGTTGTGGTTTGTGGGACCCACACCAGCCCACCCACCAAACCCATTTTAATTTGGTTTGATAACTTTGTACTTTAGGAATGGGGGGAAAAACCTTAAAAATCTGTAGAAGAAACTTTTAATGAATGATCTTCAGAATTCATCTATCTAGAAGTGGATCAAATCAGAACTGAAATTTCCAGATCAATCCTATCTGCCTAAAGTTCCATTTGTGTAAGATTGTTCCAAGGAACATCAGAAGCTTCAATAAAAACTACAGTTCTCATTTATTACAGCATAAACTGGAAGAAAAGTTTCAAACCACAAAAATGCTCCTAATTAGACAGGGCCAGCTTCCAACAGTAATTAGAATTCTAAGTTTTCACTTGGTATAGTTGTTCCTGGTTTAAAAATAGATCATGGATAATCTTTCATACTTTCTGTATCATCTCTAAACATCCCAATAAAAAATCAGGCACTCACTTAGATTCATGATCATGATGCATACACATTTGTGTTCACAATTATGTTTCTCTAAGTACTTTCTTAATTCTTATCTGAGAGCATTAAAGGTATACTATAGACATAGTCCATATTGGCCATGTGGACTGTAGGCATACAGTCCATATGAACATTTTCAATACACATCTGTATTGAATATTTTGTTTATTTTATTCCTAAAACACTGAGCCTAGAATTTATAAATGTAAGTACATTTAAAATTATCTAAATATAGACTCCACATATTAATTTTTTTATTTTCAACCAAATATTTCAGTTTAATTCTCCTTTACATGCATAGATCAAATAATAAGCTGATCATGCCTAATTATTAAGAGTTTTTCTTAATCTTTGCATAAGAAACAACAACCCTATGGGCAAGTGGGAGCAGGTCTCGGAGCAACATAGAAGAGTAGTTAGGAACTCTAGCTTGGAACTAGAGGAACTTGGTTGGAATTTCACATCGGCCACTTACTGGATATGTGAACTTGCCCAAGTTATTTAACTTCCCTGACCCTGAGTTTCCTCACACAGAAAGTAGAGCAGATAATAATTTGTAAAACTAATAGTTAAATGAGACAATGTCTGATACACAATAAGCATGTAATAAATGTTAACTATTATTACATCACGAGTAGTCAGATATGAGGCAGCCTGTTTGATAGAATCATTACCATCTAATACATAAAGGGTTTTTACACTTAAAGCCAGAGTTTTCATCCTCTGTTTGTCTTGATATACTTAGTTGTTGAACTTGAACTGAAGAGTATAAAGAAATACTATGCTGTAGCTAAATGTAAGGAGAATAGAGAGCCCACAAACAAACATATGCAAATATGCCAACTGATCTTTGATAAAGGAGCAAAGGCAATTCAATGGAGAAAGGATAGTCTTTTTAATAAATGATGCTGGAACAACTAGACATTCACATGGAAAAAAAAATGAATCTAGAATCCATTAACTCAAAATGGATCATAGGCCTAAATGTAAAATGCAAAACAATAAAACTTCTAATGCAAGATGTTAATAATAGGGGAAATAGAGGAGGGGAAGTAGGGAGAGAGAAAGGATGTGTATGAGAACTCTCTGTACTTTCTGCTCAATTTTTCTATAAACATAAAACTGCTCTAAAAAAATGCAAGCAAATTAATAATTGTATTGTATCTTTCCAAAATATCCAATTTAAAAAGCTTATATATGTTTCAAAAGGAGTGAAGAATAATACATCTATCACTTTTACAATACAATTCATTAAAACAGAAATTTATATTCTGTTCTTCTAAAATGTACTTTCAATTTAAAATGGAAAATATTCCATTCATTTACAATGACATGCTAAAAAATGTGCCTTAATAATTCTTTCTCTTAAAGATTTCACCCACACTGATGTAGAGGGCCATTCTACCACAATATGTCACACTATGCTTATGGAGCCAATTTTCTGTAATAATGAACAATAAAAACTGCCAAGTACCTAAAGCTAATAAGACAACCAGGACTCCCCAGTCTACAAATAAACTTAGAACTTTCAAAAAGTATTTTTTTTTCTTTGAAAAATTACAGTGTTCCTTTTAAGCACTAAGATCAATAATAAAACTTCAAGTTTCAGAACTTCCTAGAGCAACTAGATCTAATGAGATATAGAGAGGTCAGAGTTCCCACTAGATTGCATGATTTCTAATACTACTGTGACTTCTGTAAATTGAGCCATTACATTTGATTATTTCCAGGTGAATTTTGAACATAAACGAGCATGGAATCATACTTTCACTTTGTTTCTCTGATTGACAAAAGGAAAGGTTATTTGCTTTCCTGTGTTAACCAGACAGAATACATTAACTGTCAACTGTGCTACTCCTGGGACTAGAGACAAGGAGCCCTCTCACACGTGGTTGGAGGATGAGAGGACAGTGGTAGTTCTAGAACAGCCAGTGACCCAATTCAGCACGTGCCACTGAAGACTCACTCTCCTTCCTATTCATGGATATTGTTTCTTCACACACATACATGACTTTCTTATCTTCACCCTAGAGTTAACAAAAACAATTTTATTGGGAATACTCAAGAAGCAAAAATCTATCATTTGTTAAGTGCCTCATTTCTTAGCAGGCACTATGCATTGGTGCCTCATATACGATATTTCATTTTAAGGCATAATTCATCATAAAGATGAAGAAATTGGGCCTCAGTGTGGCAAACCAAGAATTTTAACTCAGGTCTGTCTAAGGCCAAAGTCTGTGCTCGGTTCACCCCGTGGCCCTGGACGTATAAGGACTCTTGAAACCACTGTCAGCCCCTTGTAAAAATAGCAGACTTGGCAAAGATGTTTCCTTTTCACTACAGTTTAATGAAATTTGTCATATTAGCTGTTCTAGTTGTAGCTTGCCAAGTTATAGATTTAATGTGATACCAACATATCCTATCTCTCCCATACCTGGCTTAGAAATGGAAATCTGTGATGACTCTTTATTAGTACAACATTCATAGAAGCATGTATGAAATTGATGGATTTTATGCACTTTTGTAAAAAAGAGATGATGCTTTGTCTAAGTCAGACACAATTTATCTAAATTTTTACCAGATGAATATACCAAGGAGTAATAAATATTATCAACTGGAAGCATTTTCCTGGAAATATGCTTTGCAATAATTCTGCATTTCTTTCCTTGTAACAATGCCTTTTAGAGTGATAAGTGGTAGAGCCTAAATAATTTTGAAATCCTAAATAATTTTGAAATGTAAGTAATGGAGAAAAATATATAATGCATTTAATGCAAATATATGGGTTTGAATCTGTCAGAAAATTAATCCAACAAACGATAATACTATGTGAGAACAACAAATACCTAGGTTTTATTTACACAAAATGAGTTGAAGTCTATGCACGAATAACCTCATATTATACTTGCTTGTATAAACTTTACTTTGGAATTCTCTTGGTTCTTGTGACTTTCATGTAATGAAAATCAATGAAAATTATTTGCATTTATGTAGGACTCAAAGAGCAAAGAATAGTTGGTCAGCTAGTTATTGCAAAGAGAACTCCAGTGAAGAATGGCCCTTTGGCCATGGTCTCAGTCAGCCAGTTCACAGCAACTTGTGCAGGTTAAAAAGCAAACTGAAGATTAACACAAAGCTGAAAACTCACCAAAGCTAACTAGCATGCAAAATAATTATGCTTTATAGCTTTAAAATTGATAAAAATATTAAAATACATATATTTATACATATATTACTACATAGTAATATGTATAGTATAGATAAAGCTTTATGTTTTATAAAGTATTCTCAAACATAGTATTTCATTAGACTCCTACAGCAACGTACGTGGAAGACATCATTATGATACCACCACCACTGCCTCTTCCACAGTGAGGGAAATAAAACTCATAGAGCTTCCTTTATTCAAGTTTGCGGAGCTAGAGCTAGTAGTAGTGAAGTATTCACCTGACACAAAGAGATGCTGGAAGAAGTTTATTATAGCTATTTGAAGCACATGTCCAGACTCTAGAACCCGAGCACTGTGTGTTGAGTGATTCTCAAGATTTTTACTGCCCCAACACACTTAGAAGATACAACCTCCTTCCATCAGTAGCAGTGGCTCAGCTCCACCATGGGGATGACGTAGGAGAACATTAGAGAAAGGCAGCATAATTTAAACACAGACTCCTTTGGGTGGTTCTGATACTCCCTTCATTAGGGCAGGTCTTCCCCCACCCTCAGTGAAAATCATTGATTTTAAAAAATATCTAATGTGTAAAATGGAGACTATAGTTAATAATAGAATATTGGATCCAGGATTTTTGCTAAATGAGTAAGATTATACCTGTTCTTGTCACAAGAGCAAAGTGGGTAAATAAGTGAGATGATAGATATTTGTTCTGCTATAGTAACCATTTTACTATACATGTATATATGTATCTTATAACCTGTTGTACAATTTAAATATACACAATAAAATGATGTTTAAAAATTAAATTAAATTAATTTTTTTTAAAGTCCCTAAAGGGTGGTTCTTAACATTGACTGTACATTGGAGCTGTCAGAGATTATAAAATCTTGATGCCCAAGCTCCACCCCAGTCAAATTTAATCAAAATCTCTATGGTAGGACTCAGACATTAGCTTCAAAAAAGAAAAAGAAAAAGAAAAAGAAAAAGAAAAAGAAAAAGAAACAAAACGAAAAGAAAAAAGCCCCCAGGTGATTCAAGTATGCATATAATGTCAAGATAGATTGCCTTAAAACATCCACAAAAATGGACAAAAGCAGGGATCTGAAACATGGGAACAGCAATATCTATGAGTATATTCTTTGCAGAACTATTTATATTGAGAAATAAAGTGGTGGCATAATAGAAACGGTAAGTTTAGAGAAATATTATTCATACTTTTGACGGAATATCATGCAATCATTAAAAGCAATGATTCTAGAAGAGATTAGAAATATGGAAAATGTTTAATATATAAAGTTAAGTAAAAGAACAATTGTGAGATTCTATGTTCTCTGATTACAATCGTGTGAATCATACGTGTAAAAGGACTGGAAGTAGACACCGTAATAAATAAAAACATGGCTGTGTAAAGGTATCAGTCTGTGAGTGATGTGTTTCATTTTCTCTGTTATCTGTAATTGGTTATATTAAATTTATAACTACAATGTAATTATGAACATTTGTAGAACCATAGAATGTGATTCTAACAAAATATTTAATAAATAAATAAAATGCAAGACAGTAGGCATATTATGGTGGTCACTCTGTAATGCATGTGCTAAGCTAGATGTAGGTAACTGGGAACCTGCATGTAACTGTGAGCAGATACTTAAACCCCACACCTTTTCTGCATAGGAAAATCAGGAAGGGGGGTTAGAAAGCAATTATAATGATAATTATATCCCAGCCGGCTTTATGCTGCTTCCTACTCGGAATGTACTAGAACCATACAGCAGGTGCGGACAAAAGAATGTATATGTGAGACCCTGCACTGGGGACCCACAAGTGACAGAGACCATTCTGTCAGTCTCTGATCATATTGGTCTTTGAGGCATTTGAAAAAAGCAAGCCCTGCATTTGCCCAAAGCTAAAGTAGCCTAATTGGGACTGATTTTTCCATCTTCTCAGGTTCCAGGTGCTCCAGTGAACCAGGCAGCCAAAGCTTGTGACACCTGCACTGGTGTTTGAACAGTTGGGTCACCTGCATGGAGTAGCTGGAACTTGAACTGAAACTGATACAAGGAAAGACAGGTGTTAGATACAAGGGCTTCCAGCAGCAGCAAGACCATGAACAAGGAGGCCAAGATGAGAGTTTGACATGAGGAAAACAAGGACATCAACATGGAGTAGAGGAGGAGTGTTGAGGAAGATAGGAGAGAAGACTGGAGAGAAGGGATAGGACAGAAGTGTGGAGAGCCTTGAGGGCCAACCGAAAAGCAGTCTGGACTATTCTGGGTCAGAATGCATTAATGAGTAGGTAATTAATGGGCTGATGCAAGTAGCATGGCAGAAATTAACCTGGTTATGTATGATGAATCTGAGCATTTCTTCACATAGAGTAAACATTTGATCAATGTTTTCTGAATGTTTTCAGAAAATTCTTCTGAATTTTCTGAACTGAGGCCATGTTTCAATACAATGGCTTTCTGAGGACACACAAAAAAGTCCTGTGTGGGCAGGGCCTTGTGGTTTATTTGCTCCATGAGAACAACTACGAATCCCAAGTTTTTCCACTTACTGCCCTGAGTCTCCAAAGGGCCACAGTAAGACTGTCCTGACCAGGGAATTATGGGTTGTTGTCTTGGCCCTGACTTCTAAAGAGGGACACTGAGGGCTGCCTTGTAAGTACAGCTGATGAGAAGGTAGGTTCTAGTATGGCCTCCACTTTATAATGGAAATGTTTCCGTATTGCTGAGCACAGAACTTTTCTCAGCCTCCATTATGTTGGAGAACCAGGATTTGAATGTGGACTACTCAAACTTGTACGTTGAAAACTAAAGTAACTAGTAGTATGCTTTTCTGAGACAAAATGCACTCATTGCAATAAGCCAAAATAAAAGTGTAATACAGTGATTTATATGACTAAAATCAAGCCAAGTTTTTAAAGTTTCCTTACAGAGTCTCAATATAGCTATTTCTGCAAACATGGTCCAGACAAAACAACGTATGGTCACACTTATTGATTCAGTGGCAATCTGGCCGATGTCACTAACGGAAACACTTTAGAAGATTTTTTTTTTTTTTAATAAAAACCTGATTCTTACTTTTCATCTCACATTCCCTCCACTCAGAACACTGGCAGCTACCTGGCAGCTACCACAGTGGAAAGCAGTGAGCAGCTACCACAGTGGAAAGCAGTGAGCACGTCATGAAACCCTCCACCAGCAGGAGACACAGGAAAAAGTTCCGTGATTGAGTGGCTCTGTAACTTCGGACAGCGTCAGAAACAGATCAGAAACCCACAGCAGCCTGAGGCCTGTTAGCGGCAGTAAGTCCCAGCAGGCAAGGACGCAGGCAGCTGGTTAAGGAGGGTGCTTGGGGTGAGGGGAGAGGAAGGGGAGAGGCAACATAATACGCCAATAAATAAATAAACACGCTTCAAAATGAATCAAGGACGGGTCACTTTATAGTTAACAGCAGGTTTTAGCCTTTCATGCTGGGAAATATAAATTTCCCTGGCTTCGGAGGAGAAATTACTCTCCTATAGGCAAGGGCAAGTGTGTCTGAGCACATGGAGAAGAAAGACCCCATTTCCTCACTGGTTCAGGCCATCTGGGCGAGTGTTGCTCCAAGCATAGCACAATAGGAAGCAGCCTGGGCTATTTAGGTGGCAGTGGGAATAAAGAATAGGAGAGAAGTCCAGTCTGGGCAACATAATGAGACCTTGTCTTTAAAAAGTCTTTTTAAATTAGCTGAGCATGGCGGTGTCCACCTGTGGTCCCAGCCACTTGGGAGGCTGAGGCAGGAGGATCACTTGAGCCCAGGATTTTAAGGCTGTAGTGAGCTATGATTGCACCACTGCACTCCAGCCTGGGTGACAGAGTGAAATCCTGTCTCTAAAATAGAAAAAAAAAAAAGACAAAAAGATTGGAAAGGAAGAATTCAAAAGACATTATGAAAGATAACGTGTTAGATAATGGGAGTATAGGAAAGGAAAGAGAATGAGCCCTTGCAGACACACACATGATCGAGCATGGTTTTGTAGAGTCTGTGCAGCCCTCATACCAACAAGAAACCTGAAGAATGATCAAGACTGTGAGTATACTGTGGAAATCCACACACAGGCCAAAATCCCAAGAGCTGAAAGTTGATAGGTGTTAGCGAGCTTTATTTAAATTATTTGGGGAGGAAAAAATCCCATCACAAAAGCCAGCTCCTCTTTAGATAACTAGCAGAAGCCCTTTCTGTCGTGTCAGGGACTTAAATTTTCAGACCAAATCTCAAGTGCAAAACACACCATGTTCTTGGGTGGTCATTGTGGGAAAATAATTACAACCCTGACAAACCATCTGCAGAAGCATTTGAGAACCTGTAAAATTTGCTATAAACATTACTATCATCATCACCGTCCAAGATACTTGGTGATAAAATGAAAGAATCTGACTTACGGAAAAGAGGTCAGAAAAAGAAAACCAACTTCCAACATTATAGCATAAGTGTGGCCTCTGAGAATCAGAAATAAAAGATGAAACTTGCATCATCAATGCATAGTGAAAAGAGCCTGTATTTCTCTATTCTAGCCAAGGCTTTGGATCAAAGTGAGCATCTGAGTCAGTTTCACAAACAGGCAGGACTCAAAACAATAGCAGTAAGTGAATATCACGGCATTATCTGCATTGAGGTGGCTCCTGTTCTCCATCCACTGTGTACCCAGAGCTCAGTGCTGCAGTCAAACTTCACTCCAGCACCCTGTGGCCAAGGCCGTTTGTGAATATAAAGGGCAAAGACTGAAGCAGATGCCTTCATCAGAGAAATATAAAAACAACCTTTTTTAAAAAAAATAATATATTTTCCTACCTTTTTTATTTCAAGGGGTAAAGTGCTTTTAGAATGTTTTCTTTTCAAACGCATCCAGGACCCTGTTCATAGATTCCTTGAGTTTCCAAATAGAGACAAATTAGTTCCTGGAATAGTGTGTTGGCAAGTTGTTTACTAGAATTCAAGCTGAGACTCATATGTACAGCTTCATGCTCCCCTAAGTGACAGCTGAAAATATTATGTGTGTAAATGTGTATGTGTGTGTTTTCATAAATGATATATAAGAGAAGAAGAGGGAGATGCTACAAAAGGCAGAGACTGCTGAGACATTTTCAAAATCTGTGTCACAAGTACCAGAAGCTTATCGAAGGTCTTGGTTTCCTCTCCTCTGGCTAATGTTTCCATAGGACAGGAGACAATAAAAATCCTGAGATACATTGAAGAATATAGAGGGAGGATTTTTCAGAGAAGGAGATAAATAAATTGGGCATTTTAAAGGTACAGAGCCCCATAAACTCTTCAAGATGACACAGAGCAGAGACGGCATTGCTATTTTAGTTGTGCCTGAGTTGCTGTTTTGGCTGTCATCATCATCATGCAGACATTTACAAACCTCCAGAAGATAGAAAAGCTATATATCTGAGAACTTTTCCTGCAATAAAGGTAAAATTATAATAGCTACAATGTATTCTGTAACTAGTTTGTACTACAGTGCTATAGGCACTCAATGTTTATACACTCTTAATTAACAACTTATTCTCAATATTACTCTGTGAGATAGGTATTAGAATTCCCATTTTATTCATGGTGAAATTGAGGTATAAGAATAAGGAACTCGTCAAAGATCTTAAGTGAGAGAGACAGGATTTAAACCAGAATCTTTTCTTTCTCAAAACTATGGTTATTTCATTATGCTCCATGGCCTATAAATAAACATTTTAAGAGTTAACATCAGGCTGGGCAGGGTGGCTCACGCCTGTAATCCTAGCACTCTGGGAGGCTGAGGCAGGTGGATCGTTTGAGTTCAGGAGTTCAAGACCAGCCTGAGCAAGAGCAAGAGCCTGTCTCTACTAAAAATAGAAAGAAATTACTGGACAACTAACAATATATAGAAAAAAAATTAGCCGGACATGGTGGTGCATGCCTGTAGTCCCAGCTACTCGGGAGGCTGAGGCAGGAGGATTGCTTGAGCCCAGGAGTTTGAGGTTGCTGTGAGCTAGGCTGACACCACAGCACTCTAGCCCAGGCAACAGAGTGGGACTCTGTCTCCAAAAAAAAAAAAAAAAAGAGTTAACATCAGATGAACCTCCACAAACACAGAAGTAAGCCAAATTACTTGATTTATATTTTTTTTAAAGTCACTGTTTTTTTTAGTTTTGAAATTCTTTGTACTTTTGCAAGTTATAATTTTCATTATGCCCACCCAGAAATCTAAGAGCACTAAAAATTAATGTGTATAAAGTGAGTCACTGTGTTAAAATGTGTCATTATTCTGTCCTTTTGTGCCTAATTAATCCTCCCCAGGGGTTGCCCAAGAGGTGGAAAACTGGTTAGCTTCCTTCCAGACCTAAGACAGGATTGCCTTGCCTGAAGCCCACTTCTGCGGGGGCCTTTTGTATTTGTGAAATATAGATGACATTTGTCAAATTGGGTAACCTCTTCTCTGAGTTACTGACTCAATTGCTGAAAGAAAAGAGATATGCACCATTATCATGATCACCGCTGAATACTTAACTGCTGGCATCTCTCCAGCAGTTCCTGATTGTACCTTTCAAAGCTGCCAAGGGAAGGCAAAAGATAATGCTGCTCTCATATATCCAGTGAGAAAGGAGTATTTGCAGGGAACTTTTGAGAATAAAAGAAAAATATGTTCATTTTAGAAACTTTAGAAAATTCAGTAAAGGATAAAGTATAAAATAACTTTTCAAAGGACCTATTTTGGTCTATTTCCTTGCCATTTTCCATGAACTTACTTTGGTACATTTACTTAAAGTTTGTATTCTTTGAATATATATTCTTTAATTGAAATTATTCTGAAATATCATGATTTTACTTTTAGGTAATATTCCATTGTTGAGATTTTAACACTCTATTAAATATTAAGTATCTGTGATATTGCATTATGCTTGTTAACACAGTCATTCCTGTGTTGTCAATGTTTTTAATTTTTTACTATTGTAAATTGATAATAAGCACTTTTTATATAAATCTTTGTTACATCATGATTATTTCCTTAGAAAATCTTCTGAGAGTCATAGAAATGAAATAAATAAGTCAAAGGCGCACATACTTAAATGACTCGATACATATTAATGAATTGCTTTGCTGAAAAGTTGTATTGTTATATTTATGAACTTTCATTTTTTGTCACCCTCATCAAATTTTAGGCCATTGAAATCCAATTGAAATAATGCAAATAGCCTGATTAATTAAGTCTTAATTAAGCCTTAATTCAGACTTAATCTGGTCTCTGAGACTTGTGGATCAATTAATAAAAGAAGGGCTAAGAAGTTCACATTGGAATTCTAAGAAATAGGGACTTAACTGAATTAATCAACTTTCAATGAGAATTAAGATATTTATCACCTGCTCACATTTTACCTTTTCTATTTCAAAGAACAATATTTTAAAGCTGAAAGTGACCTTACATCTCATTCAGTTGAACGCCTTCATTTTATACATGACTGAGTTGAAGCCCAGAAAGTGTGAATTCTTAAGATGCTTCAGTGGTCCCCCTACCCCACTGGTCAAATACTCATGCTTCAAGAAAGCTCCACCTCTCCTTTCCTCCACCACACTGTAGAGTCTAACACTTCCTTCTCTGTGCTGTGACTGCTTCTTATCTTGTGATAAATGCAACTGTTGAAATCTTCCTGTGGTTTACGTTACCACCTATATACTTTAACTTACTGGCTTACATTATCATCTCATCTTCTGGACTAGAAACATCTGAAAGCAAGTATCACATTTATGTATTCCTTGTAGTCACTTAGAAAATGCTTGTTGAACTGAATGGAATTTCATTTTACTCTTTGTTCTTCTTTCTTTACTCTTGTACCCATGTCCCCCTCTATGTTTTGCTTATTCCTGTAATGTAAACATTAGTAAATATTTTTCCTCTTTTTTAGTTGTTCAAAGGATCACCATTCTTTTTAGGAAGATTGTTCTCTATAATATTTAAGGGACCAAAAAGTATTTTACATATGTAAAATGTGTGCATGTGTATAGAGAGATATATACACATTTCATTAAAATGTTTTATATATCTCTTTCAATATATCCACCTCCCATTTTCTTAGAGAATTAAAAATCAGTCCATTTTATTATGGACAAAATATAAATTATTTTGAGAGAGTACAAGGACAGAGTAGACTACAGACATAACCTAAAATTCTTATAATAATGATCTTTTACTCCTTTAGTTCAGTTCAAAAGAAATATGACTTTTAAATCACATAGACTAGACAAAGGGACTTGACCCAAGGACTGCAGTGAAGTCAGCAGAAAGGAAAACCCTGCAGATGCTTCTGTTTGAATTAATCCAGAAGCTAACATTAAAGAACAGAGTGGGAAAGTGCAGGAGTGCTTACATCACAGGCCTCTGACACTGCCGACTTCTCCTTTTGCATAATATAAGGTCATGGCAATAGTCTAAAACTCATTTCTCAAAAATATCGAGACCAGAAGAGCCTTTACAGCCCACATTCCCAACACTTTCCTAGCATTAGCGTTGATGTTGAAATATAAAACACTATCCCTGAAAGAAGGAGTACATTTCAGTACGAATAACAGTACAATAATAACAACAATAACAATGACGTTTTAATGGGTGCTTCTTACATGCAAGCACTTTGCAAACATTTTTTAAATCGAGCCTTGGGAAAAAATTCTGAAAAGTTGACAGAAGCACGCCCATATTACAGACTCTAAAAGAGGCTCAGAGAGGGGAGCTGACCTAACTGAGTTCACAGAATTGGAGTTTGAGTCTAGGCTCTTTGATTCCAAACCATGTTATTCATCAAAATTATTACCTGCTCCTTTAGAAGTACAAATAAACATCTATATTTCAGTGGAAAGAAGTACATCTTTTTAAGAATGATAATTTTAAGAAATTCATTACGCTATCAGAACTAGATGAAGAGTTGTCCTATTTTCCATGGAGTAGAAAACGAAATAAAAGTCTTTCTGGGCATATGATACACTCAAAAATTAAAGCAAATGTAGACTGTAGAACAAACACTCTGCATCAGCGGTCCCCAACATTTTTGACACCAGGGACTGGTTTTGTGGAAGATAGTTTTTCCACGGGTGGTGGCTGGGAAAGGGGGAGTTGGAGTGGAGGAGGCTGGAGGGTGGGTATCACCACCTGGGCTCCACCTTAGACCATCATGTGTTGGATTCTCATGGGAGCATGCAACCTGGATCCCTCGCAGGCACAGTTTGTGTGGGGGTTGTGCGCTCCTGTGTGGGTCTGATGACCCTAATGATCTGACCTGGGCAGAGGGGAGGGAAGGGAGTGGACCTACAGCTCTACATGACAAAAATGCCATTCTCAGAGACCACCCCCCAAAAATCTTAGAAGTTAGCAGTAATAATGTCTCTCTGTTCCCTTGCCCTAGTTTTCCAGAGCAAAAGATGTCTGAATGAAATTTGCAACAATAAAATCATAATTTCAAATGTGTTGACCTTTCTCAATTAAATATTGAAATGCTCCAGATATATCAATTCTTTTGTGACAAAAGTCTATCTCCCAGATCGTTTTCACCCCAAAACTATGCCATGAAAATCCTTTCTTGATTTGGAAACATTGGACTTTATTCTGGCTTCTTCCAGTTCCTAATGATTAGCACAGTGAGGAAAAAAATACCTTTAAGAGGTAGCTGAAAAGAGCTAAGTTGGTTGCTTATAGCTCAGAATAGAAACTGAATTCTGCAGTGGAAAAGCTCCTGCGTGCGGGGTTGTGTTCACCCCTCCAGTTACAATGAGGCAGAAAATGATATGCAACATTGCTATTAATTAGTGTCAAATGAGGGTGGTAGCATGCACTATAAATATTTAGAGCTGTAAGAAACCTTGAAGAGTGATGATTTCTCTAAAAGCCCTCTCTTTCATGGCTTCTACAAAGAAGGGGAATACAATGAAAAGAACTTTGACCTTGGAGCCAGAAGGAATTGGCTTAAGTTCTGTCTTTGCCATTTTAGAAGCTTCTTGACCTTGAAATGCTTAATTAGGCTGAAACTCCTTCATTGCTTCATCTATAAAGTAGGAATAATAATTCCTACATTAAAGGCTTTTAAGGATTACAGATGTGTTGTTTAAAATGCCTGGTCTATTAAAGGTGCTCAAAAGACCAAGAAATTTTGATTCAGAGAGTTTGTGGCTTATACAATATTACACAACTATGGTTAGTGGCAGAGCAGAGACCAGAACCCAGGGCTGCCACCCAGACAAATGCTCTTAATATAACCACATGTGAAATATTAGAAGCAGGCTCTGCCTGCCCCCATTGATGATGTTGAGGATTAGTTTGTGGCATTTAATGTTTGTTCTCTGTAGCTTTTTGTTGATGCTAAATTAAAATACAAATGAAATTAGAAGAGAGAATGATAAACTTCCCATGAAGTTACTGCTTGACTGAAAAGATGAGAACCCCAGCTCAGACACAGGGCCAGAACTCATGGATGGGCAGCTCCAGGATGCAGTGACTGCCTTGTATGAATGGAGGATGTGAGAATCCCACAGAAATCCACTTGGACACACATTCTGTGCAAAGTGCCTCTTCCTCTGGGTCGATACAGAAATGACAGTGTAGAGTCAACCTCTTTCTAACTTGTGTGTCAAAGACCATCTCATAACTGAAGATGGGGTTAAGAACTGTCAGAGACACTTCAGCCAGGAGCCTGAAGTAGCCTCACTTGTTGAGGACTGGGCTAATTCAGGGGTCTAGTTGTCCACTGTCATACAAAACCAAACCCCAGGATACCTGAGCCAAGACTCTGGGAAAATTACATCCGTAGATGTCCATCCTGACTGACAAGCAAGATTTGTGCAATCATTTCAAAACGGTGCCTCTGCTTTAGTTTAAATTTATTTTCATGGCCAGGCACAGTGGCTCACGCCTGTAATCCTAGCACTCTGGGAGGCCGAGGCGGGTGGATCACTGAAGGTCAGGAGTTCGAGACCAGCCTGAGCAAGAGCGAGACCCCGTCTCTACTAAAAATAGAAAGAAATGATCTGGCCAACTAAAAATATATATAGAAAAAAAATTAGCCGGGCATGGTGGTGCATGCCTGTAGTCCCAGCTACTCGGGAGGCTGAGGCAGAAGGATCGCTTGAGCCCAGGAGTTTGAGGTTGCTGTGAGCTAGGCTGACGCCACGGCACTCACTCTAGCCCGGGCAACAGAGTGAGACTCTGTCTCAAAAAAAATAAAAAAATAAAAATAAATTTATTTTCATTATTTTTATTAAATATTGACTAGATACCAAAGAATATTTAGAGAATACATGTGAGTTATGAAGAAAAGTGATGTAAATACTTGTGCACTCACTACCCAGTTTAAGTAAAGGATGCTCCCCTCCTATCGTGGAGACCCTCCGCATGTCCCTCCCTACTGAGAAGTAAGCACAATCTTCTCAATGCATCATTCCCTTGCTCTTCTTTAAAGTTTTCCCACGTTTCATATACCTAAAATTTGTTTAGTTTTACAGTTTTTGAATGTTATATAAATAAAATCACGTGTTTTTCTATAGATTGCTTTTTCCCCTCACATATGTTCATGAGAGTCATCAATTTTGTTAATAGTTATAATTCTTCAGTACTCACAATTCTCTAGTATTTCAGTATATGAAGGTATCATCCTTTATTTACTCATTTTACTGTTGTTGGGCTTCTGAACTGCCTCAACTTTCTGCCCTAAACGTTCTTGGCTATGTCTCCTGAAGCATGTGCAAGTCACTCAGGTCTCTTCCAAACTCTCTCACAAGGATGTGCCTTCAGAATCTACGTCACTCCACATCCTCCCCAACACTAAAAATTACAAGCTGCTGTGCAGTGGTATCCACTTATGGTTTAATTTTCCTTCCATGATCACTAATGCCACTTATTTTTCTTATGTGAAATGTTTGTGCATTTCTTTTACCCATCTTTCTGTTGGTTTTTCTTTTTGATATTATTGAGTGATCCTCTGTCATTTTTATAAATTGCAAATATTTTGCTTCTCCATTGTGGATTGTGTTTCTCATTGTTTTACAGCATCTGTTGATGAACAGATATTCTTAATTTTATTTTTTGTTTTGTTTTGGTTTTTAATATTCTTAATTTTAATTTAGTGGAATTCATCCAGCATTGACTTTAAGATTTGTGCTTTTTATGCCCTGTGTAAGAAACTTTTTGCTATCCTAAGGCTATGAATATATTCTCCCATGTTGTCTTGTAAGTTTTATAGTTTTACCTTTCACATAAGTCTTTAATCTTTCATATGGTTTCCAATCGCTTCAGCACCATTTTTTAGAAGTCCTTATTTTCCCACTGAGCTGATGTGGTAGCTTTGACCAAAACCATGTTTCCATATATGTGTGCATCTGTTTGGGGGCATTGCAATCAATTCCATAGGTCTTCTCTATATCACTGTACCAGTACCACACTGTCCGATTTACTATGAGTCTTCCTTTATCTGAGACAATTACTTCTACCCTGTACTTCTCTTCAGGAATGTTTTGGCCCTTAAAACCTTTTTCATTATGTATTAATATATATATAAATCAGCTCAAATTCTACCAGAGCACCTGTGGAGATTTTTATTGGAATTCCATTAACTTTTCAGATCAATTAACAATGACACTATAGATTCATCTATAGATCGATTGGCCTTTCAATATTGAGTCTTCCTATGTCATTTATTTAAATTTGGTATTAGGACCCATAGTAGAGTTTTATGGTCTTTTCCATAAAGTTCTTGCTTATATTTTGTTAGATTTTTTTTCCCAAGTAGTTTGCATTTTAAGGATATTTTAAATCATATCTTTAAAAATTACTTTTGAATGAAATTTTCTACCCACAATGTATAAAAATGCAATTTATTATTTTTTTTAGAACTACTGTATGATTCAGCAATCCCACTACTGGGTATATATCCAAAGAAAATCAGTACATCAAAGAGATATATTTATTCTTATGTTCATTGTAGCATAATTCACAATATCCAAGATATGGAATCACCTTAATGTCCATCAACAGATGAATGGATAAAATGGATAAAGAAAATGTGGTATATACACATAATGAAATACTATTCAGCCTTAAAAAAGAAAGTAATCCTGTCATTTGTGACATGGATGAACTTGCAGGACATTATGATAAGTGAGATAAACCAGGCACAGAATGACAAATGATCTCACTTATATATGGAATATGTTGAATCCAAAAAAGTTGAACTCATAGAATCAGACAGTAGAAAGGTGGTTATCAGAGGCTGGGGGAGAGGGAGGAATGAGGCAATTATAGTCAGAGGATCTGAAGCCTCAGCTAAATTGAAGGAATTCAAGAGATCCATTGTACATCAGGGTGGCTATAGTTAATAACAATGTATTATATTCTTGAAAATTGCTAAGAAGGTAGATTTTAAGCATCCTCACCACAAAGAAAAAAGAATGTGTGAGGTAATGGATATGTTAATTAACTCTATTTAGCCATTCCAAAATGTATACATATTTCAAAAAAAAACAGATTGTACATGATAAATATTATTTTGTCAATTAAAAAATAAATAATTGATTTTTACATCTAGCTAAACCCTCTTGTAATTCTAATAATTTTATGTATAGATTTTTTGTTTTATTTTTATTTACACAACCATATCTTCTGTGACTAATGATAGTTTTATTTATTTCTTTCCCAATCTTAATCCCTTCATTTGTTTCTTTTGCCTCACCAGACTGGCTTGGACTTCCAGTACAACACTGAATGTAAGTGGTGATGGCTAATATTTTTGTTTTATTCTTAATCTTAAAAATAATGCTTTCAATATTTTACCAGTAAGTGAGGTTTGCCCATACTTTTTCTATAGGTGTCTTTTCCTGAATTGAGGGAGTTCATTTTATTGTTAGTGTCCTAGGATATTTTATCACAAATGTATGTCAAATTTTTTCTCCTTCCATTGAGATCATGAGATGCTACTCCTCCTTTAATCTGCTAATATGGTGAATTAAATTATTTTATAATATCAAACCAATTCTGTAATGCTGGAATACCCTCTAATTAGTCATGATGCATTATAATATTTTTTCATGATTGTCTCAATTTGTTAGTATATTATTTTTAGGATTTCTGCACCTATATTTATAAATAAGACTGGTCTGTAGTTTTTCTTTTTTGTACAGTCCTAGACTGGATTTCACATCAAAATAATGCTAGCCTTATAAAAGATGAGCACATTCCTTCTTTTTCAATATTATACAATAGTTCTAAAATCCTGGAGTTATTCATTTCTTGAATGCTAGAATTCATAGGTAAGAACTTTCTGGTTCTCATACTTTCATTGAGGAAATAATTTTAACTGTTCTTTTAATTTCTTTTGTAGTTATATGACTACTAAGTGTTGCTGAGTTTGAGTCATTTTTCTTTTTTCTAGAAATTTTTCTCTCAAAGCTTTCAAATTTATCAGTATGAAATTACTCACATTAACCTATTGTTTTCTAAATGCCTGTAACTTCTGTAATTGTCTCATTTTTTATTCCTAATATTATTTACTGTGTCTTCACACTTTTTTCATTATCAGTTTGACAGAGGTTTTTTTTTTTAATTTTATTAAACTTCTGGCTTTATTAAACTTTTATGAAACTTTTGGCTTTGTCAATCTATTATATATTTGTTTTGTATTATATTCATTTACTCTATTATCTTTATTATTTCCTTTTTCTAATACATTCTTTGTGTTTGCTATTCTTTTTCATCTTAAGTTAGCAGCCTAGGTCATTAATTTTGAGACTTTCTTCTTTTACAATATAAGTTTTTAAGTATCATTTTACCTAAATCCCCCAAATTTTAATATGCAGTATATTACTCATTTTGACATATTTTCTACTTTATGCTTATGATTCTTTAACTTGTGAATTATTTGAAATGTGTTCCTAAATTTATAAAAATCCAGAATTTCTTTTTTAGTTGTATCTGTGAGGAATTCAGGGCACCTCGTCAATGGAGATGTTTCTTCGAGGGACACCACTCTCCCCCACTGCAATCACACGTTTTTTATGATTACATTTCGCCTGATTTCCAACTATATCCTAGCACCCTCATCCCTGTGGAAATGAAGCATCGCTTTGAGCACTGCATTCCTTAACTGGGCCAAACCACTTTCAAAGAGTTGAAAGAGTTGAAATGACCTCTTTCTGCTGTTTCATCCCATCCCACAGCTACCAGCAATATTCTCCAACCTTCCACTAAACTTACCACTTCAAAACATGGGACCACCTGACACCAAAAATTTTGAGCCTTGCTACTGTTTAACAAATATTATTGTCTTGCTTCACTTACCAGATTATTCCCCTTGGGATAAGGACCACCTGGGATATTATCTAGGTTCTCCAAGGATAGCTAAACATGCATCACAGGAAACTGTGATGAAATAGGTTGTCCTATTTTCTGGCTTCTGACTGTTTCTCTTTGATTCTCACTTTCCATGCCTCCTGCAGTGCTTTATTTGGGTCCCAAAGTATCTCAAATGATAAGCCCATACAGGTTGGGACAGGCTTTACTTCTATCATGAACTGGAAACATAAAGAAACTTCATCTGTGGAGAATTTTTGAGGCCTGTGCTGGAGGTGGATTCTTCTAGAGATGATGTGTATTTTCTTCTGCCAGTACCTGGGGATATCAGCTCAGAATCTGATTAAACTTACTGTTTTTCAGGCCACCTAGCTAATATGAATGAATTTCGGCTACAAACCTGTTCAGAGCTGTCTTTCAACTTTGAATTCTCAGGAAGATTTTTTTCCCTTCTCTTGGGAAAAACCTTGGGACCAAGGTTCAAATCCATCAATTTTCCATGTGAACTCTTGTGGAGGTTGAGGAACATGCTTACTTCACTCTTACACTGAAGGTGTATGTGTTTGCTTTTTCAGCTTTATGAAAAGGAAGGTCCTATTTACTACTAGTGGTGGTCCTTAATCTTTGCCTCTTGTCACTTCTGTACCCTGTGAGACTGAAAACAAGATTCAATGCACTGGGTTTGGCAAGTGCCCTTAAAGTAAAATGTTTGCAATATTCTACTTACCTTTTTAATTTCCTATTTTCACTTAACTTTGGACATTGATTATTCTTTACTAGCTTGCCATCTTCTCAGCTCACTTTAAAAGATTCTTTTCTATATCTTTTAGGGATATTGTTTTTACTTGAAGTGGTAATGTTGCTCTAACGTACCCAACCCACAATGCTGCTATATATATTCACATACACTCTCACATGTGCTAAACATGCTACATGCAAAAGCTAGGTAACCACCTATTTTCTAGACTGGAAGAGTGGAAGGTAGAAGGCAGAGTAATGAGGATAATAATGAGAAAAAGTGAAACTACACAACGCACAATAGTATTGCCCTTTATTCAAGGTTAGGATTCTTCATTTAGTCCATGAATCACACAAATTTAAAATGTCATTGATCAGTGCTTCTTTAGTAAACTCTCACTCATTCCTGGGGCCTCTTTCATTCATTGGTTGGAAATGAGAGCTGACTGTACACGCACACAAGCGCACGTGCACACACACACACTCAATCTGAAAAGTTTAAAAACATAAAATGCAACTTTACTGTGTTCCTGAAGATTTTAATATTTATGTTATAAAATTCACTGAGTCAATCAGTGAATCTGTTGTTTTTCCCATAGAAACAGTTTTGCTCTATTATTTGTACCTCAATTTAACATGAGAAGAGTAGCTTTGCTGCTTTAATTTGCTGATAATAATTTTTTAGCTTTCAACCACAACCAAGGCTAGGAAAGTGCCTTAGAGAACTATAAAAGCCCCTTAAAACTCTAAGCAGAAAGCTCAACCCCTTATAAGGGATGAAAATTTTTAGTAAAAAACAGCACTGTGTTTAAGTTAATCTCTTTTGTTTCCAGAGAATCACCATAGTCAGGGGGCATACATGATTCCTTGGAACATTACTAATGATTTTAGATCTGACTGGTAGGAAAGAGAAAATATGAATCCAATTTCGAACTGATTAATTCAGAGCTAACTAGTTTAGAATTTGTAATACAATTTTAAAAACTCTTAGAACTCTTAGAAACAAACAACTAGAATTCCAATAAACAAAATTACTTTTCTATGCTTTCTGAGAAGGAGAAAGAGACAAAGGAAAAGAAAACAAGAGGCATTCCACTAAACTTGTAGGAGGACCTGCAACCCAGTTTGGTGTGTAATCTATAACTGCAGTACTTTACAATATAGATTCATTTTCAAAAAATAAAAAAAAATATTTTGAGGGCCTAGAAGTTCCACCATTTCTATAGATTAGGTTATATCCAACTTCCAAGGCACAAGACTTGGTGGAAAAACTGCAGACTCTAGAGATGAGCTGTGAAGGTAATAATCAACATTGTCACTCTCACTGTCCTGGTACTAACATCATAGTCTTAATGTTAGTTTTCAAGTAGTAGAACCTATGAGGAAACAGAGGCTTAGTGTGATTATATAATCGGTTAAGTGGCAGAGCTGGGGCCTCAACACAGATTTCCTTAACTGATAACTGGTATTTCTTTTAATCTCATTTATTACTACCTCCCTAATATATATCCAGAAAAATTATAAACATGAAATTTTAATAATTTACTCTGACCTGTTATTCAGGGCTAAGAAAGTACAATTATATTCAGAAAGGTTTTATGAGAATACAAAGAAATCAAAATGCTCTTCTACTTTTAGAATCCTAAAAGTGAAAAATTAGATTTTCATGATTTCACACTTAAAACTCAGAGAAAGAATTTTCACTCATTTACTCCCCTGCTATAGAGTTTTTTCCACTGATAATGCCTTTCTTGTGTTCATTAATGCTCTGAATACTATTGAGAAAGAAAAGAACCGTGGGTGAGAAGTTGGATGATTTCTACCTCATCCTGAATTTAGGAAAGTTAACTACTTTCTTATTATTTTCTTCTTGGAGTGTGTCAGCATCAAATTTGAAAGATATTAGAAAAGAAAACACAGAGATGATTAAAGAAACAACTGATTTACTGGAAGTATCTAGAGATTCTTATTCAGATTCCTTACTTCATTTTTGATGATGGATGAGACTTGACAATCCTATCTAGGTGTTTTCTTGTATTGCTGATCAAAATTAGAAATCAGAGCGACAGGAAAAGAGTTTATTAAAGCAGTAAAATCCTATTTAAAATATTTATTTCAGAGATACTTATCACATTAGCATCTAGGTGCCCGTACCGATGTCAGAATTTTTTAAAAGATAAGTTTTTCTCTCCTTGGGAGTCATATGAGGTTGGAGAGAGCATTTTAAAAGAGCAGAAAACACCTATATTTCAGAGGAGATCGGGCGCGTTCAGGGTGGTATGGCCGTAGACGGAAAACACCTATATTTCAGAAAGTACTACTCAGACCTTTTATAAGTGAGTAAAAACTGTATGAGGAAATATTCAAAGTTTCGATCTATGTACTCTGTTTAGTCATTTCATTCAAGTGAGAAAAATCTATTAAGTGACAGATGGTAATCATAAAAACACATAATTTCATTTAATTCTCACCATAATCTCATGTGTTAGGCATTATAAAAAAGCATCTTAACAATTTTTAAACATAAAGCATAAGTGCAGTACTCAAGTTCATAGCTAACAAATGGGAGAATCCAAGCTCTTCCAACTATGAGGTCATATTCTGTTCTCTCAATGAAGCACAACGCTCAAGAGTCTTGATGAGTTTGCTTTTGGCTTCCCGATTTGCATCATTAAAACTTGGCTTGCAAAACAAGAGGCAATACGACACCGTGGAATAAAGTTGAACAACTGTTTCAGACAGACCTACATTTTGTAAGCTGGTTTCAACAATTAACCTGTCTTAGCGATCATTTCCTTATCTACATGCTATAAGGCTACTGTGTTCATTAAATCTACACAGTTATGATTAAATTAACAGAATAGGAAAAAAAGATATTTTTCATGGTTTGAAGTTTATATTAAGACTCCAGAAAAATCAACAGCGAGATTTTTATTTTTCTGGCTACCACTAAAAGTATGCCAACCTATTTTCTTGAAACAGTATTGAATGCAAATTAACATTGGCTTTTGTAAAGATTTGAGGTACATCAGAACAGAAGGAGGATGGATCTCATAAGCCAATAGTGGCCTGAAATTTTTGTTGCGGAACATTTTAAGTTGCTGATTTGATTACTTTAATAGATAAAGGACTATTTACTTTTTTTATTTCTTCTTATAATCAATTTTGGTAAGCTATATTTTTCTGAGTTAGCCAATTCATCAAAAAGTTTAAACATATTGGCATTAAGTTATTCACAATATCCTCTGACCATTTTAATGTCTGTAGGCTCTGCAGAAATGTCCTCTTTTGATTTCCTGATACTGGTTATTTTGCACACTCTCTTTCTGATCAGTCTGACCAAGAGTTTATTGATCATTATTGATGCTCTCTATTGTTTGTATGTTTTCTATTTCCATGACTTCTGCTCTTAAATATAATGTTTTCCTTTCTATTCTCTTTGGGTTAAATTTGATATCCTTTTCCAATTTCTTGTCATAGATGTTACTGATTTTTTTCAGTTTTTTCTCTTCTAATTTATGCAATTAAGACTAAATTTTCCTTTAAGTACAGCTCTGCTGATAGCCCACAATTTTTAATATGTACTGTTTTTATTATTGTTTAGTTCAAAGTATTTTCTAATTTCCATTTTGCTTTTTCTTTGACCCATGGGTTAGTTGGGCATGTATCTCTGTATTTCAAAGCATGGGGGGATATTCTAGTTTTCTGTTTGCTATTAATTTCTGACATAATTGCACTCTGGTAAAACATTATCTTCTATATACCTTCAAACCTTTCAGCTACATTGAGAGTAGCTTTATGGCCCAACATATGATCAATTTTTGTAAATGTTCTATGTGTGCTTGAAAAAGATGTATATTCTGTGTTAGGTCTGGCAGAGGGCAAACAGCTTGCAAGGAAGTAGCTAAGGGTGGAGAGCAGGAACTGAATTGTAACTAGGAACCAAATCGTGGATAGCAACTGTTCCCTGGTGGGAACATACATAGTAAGAAGTTCCCAGTGACTTTTTACGAACCAGAGCTCATTACCATCTAATTAGCATAACATGGGTGGAAACTTGTGAAGAATTAAGGGGAAGAGGCATGTGTAGAAAGAGAAACTGTTATATAACCAACCTGTTATGTAACCTGTTATATAACCCCAACCTGTCAATCACCCCAAAGGTGGGAAATGGCAACCAATCCTGCCAGGAGAAAGGTGGGACAAACTAGTGAGCATATAAAAAGCAGCATGCACTCAGATTTTGGGGTCTTTCTCCACTCATGGAGACTAACCCATTCCTCTCTCTCTGGAACGTATTTTCACTTTGTGTCATTTTGTGTAGCTTCCTTCTTCACTTTCACTTCTACAGGTTCTTTCCTGTAATAAACAGTTTGTATGTAATTGCTCTGTATCTGTGATCACTCCGTCATCAGCTCAACTTGGTACCAGTACTCATTCTTGACACTGGGAGCTGGGGACTAGGAAACATCCAGACAGACCTAACATTCTGCAGTTTGGGAGAAGCATTGTCATAAATGTGTTCACTGGGTCAAGATTGCTAATGGTGTTGTTCAACTCTTCTCTACCTAGTTATTGTGGCCCCTATCTTGTGAAGTTATCAAAGGCTCCACTCTCAGTCACCCATCCAGAGTGAGTAAGTGTCCCCCACCAAGGAGGGTGAGGGTGGGGGGAACAACTTTAAACACAAAGCTCACTCCCCAGAGCTTCTATTCTCCTCCATCCTGGTCCCATAAATCTTTACTCTTTTGTCAACACCCTGATACTTTCTAACAGATTTTTTGTGCATCCAGCTTTTCCAGCTAAACCCAGTGGGATATTATATTTGAAATACCAGTCTTCTCTAACCAAGAACACAGCCTATTTGTTCTCTATCCTCCCCTGGAGAACAATGACTATGTCACTATTGTATCTCCAGTGCTCAGAAGAATGCAGAGAGTAAGTGCATGATAAATATTTGTTGAATGAATGCTTAAATATAAACTTCCATTCCAACATTATAAATAATTCTTTTCAGCTAAGCAACTTTCCAAACACACTATTTCATTAAAAAAGAGCTTTTTAGAAGCCAAACTTTTTGTCTGGCTACTGCAGATCTTTCAGTTCTACATCCAGAATAATTGGATAGTTACCCTTTATAATCATGTTCAGAAAAGCCCCAGAAGTACTTAATTCATTGACCATTATAAAATGCTTTATCATCTTTGAATTTAAGGTTAGAAAGTACCAAGTTATATGCTTAATTAAAATAGCTTTCATTCCATGTGGGCTTAATGTTACTGCACAAAAAGGATGGTCATGAGGGACTCTCCATGTGAGGAAAAACATTAACTATTGTGTTGGGGTTGACAAGTCTTTCATCTGATTAATTCTAGGAAGGTGAAGACATTTGAAATGTCTATTTATTTCTAGCTATTTTAAAGGAATTTGAAATGACTTTACCAAGCAACATAACTCTTACTTTCATTTAAAACACAGTTCAAGTATTATGATACCAATGTATGTATGAGGGACTAATAGAGATGGCATAAATTAATCGAAGTCAAAGAAGTTAATTACCAATTTTCAAATTCATGCCCCCATCTCTTGACTAAGTTCTAGGCCATCATATTATATAAATGGTGGAATTTTAAATTGTTAAGGAGGCATTTGAAAGGACTAATAAAAAATAAGATTCTACCTCCTGAGAAACAAGTGAAATAAACATGGGTAGGTTAAGGAGGAATCAACCTCTTGGGAAATCTCTTAGAAATTAATCATCTCAAAAATTTTTCATCACTTTTTCAAACCTTGTTCTTCATCCCCCTCTAGAAGTTAGAACTACAGGGTGAAGGGTGAGGAGTATCCTCTCTGCCCCTTATGGACAGCCCTAGTACTAACTGGCCGACATGTATGCCATGGAATCCTCCCTCTCTGCTGGTTACTAGTGGCTTCAGGAATACTTAAACTTGGTTGTCTATAGTCAAGTATTTAAAGGCATTTCACACGTCTGATAAATTACAAACTTCTCTGGCTTTAATTAGATTAGAAGATAACTATACAGCAATGCTTGATGAAGAGCTAAAAGAAGGGAAGTAGCCAAAAGTGTAGCCTTCAAGAAACCGAGATCCCCCGAGCTAGATGCCTGCAGGCTGCCCAGCTCAGAATGCTAACTTAAAAAGGTTGATATATCTAATTCGTCATGAACCTCCTGGACCTAACCTGATCCCTGGCACATACTAGGAGTATCATAGTTGAAGTAAAAACAAGTTTGTTGTGTTTAATTCAAAGCAGAATTTAATAAAAGTGTATTGGCGGGAGGCTGAGGCAGTAGGATCTCTTGAACCCAGGAGTTTGAGGTTGCTGTGAGCTAGGCTGACGCCACGGCACTCACTCTAGCCTGGGCAACAGAGTGAGACTCTGTCTCAAAAAAAAAAAAAAAAAAAAGGATATCAGTACCCTAGTGACCACCAAAGACGACCAATGTGTTTTATTATTACAGTAGTCTCTCCCCTCATCTGCAGTTTCACTTTCTGAGATTTTATTTACCAGAGGTCAACCACGGTACAAAAATATTAAATGGAAAATTCCTGAAATAAGCAATTTATAACTTTTAAGGTGAGGGCTGTTCTAAGTAGTGTGGTGAAATTTCATGCCATACTGCTCAGGAGGAATGAATCATCCCTTTGTACAGCATGCTATGGTGTATACACTACTGCCTGTTAGTCACTTGGGAGCCACCTCGATTATCAGATTGACTGTTGTGGTATTGCAGTGCTTGTGTTCAAGTTACCCTTATTTTACTTAATAATGGCCCCAAAGCACAAGGTAGTGATGCTGGCACATTCTTGTAATTGTTCTGTTTTATTGTTAGTTGTTAATCTCTCATTGAGCCTAATTTATAAATTAAACTTTATCAAAGATATGTACGTACAGGAAAAAACATAGTAGATACAGGGTTTGGTACTATGCATGTCTTCAAGCATCCACTGGCGGGTCATGGAGCATACCACCTGAAGATCAGTAAGTACTACTACAGCTTAACGCATGAGTGTCTCATACTGTATTACATCACTGTGGCATTTTATTTATTTATTTATTTATTTCAAAAAATTTAGGGGTACAAGTGTTTTTTGTTACATAGATGAATTGTATCATGCTGGAGTCAAGGCTCTCAGTGTACCCATCACCAAAATGTGTACATTGTACCCAATAAGTAGATTTTTATCCCTTAACCCTACCCACCCTCCCACCTTCTTAGTTTTCAATGTCCAATACACAACTTTATGACCATATTTATCCCTTGTTTAGCTCCCACTTATAAGTGAGAACATATGGTATTTGTATGGTATTCCTGAGATATTTCACTTAGGATAATGGTCTCCAGTTCCATCCAAGCTGCAAAAGACATTATTTCATTCCTTTTTATGGCTGAGTAGTACTCCATGGGGTGGGTGGGTGGCTGGGTGTGTGTATGTGTGTGTGTCTCTCTCTCTCTCTTCCCAAAACATCCTAATTCAAATTCCTGACCATCTAATCAAACTAATTTCTACACTCTGTTAGTTGGGATAGATCCATGCCTCTAAGTATCTCTCCTCCCAGAAAATGTAGACTAAGTCTGAATTTCTACCTATTAGGATGCTGCGTTCCTCTGCTGTCCTTCAGACCACACATGAGGGGAACTGCAGTGCCTTACCAGTACACCTTGGGCTAACTCACCTCAATCAACGTAAGTATGTAGCCAAAGCTATGGGTTAACAGGAACAGGCACACTGAGTGTGAGTCAACTATATAAGATACCTTATTTATGTTTTCAAGACCCTCTCAGACCTAAAGTCACATTTCCACTGCTAGTTGATAAGGGAGTCCAAGCATACCATAAAGTTGGTATGCTCCAACTTTATAGCTCAGTATATCCATTAATGGGCATTTTTATTTATGGGCATAACCACTCAACAAACTATTCTAAGGCTTTTGGTCTTTCCCAGACCTAATAACAAGGCAAGAGCTCTTTCTCAAAATAAAAAGAATTGTTTGCTGAAGAGGCTATAATTTTGCTATAAAGTTCTACAAATTACTGCTATTATTTTTTGATTGGAGCTTAGCAGATCTCTATGTAGAATTCTGATCTGCTTAGACATTTCAGACATCATTGAGTCATAAGGGAGAACCAACAAGCCAAAAATCCAGAGAAATGATTCAGCGAAAGTACTACTATACCATCAGTCTGGACAATAAATGCAACATTTTGTACCTCCGATGAAACTGTTAAAGGGCACTACCCTGAAAACTACTGCCACTATTGTCTCTAGGTAATAGATTTGGTTAGTATTGCTACCACTGTCACCTACAATCCCAATGGATTCTGCACAAATCCCGTTTGTTCACATCATTAGCTTTTGACCTAAAGTTCTGGGGCAGGTGTGTCAATTAACAGAGCATAGATCATTTGTCCGTGCCCTAATTTGAAGGAAGACTGAGAAAGCAAATATCTACATTTTTTTGGATGTTCATAGGAAGGAGATTTAAATTCTGGACAGTCAAAAAGAATAAAAAATGTCCATTTTGTTAGACAGTCAATAAATTTTTGTTGAGCTAAATTAAACTGACCTAGCTCCTCTCCTTTCACATCATGATAAATTACAAGGAAGTGTGAGCCAGGGTTTAACAGCTGGTCCCACAACACAGGGACACCTGGGAATATGACACTGAATTTACTCTTTACAACACTGTTTTCCAGAATGTAATGAGTTAAGATAAATAATAATTTAACTGTGTGCCACTTTCTAACAAACAGATTGTTCCTGGTTAAGAAAATGAATTATGATCTCTTTGAACATATGGCTGAACTTCCTGTTACAAAAATCTTGGGATTCTGTATTAGTTAGGACTATTTATTGTAAGAGATCAAAAACACAAATCAAAAGAGCTTAATAAAGGTAATTTGTAATCAGAAGTAGTTCTTAGTATCTTAGTTCAGTCAGTGGCTGATCATTCAATTAAAAAAATGTTGTCCAGGACCCAGTTTCTATGTCTATGTACTGCCTGCTACAGTATCTGCTTCATCTACAAGCACTATACAGTGCCCTACGACACCTCCCACCAACACACACACACACACACACACGACCTGTAGTGATAGCCAAATGGATGCCATAGTTATAAGTCTGAGAGATTTACATGCATCTTTCAGTAACTGTTGTAGAAGAAAATGGAAGCCTCTCTTTTCCAGAAACTTTCACAAATATCTCCTCACATGTTAGAGACTTTGATTAGTTTATGTGTCCATCTCTGAACCCATTACTATAACTGGAAAAATGGGATAAGCCACTTGATTTAAGATTATCAGAACTCAACCCTGAAGGTAGGAATCAGTAAATTCTATCCTCCCAAAAAATGACCAAGAATGGAAGAGAATGGTTCCACCAAAGGAAATATGTTGGAAAGGCAGGGTACCATTATAGCACAGTAAGGAAATAGGGATAAGGCACACAACAAAAGCCCATTATGAATTGGTTTGGATTTTCTGTATAACTGCAGCCATTAGCTTTTTTTTAATGGTTAAGAACTATACAGTCTATTGAAGTCTATTACTACATTATTTTAACAGATTAAATGATTTTTCAGTGATGGAATTCATTCATATTTCCTAAATTTATAATGCTTCTCAAATGTTTATATGTCAATCCAAAACCTCAGATACCAGCATTTCTATTTTATTCTGAACTGATGATATAAAAGTTCCTGTTAGGCATACCAAAAAGTGTCTCATATAAATTCACAAACTACCTGTTTCCTCGGGTACCATGCGCTTTGAGTCTTGTTTAGATTAGAGTTTCTCAAGATGTTTTTAGTAAAAAGAAAAGTTTACAAAATTATTGGGGAAATCATATTTCCAGCTAAGACATCCTAATTTGAGGGCAATGAAAAGCATGATCACTTGAGTAACTTCTAGTCCTAAAAATGTTTTAACTTGGGGCATCCATGTCCCAACAAGCAATACTTAGTTTGTGCAGCATGTTTCTTTCTTTCCCCAGGACATCCCATGAATCATCAAAATCAATTCCTGACCTATCACAGCAGCCTAAGAAGTCCACACTTCTACAACACAATTATAATTCACCAAAAAAAAAAAAAAAAAAAAAAAAAAATCAATGGAATGTTAAAATGTTACAAAAAAAAAAACCTAAACTTTACAGTACTGGCTGACATTGAATTATTGTGGCTAACCTCTCTGTCTCTGGCACCCAACTGAGTAACTGGAATGATGCATTTTTATCTACCAGTGACAACCTTTGTATAGGAAGCAGCCTGCAGAGGGGGGAAGGAGACAGGTAAGTAACTTGGATCAGAAACAGGCAGCTTGACTTTTGGCTTCCTCTGTAATTGGGTGTTGAAAGAAAACCAGGCAAACAGCCACCTTTCATTCCTTACCCCAGAGGCAAGACACATGCTGAGCTCGCACATTCACTTCCAGTCAGGAGAGACATTTTTGCCTTTGTGAATGTCCTCTCCCTCCGGAAGTACCCGGCTATAAGCTGCTGGCTTTCTGCACTGCCCATCTTACTCAGCAAACCATGGAGAGAGTGCCAGGGAAGCATTTTCTATTCACTTTTCACATCCTGTCATTTGCTTTGACCTCAGGGATAGAGTACATGGCATTTGTCAAAGCAGCTGAGACAACCTGTCTGGGGAACTTTTATTCAGATTGCTTTCTAATTTGAGGTGGCAGCAATCTGTAGAAATAGCTCTGCTAAGTGTAGAGAAGGAAAAAAAAAAACCAGATTGCTCTGTAGCTATATCATTTCTGATGATACTGAACAATGTTAAGAGAATTGATACTTTGAAGTCAAACCATACTTGTCTAATTGTATTGCCCTCTGAGAAATAAATTTTTATGCAGTAGCGAAATACACCAAGCTTTTTATCTAGATGCCTTCCCTTTTATATATCCAGTTTTTTACCAAATCAGAGATTATTTTTATATTATTATTCATAGTTAAAACAAGAAAGAAAATAATGATATCACTCCTTCACATTGCCAACATCATACTTTTGTTATTCCATATAGTCTAGTTTTCTACTGTGTGCATACAGAGTTTGCATCCTAATCATAGTATAAATCATAGTAATCTTAGTGTAATAATATTTTCTATTCTCCCTTATTTCACAGAACATTATTAAATAAATATTATCACAGCTTGTTGCCTGTACTTAATAGCAATGGTTTCATTTTGTATTACTCCATTGAATTGATGAACAATAATTCATCTATTGTCAGACATTTAAGTTGTTCCAAATTATATTGTAAATAATGCTGCAATTAACATTTTGAGGAATAGAAATTTGGGGAAGGAAAAAAACACCTTGCTTTGCTAATTATATGATCAACACATGTTCACTGCATAAAAGTTGGAAAACAAGATAAAATACTAATAATAAAATTAAAAAGTCATTATTGCTTCTTGACATTTTGGCTAAGATCAAGTGTAGTAAAAGAAAAAAATAACCTGTAATCCCACCACCCAAAAGTAACTATTTTCCCTTTGGTAATGTCCTAGATTTTTTCTTTATGTATTTAAAGAATTTTTAAAGGGTAATACGATATATTGTCCTTTCTATCCTTTCCCTTAACAATAATCATATGCATTTCTCTATATAACTAAATATTCATAAAGTCCAATATGCTTGAGTCTTATAGATAGTCACACCTAGGTCTGAATCCAATTTCAATTATTTACTAGATATGTGGCTTTCGGGTGCTGTATAATATCTCTAAGGCATTAGGTTGTCATAAGGATTAAATTTAAAATTATATTTTAAGTGCATTAAATGCTACATAGTAAACATTCAATAAATACAGTCATTATTATTAGTGTTATACATCATGGAATGGCTCTATGTAATTTTGTTACATGGAGAACATAAGTAACTCTTCCCTAATTATTGAATATTTATTTCCACTTTTTGAGTATTATAAAGAAAAAGACCATAAACATCCTCAGATGAATGTCAATTCATATATACCTCTATTTCCTAAGCATAAATCCATATGAGTGTAATGGCTATGTTAAAGGATGTAACTATTTTTGGATTTTTAATGCACGTAACAAAAAAAATCCAGGAAGTTTGCATTAATTTATTCTCCCACATACAACCCACTTCCCTTCCAATTTCTTTGCAAAAACAATAGGTTGTTTGTTTAGCACTTAGTAAACGTGTGTCCTTGTGCTAAGGACTTATGATTTCTCATTGCTGTGGTCAAGAGAAGACAATTAATCTTGCTTTCTTGTGACTTCTTGTAGAAGAATGGGCCGTTCAAACTGAAAAGACCTCAGCAATTGAGTGGGTTATTTGTTTGGCTATTTTAAATAAGCTTTATTGTGTATATTTTTAAAAACTGACTGATATAAGGAAACATAGAAATTTACCACCCAAGTTTACACAAAAGCTTTGCATAACTGATTTGAACAGATATAATTTGATAAATGTAACAAATGATGTACTTTCATTTCAATCTCTGTGTGCTGTTACTATTACCAAACTGTGTTTGAAAATAAACAGTGTTACAAGGCCTTCAAATCATAGCACCCAAAGTGTCAAACTAGAACCTTTAAAAGGTAATGAAGCATACTCCAATCACATTACTTTAAAAATTCATTAGTAATATTTTTATAAGAGCAAATGCTTGAGAACATTACCAACCAAGACTCAAAGTAACACATATTTATGATAATGTTGTTATTAGTGACAACACATCTCACATTTGAAAAGTAATGTAATTTAATAATTTAAGACATTACATTGCACCTAGAATATTCACATATCTCAGAAACTTTTTCCTTAAATGCATAAAACCAACAGCTTAACAAATTTACAAATGTCTCAGTACACAAAAGCTCTTCTATATTACTCCATAAAATAAAATAGTTGCTTTCAATTCCTTACATTTCTAAATATTAATTATTGGGTCTATGTCATATCAAAGCCTTATAGTATAAAGGAAATTGCTATGGACTGAATGTGTCTCCCCAAAATTTAGATGTTGAAACTTAACTCTCCAATACGATGGCATTTAAAGGTGGAGACTCTGGAAGGTTATGAGGGTGGAACCCTCATGAATGGCACTAGTGCATTTATAAGGGGAGGAGGAAACTAGATCTGTCTCTTCTCTCAGCCATGTGAGAGCCAAGATGGCCTCCTGTAAACCAGGAAGTGGGCTTTCACCAGATGCTCGATCTGCCAGTGCCTTGATTTTTGGACATCACCCTTTAGAACTGTGAGAAATAAATGCTTGTTGTTTAATCCACCCAATCTATAGTATTTTTGTTATAGCAGCCTGAACTAATAAATATTTTAGTGTCTTTTATGAAGAGATTCTTTGATAAAAATGGTTATAAAAGTATCCTTGATATCAAGCAGTCTACCAAAATTATTCAAACTGCCCCAAATTAAGATTACTTATTGATTTTGTAAACATTGGGTTGAACTTATCAGAAAAGTCCTTGAATGTTTGAAAATTCTACTTTTATTTCCATGTGTGCACATAAGTGTTGATCAATTAGTTCCAATTTAATGGTAAGTAAATGTAGTGTTTGTTTTTCCATTCTTGTGACACTTCACTTAGAAGAATGGTCTCCCAGTTCCATCCAGGTTAATACAAGAGGTATTAGTTCACCATTTTTTTTTTTTTTTATGGTTGAGTACCACTCCATGGTATACATATATCACATTTTATTAATCCACTCATGTATTGATAGGAGGAGGGGATGGGTAAATTCATATCTAATGGGTACAGTGCACACTATATAAAATGTCTATACCCCCATAATATTCTGAAATTTAAAAAAAAAAAAGTGGCCGGAAGTGGTGGCTCATGCTTGTAATCCTAGCACTCTGGGAGGCCAAGGCAGGAGGATCACCTGAGCTCAGGAGTTTGAGACCAGCCTGAGCAAGAGTGAGACCCTGTCTTCACTAAAAATAAAAAAATTATCCAGGTATGGTGGCACATGCCTGTAGTCCCAGCTACTCAGGAGTCTGAGGCAGGAGGATATCCTGAGGCCAGGAGTTGGAGGTTGCTGTGAGCTAGACTCTAGCCCAGGCAACAGAGCAACACTCTGTCTCAAAAAAAAAAAAAAAATTCTTCTGACCTACAGACACTTGTCAGAGTCCACAAATTGTCAGATAAAAATGTGTTCTAAATGCTTGAGGAGAAAATCCTTCTCGTAATGACCAATGGCTAATTGATATAAAAAAGATAGCATTTGTCTTAGCAAAGCATGTAATAATTTCAAATACATTATTAAATAAAAATTCCATAAAGATTTTAAACCTTGGCAACTATTAATATAAGGATGACATTTCAACAATTCAGGTTAACAAGGTAATGCAAAGACCTGGCAACCCTGGAATCTCAGGAAAAAACAGCCACCTCAAAGATGTGTACCCATCTGTTGCAAAGTGAATCCTAAGACAGAGTGTGGCTGAGTCAGTAAAAATCTATCACCACTTCAAGAAAGTAACTTAATTCATGCCTGGCCTGCTAATACTGGGCTAGTAGAATCATCTTTCCATAAAACAAAGCAAATATTCCTACAGTTTATCCTTAAAAGATATTTGCCCAGAATTAGATTTCATACTGTCTGATGTGATACTGTGTGGTATCCTCATTTGTCATTAAATAAAGTACAGTTCATTGTCATTGTAGTTTTTGTTTTATTACATATTCTAATTCTCAGATTGCTTTCATATCTGTGACATTATTAGGACACAAAGTAATTACTTAAACAATTCTGCTATCTACTGTTTGAGTTATCTTGAATAAATTTCTCAATCTCTCTGGACCTTACTTCATTTTCTCATTTGTAAAATAGGAATAAGTATATCTTTCTTGTAGTATTGCTTTAGAGTTTTTGAAAGGACTAGATAAAATCCATAGCAATAGTATGTGACACACAATACATTGCTCAGTAAATCATAGCTATTGTAATTAATTTCAGCATTTTATAATTGATAGTGACCATTGGATTGTTGATAAAACATTCTTAACTTTTTCTAACAGAGATAAGATGCACCAAGCAACTGGTAAAAGAATAAATGTTGGCTTAAAAAAAATACCATTGTTAAATAACACTTTGTGCAGTTCAGATAAAAAAAAATCTATTTAAAACTAACTCAGTTCTAGACATGCATGCACAGCAAGTAGTAAAAGAACCTAAGGAACATGCTGTTTCTGTGTTGCCTAAATGGCAACTCCACAATAGTTAATTTTACATCAATAGAAGATTATAGTCCAAGCCAGAGTAGGGTTCAAGACCATTGGCGCTCAGTGGACCTCCACTCCACACTGTAGGTTATACTGTTTGAAAGTTGACCTTGACAGCAACAGCAGAGTTTCACCAGAGTTTGCAGTCTACTCTGCTCTTTGTATTACACAGTCACTAAACTTCAGCCTTGTGCATTCAGCAAAATGAAATGTAAGGTTTAAAAAATCAAAACCAAATAATGTATGCAAAAGTTGATGGCAAATATTGACCAGCTACCTAATGAATGTTAGCTCCTCCCCCCCACCGCCAAAAGCAGCAAAAATGCTTAACCTAAAAGCCTCTAACATTCTAAATATTATTTTAAACATAAAATTGAGTTAAAATTTGTGTCCTATTAGCTGCTCACAAAAGCAGCTAGTCAAGACAGAATTGTCTAATTCAATTTTTAACTCATTTGTCTGCCTTTTTTTCTCTCCCATCTGGTCTATTCTATACACCATGTTCATAATAAGCTTACAAAAACGTTAGTTAACATATCAATTAAAATTCATCAATAATATTCCATGGTTCACAAGAGAAAATCTCCAATTATCAGTCTGACCCTTACTTATATCTACCAATTTCATGTTCTACCCACTTTTGCCTAAACTTACCCTATAGTTAAATTTGACTGCCATTGTACATCAAATACTTGCTCTGTCCTCCTCCTCCTCTGCCTTGCTTAAAGGTTTTTTATGTTATTCCATTATTGTTTTAAGTATCCTACCTTTCCCTCAAGACTCAATCCAAGACTCTTCTTTCATAGCAAGGGTTGCAAAATCAAACCTCAGAGTCTGGTCACTAACAGAAATTAGTAGATTCAGAAATTAATGAGTGTAGTAGGAATATGGAACCAGTATTGCCATTTTGGTTTTTCAAGAGAAGTCAGAAATCTAGATTTTCATACCAAAGCCTTTCATGATTAAATGATTTTAAACTGTTAATGTGTAATAAGATAACACTCGGACAAATTAACTGATGTGCTTTGCATTCTTGGTAATTTCTGGTGGAGCAGCTTCGCTCTGCTCATCAACTCATCACCATCCATGTTCCCACCCCACTCAGGTGTGGACACCTAGGAACAGGTGCTCCTGTCACATCTACTACTACCTTTCACACTCTATAAGCACCAACTTATGGAGGAAGAAAGCAAAATCCAAAATGATTGAGATTAAACATCCACTAACCGGAAAAATAAAAGCTCAAAATATAAATTACATTTAGTTGTAGAAAAAAATTAAATTCACTGCTCAGCTGAATTTGTGGCCTGAGAATGCACCTGCCCCATGTGTGTGTGGTCCAGCAAGCACAGTGTGATCGTCCCCAGCAGTCCTACTGATCCATGACTTCTCTTCCCTCCAAAGTGCTGAGAGCTTCTTATTGTGAGCAGTTACCAAAGCTGATTTGTATTGTTCTTTCTTTGGGGGCTTCTTTCTCAACAAAGATTACTTCTCAAATTTACTGAATGTCCAAATCTTATATACTTTCTTCTACCATCCAGCACTAACCCCAGAACTCTTCCATAGTAGGTCCTTTATCTTTTGCTGAAGATTATGATTGGAGAAAAGGTCTAAACATGAGAAGAAGGAGGAAGCACAGATAGATACACTGATGCAAAGATTGAACTAAACCCTTATTTTGAAAGAGGGAACATAACTTTCATCATATTCCCAAAAGAATCTAAACTACTCAGACCTGGTGTAGTTAGATTGCAAGTCCCAATAGCCAAGATCCAAGGCTTAGGTGTTTGCCTCTCCCTCACTGCCTGCCAGAATAAATAGAAAATACTTCCTTGGATATTAAGTCCTTGCCATATCAGTTCAATGTAGCCCTCGTGCAGAATGTCAGTAGGTTTACCCTAAATCAAGGAACTTTGCAGCCCAAGAGTTTATTAGTACATTCCATGGGGATAAAGTTCAGTTAGAAAAAATGTTGTATTTGCAATTTATTAAAAATAAAAAACCTAGGATATGAAAGTAGGAAGAAAGATTTGCCCTTACACAGATTGTTAACATCTGCCCTGTTTTCTGTCAACACCTAATTGTAAAAGAAATGAATTAAGTCATGAAACTGACAGCAAAAATTGTCCCCTACACAGATGGTGCTAAATTCCCAGCTGTGTCCCTAGACCTTAGGAATTGCACTTTAAAGACAACGCTATATTCTTTAGAGAGAAAATGTGGGGTGTTCTGTACGCTAGTGTGATGTCCTGCATCACCCCTTCCTTCATTTTTGTTTTTATGTTCTAATACATGAGAAAGAATGGAACACGAGGACTTGGGTCATGCTGAGAAGGCTCACTGTGAAAGAGGACTTTTATCCTCCAGCATTCACAGGGTTCTTTCACAGCATCAACACAGGGCAACCCTGGTGTTCATAGTTCAGGAGGCTTTGATAAATGGCTTCACATAAATCTGCTACTTCTATTTAAAGAAAGAAGTGAGTTTTTGTAATCTTTGGAAAGAGGAACTGTTCCCTGTGATGTGTCATTCAAATAGCCTGAGGCATCTAGAGTTTATAACAGCTGGAACCCAAAGATCCCTTTAAGAGAAAGCCCCAGTGCTAACACTTACACATTCTAATTCAAGCCAGAAGTTCCCTGCAGCTTGCTGAAAAGTAACCCAGCACTACCCAGCAACAGTTAGAAGAATGCCCTGCAAGGGTCAGTTATTGTCAACAACCAGCTACAAATGAGTTGCCATTTTTTTCTTCATTATCCTAATTTTTCCACCCTTTTTCTAGCCTTTTCTATAAACACTTAGATTTTATAGAACAAATCTGTATTTTTTAATACCAGGACAACCATAATCGCTCCTTTGAAGCCTCAGTGGCTTCCTCATGATGAAAGACCGATGTGATAGTTTAATCAAGTGTTCCATTTCTGCATTTAAATATTTTTTACCTTAAATATTAATCGTCAAAATCTGAGCATAGAAGAAACAATCTCAAGACCATCCTCTACCATTACTCCTTAAGTCTAACTCAGGCTATTTTTAGCCTTTAATAATGAGTGTTTGCAGAGAAAATTACATGTAATACACTTATGAAGTGATGACAATGCATATGCTCTTGGCACTGTGCTAACTGCTTTCACACTTTGACTTTATCCCTCCCAACAGCCTTATGAGTCAGGCATGATTATTATTCCAGTTTTAAAGGAAAAGAGAACTGAGACTTGGGCACATTATTTTGGCCAATGTCACACAACTGGAACAATGAAGCAGGGACCTGGCCTCAGCTATTGAGGCCCTGGATTCCATATCCACACCACTACACAGAATTTCCATACAACGTGCTATGCACAAACAAGGACACTAATGTTCCCGTGCAATGATTAAAACAGCAGACCCTGTTCTTGGAGTCAAGAGCCCAAAACTGAAAATTAGGTAAGGAAATTTGGTTTTCTGATTAAGTTAAATTATCACAATTCAGGTCCCACCCCCCAGAGTGTCTACTCGAAAGGCCTAAATTCAAACAAGAGATGACATTGTTCATAAGCCAATGTCCCACCTTTCATACATATTGTTTAATCTTCAAAATAACACTGAGTGTGTAACTTACTCAAGGACACACAGATAATACAGAGTAAAGCTGGAATTCAAATCCAGATCTCTCTAGTTCCAAGTAACTAGAGAGAAATCTAGTTTTGAGGTGGGTCTTGGGCCAGGACATTGGTGTCTTTGTTTAATGGTAGCACACTGTATGACAATTCTGGGTAATGGCATAAATATGGACTCTGGGGCCTCAACATCTGGATCCAAATTTCTGTTTCAGCTGTGTGACATTGGCCATAGTAATTAATCTCTCCAATGCTCAGTTCTCTCTTCCTTTAAAATAATGTCTTATTCATAAGGTTGTTATGAAAGATGATGTCAATAAAGCACGGAAATAGCACAATGCCAAGAGCATATGCATTATCATCACTTTATAAATGTATTACATACCATTTCCTCTGGAAACTCAATATAGGCAGAAGTCATGATAAGACTGATTCTTATTCTAGGATTCACTCCCAGCTCACAGTGTTGTTACAGCTCAAATGACATAGAATGTTGGTAGATTCCAAGTTCTGAAGATCCACTGTGACAGGTTGGTATTTAGTTATGGCCACAGGAAACAGTTAGAAGCTAACAAGTAATGTTAAGTTAAAAAAAAAAAAAATGCCAAACTCTTAGTGTCCCTAGAAGAAATTATATATTTTAAACAGTTCTCTTATCTAATGATGTACTCCAAATGAATAATATAATCACCAACCTAAGATTTTTATGGGTTAAGATTTTTAAGCAAATGATATTAAAGTTGTTCAATGTCCCAGTTGGTAATGGGAAAATTCAAAGATCATTCTTGCAATTTTGAGCATTTCATCATTTCCACAAGTCAAAAACCTAGTATGCATTCTTGATATTTCCCTTACTGTTTGTCTTTATATTCAAGTCCTACCTCATGTAAGACCCTGCATTTAAAAACTTTACATTGAAGACAAAGAAAATATCTAACTGAAAGGGCCTTTATAACAGTTGCAAAAATTAGTCTTGGAATTTACATTAGGCACAAAAAAGACCTCTAAAAATTTTAAAAATCATAACTCATACAAATTCTAGTCTCTTATCACAATGTGCTAACTCCAGGAATGCAAAAAAAAATAAATCTAAAGGTGAAGGTCTATCTTCATAATTCTGTAGTTTTAGAAAAAAATTACAACCAGAACTAAAAAATAAGAAGAAAATACCACGTACCTGAGCTTTTAAAATATAGCAAGGTTTGTAATGCCAAGCATCAAATAAAAGTGAAAATAAGTGAATTAATCATTTTATCCCAAAAAGCTATGAGAAGGAAAAAAACACCTTAAGGAAAGCAGAAGGAAAGGATTAACAAGTCAGAAATTTATTAACTATAAATCAGAAAAAAAGTAGAACCAATAAATAAACCCAATAGTTGAGTTTCTTTCTGGAACATGAAATAATAAATTAAATAAACCACTGGCATGATTAATTGAAAAAAGACAAGGGACAGAGAAATCACAACTATACAAAAATAGAAAATATGATGTGATAAAAATAAAAGGTTATTAATTATTAAAAACAAACTCCAGCATAGCATACACTGTTCTAGAATTAAGTCATTATTAATATGTTCTATTTATTCAAATATATAATTATAATGGTAATTTAAAAACTTTCTTCTTAGATGAAATTTTTAATGAATCTAATAATCGAATTCATAAGAGACCAACATATAGCTTCTCATGAGTAAGACACATTTCAGAAGGAATAAACAGATTCTCTCATAACTCTGTCCCTGAAAAACTCAGAAGCCCATACAATTTTCATAAAGTATTTTATGTACTACGTGAAGTTCAAAACAGATAATGTCAAAAACTATGTAGGGTCTGAGATTTTCCCAGCTTGTAACCTAGAAAGTTAGCCCACTACAGTTTCATTGGTGGTGACAGAAGAGAAACCTGGGTCAGCGACAAAGGACTTAATTACTCATGGCACATGAGGATGCATGACCGTGTTTGCACTAGTTCTCATCAGCCTCTAAGTTCCAAGAGGGAAATGTGGAGGAAGAAGTCCAGGTAGATGCTGCTTACACAGTGGGTTTGGGTCACAACTGAGAAACTCTGAACTTAGAAAAACCTAATCTTCTATAAGAGTACTACAAGCAAACCTGCTTAACCTTTGCTTCAGAAGGAGATATTATCTTTATTGCCCTGGACAAAAACAAATCTACCTTCTGCCCCATAGGGAGATACTATCTCTATCCTCCAAGGCTGTTCACTATACAAACTGTATTAGTTCATTTTACACTGCTATAAAGGAATATCTGAGGTTGGAGAATTTATTAAGAGAAAAGGTTTATTTGGCTCATGGCTCTGCAAGCTATACAAGCATGGCACCAGCATCTACTTCTGGTGAGCACTACAGGGAACTTCCAGTCAAGATGGAAGGTGAGGAAGAGCAGGCCTGTCACATGGTAACAGAAGAAAAGAGGGGAAGGTGGTGCCAGGCTCCTTTAAACAACCCGCTCTTGTGTGAACTAATACAGCAAGAACTCACTTCATTATGGCAGGGAGGGCACCAAGCCATTCATGAGTGCTCCACACTCATGACCCAAACATCTCCCACCAGGCCCCATATTGAAATTTCAACATGAGATTTGATCACAGAAGCTTCTCTCAGAGGAAACAATGACAAGTGTTACTAAGCACCAATATCTAAACAACATGCACATGAGTGTTGATTGGCTCCAATGTGCCGCTCAGAAAGAGCCCACAAGTTACAAAAATGTTCATTTAACATATGTCCACCCCCAAAGCCATTAAATCCACTTTAAACATCTTGCTTCTCCTCTTTATTTCATTTGGTTCAAAAGCAAAATTGGCATAGCTTTATTCACCACTGGAGATTAACTTCTGATAGAGTCTTTAGAGTACATACACATCTAAATTATTTGCCATTGTTTCAGAAAATACAGAAGTGAAGATTAAAAGAGAAATTGGCATAGATCTTTCAAATACTTAGAATAAGCCTGAAAATTACATTCATGAAAGCCTCTTTAAGTAAAAATAATGAAACAAGCATTTACAAAAAACAAAATAGAGAACACCAAGAACCATTAGTAAAAGTAGCAAGAGCGCTGAAGGAATAAATCAGACCAAGTTGATAGCTTTTCAGTGAAGTTATAACACTGATGAATAAAGAAGAATGAAGATATGTGTTCTGGATATATGTAAGAAAATAATGATTCTCTAATAGTCAGGTGTTCTAACCACACAAACAATGGGATAATGGTAAACAATTTAGTCTTTTGACTGAGACGGTAGCCATGATGGTCATTGGAACTCTTCTGAAATTTTAACAAGAAAGTACTAGTGCCAATAAATTTCTAATTCAGTTAAACATAGCTGTAGCTGGTCTGGAAGTGCAATCATGCTACATACTGAGATTTTTCTAACTTACCTGTTTAGGAAACCTACCTAATAGTTCTACAGGCAGAATATAACAACGTATTCACTTAGTTTTAAGGTACTTATCACAATTTAACAAAAAAAAATTACCTACAGAAATACAAATTATTGTTAGAAGAGAGGTTTAGAGTAAGAAAAACTATTTTCTGTATCGATGACATGATGTTGATTGAGTTCCAAATAAAACATATCAAATCAAATCCAGTAGGAAATTTTATTTTATTTTATTTATTTTTTTTTTTTTTAAGAGAGTCTCACTCTGTTGCCCAGGCTAGAGTGCCGTGGCATCAGCCTCGCTCACAGCAACCTCAAACTCCTGGGCTCAAGCGATCCTCCTGCCTCAGCCTCCTGAGTAGCTGGGACTACGGGTATGCGCCACCATGCCCGGCTAATTTTTCTATATATATTTTTAGCTGTCCATATAATTTATTTCTATTTTTAGTAGAGATGGGGTCTCGCTCTTGCTCAGGCTGGTCTCGAACTCCTGAGCTCAAAGGATCCGCCCGCCTCGGCCTCCCAGAGTGCTAGGATTATAGGCATGAGCCACCGTGCCCTGCCCAGCAGGAAATTTTAAATGATCCAATCATGAGCAGGATTTATCCCAAAAATAAATGGATTCTAATAATGTAATTCACCACATTCACAGACCAAAGAAGAAAAACTATATGAGGAGAACAGTATATTTGGGAAGGGGCTATTAGCACTATAGAATCTTGGCAAACAGCAATCAGCAATTTATTTATGGCAAATAAAATTGCTGCAAATAAGTCATTTTTAAAAAATTGCTAGTGACATATTTTTACCTTGATATAAGTTCTTTCCAATAATAAAAGAATCCTTATTCAATAAATGGTGCTGGGAGAATTGGATAGCAACATGCAGAAGACTGAAACAGGATCTGCTCCTTTCACCTCTCACAAAAAACAACTCACAGTGGATAACAGACTTAAACCTAAAGCACGAAACCGTAAGAATTCTAGAAGAAAATGTTGGAAAAACTCTTACAGACATTGGCATAAGCAAAGAATTTATGAAGAAGACCCCAAAGGCAATTGCAGCAACAACAAAAATAAAATGAGACCTGATCAAATTAAAAAGCTTCTGCACAGCCAAGGAAACTATCATGACAGCAAACAGACAACCTACAGAATGGGAGAAAATTTTCAAATGCTGTATATCCAATAAAGGGCTGATAACCAGAATCCACAAAGAACTCAAGCAAATCAGCAAGAAAAAATCAAACAACCCTATCAAAAAGTGAGCAAAGAACATGAACAGAAACTTTTCAAAAGAAGGTAGACTAATCACCAACAAACATAGGAAAAATGTTCAACATCTCTAATCATCAGGGAAATGCAAATCAAAACCACAATGAGAGATCAGTTATCTCCAGTGAGAATGCCTTTTGTCAAAAAGTCCCAAAACAATAAATGTTGGCATAGATGTGGAGACACAGGGACACTCATACACTGCTGGTGGGACTGCAAACTAGTACAATCCCTGTGGAAAGTAATATGGAGATACTTCAACAAGCTACAAGTAGTAGAACTACCATTTGATCTAGCAATCCCATTACTGGGCATCTTCCCAAAGGAACGAAAGACATTCTATAAAAAAGACATCTGCACTTGAATGTTTATATAGCAGCACAATTCACAATTGCAAAGATGTGGAAACAAGCCAAGTGCCCATCAATACATGAGTGGATTAATAAAATATGGTATATGTATACCATGGAGTTCTACTCAGTCACAAAAAACAATAGTGATCCTAGCACCTCTTGTATTATCCTGGCTAGAGCTGGAGCCCATTCTACTAAGTGAAGTATCACAAGAATGGAAAAACAAGCACCAAATGTACTCACCATCAAATTGGTTTTAACTGATCAACACTTATGTGCACATATAGTAGTAACATTCATCTGGTACTGGGCAGGTGGGAGGGTGAGGAGGGGATGGGTATATTCACACCTAATGGGTGTGGTGTGCACCATCTGGAGGATGGACACACTTGAAGCTCTGACTTGTGGGATGGGGCAAAGGCAATATATATAAAATATGTATATAAAATATGTATATAAATAAAACAAAATGGTATGATGGACATTGAAAACTAAGAAGCGGAGAGGGTAGCAGGGGGAGAAGGATAAAAATCTACCTGTCATTTACATTGTATACTATTCTCATGATGAGTATACTGAAAGCCCTGACTTTAGCATTATACAATTCATCCATGTAACAAAAAACACTGTACACCCTAAATCCACTGAAATAAAAATATTGACAAAAATTATGTATATTTATAGCATTAAAAAAACTGTGAGATGATAGGAATGGGATGAGGTCATTTACTTAAATTAAGAAATACACAGAGATATTATATATTGTTTATGGATGCATTCATATTTACCAAATAGAGTAAAAAATGCCAGATGACAAGTACAAAACACATTGGCCTAAGAGTGTAGTGATTCTTGGAGGAGTCCTGGTGATGTAGAAGTTCAAGTGCAATTTAGATAGGTGGGGAGGGAAGTGAGAAGACGCCACAGTGTGAAGGGCATGAAGCTGGGAAGGCCAGCTTGCGGGAGCATAGGGCCTTTAGTGTTATGGGACATTAGTCTTTCTGAGAAAAGTGAAAACAGAGGGAATGGGTCTGGAAAGATATATGGACTGATTGTAGACCTCGGCCAGGCCAAGCAGTCTTACCTTATCATATAGACAATGGTGAACCATTGATGTTTTTCAGCTAGGCACAGACACAATATGAGCATTTTAGGAAGATTGATCTGGGAACTGGGTGATGGATACATTTTTTTTTTAAATTAGAGGTGTTATGTAAACACTAGTGGAGCAGCCCAGCCAAAATGTAATAAGGGTACTAAATCCAAATGTTCATAATCAGATTGGAAAGGAAGAGACAGATGGAGGCATGTTCACAAAGAATGATTTGACAAAACTGGGTGACTGAGAAGAAGGAGGTGTTATGGACTGAATGTTTTTGTCCCCCCAAAATTTATATGTTGAAGGCCTAACCCCCAAGGTGATGATATTTGGAGACGGGGCATTTGGGTGGTAATTATGGTTAGATGAGGTCATGAGGAGAGAGTCCTGATAATGAGATTTAGTCCCCTTAGAGGAAGAGACATGGGAGTGCTCGCTCGCTCTCCTCCCTGCCCCCAAGCAGTCATAAGGAAGAGGCCACGTGACCACACAGTGAGACAGCAACTATTAATATCTACAAACCAAGAAATGAGGCCTCAGAATGAAACCTGCGTTGACAGAATTGTGACCTTTGACTTCCCAGCCTGCAGAACTGTGGGAAATAAATTTCTGTTGTTTAAGCCACTCAGTCTCTGGCGTTCTGTTATGGCAGCCAGAGTTGAATAAGACAGGTGGAGTCAAAGATAAAACTCAGATTTTAAATCTGGATTCATAGGAAAATGATAATGGTTCATGAATGAGAAGGTAAGGAGGGGATCTAGATTGGGGAGAGACCAATCTAAATCTACCTAATTTAGGTCAACTTTAACTGCCCCTATGATATGCAAATCAAATGGGACTACATGTCTTATATATAATAAAAAAGTGTAATTGAGTATAAACTGAGAAATACGTGAGTATGTTTCCATAGGATGACCATACACACAATGATTTTACATTCGAGAAAATAGGATTAGCAAAACTAAGAGAATAAAAAATCATTCAGAACTCTCTGCTACTGGTTTATGTTTGAGTGCATGTTTCTATTTATTCTTCTCTAATGATGTTAGTAATGAGCTTGTCAAACAATTTTGCCACCAGGATTTACAGTATTATGTTCAAATTGCTTAGATTTTTATTTTTTTACTATGACCTGCCAGTGCATATAATGAAGCGGAAACCATTTAATAACCATTCAAACCAAGAAGGTTGTTTTCGTTACCAAACTTAAAGTGTTAAAACAATCACTTTTTAAAAGGTTTTTTTTAAAGTAATCAACCAGATATTGTTCTGATATCACACCAAATCTTCAAGATTAATTTTTTTTTCTCCCACCGGATTCAGGTTACATAGGGTGGCTCTCAGACACTTGGCAGAAGGATGCCCAATAATGGTCCATGCAAAAGTTAATCTCCTAGTATCAACATGACTAAACCTGTGCTTGAGCTTTAGTAATTTAGAATTAAGTGTTTAGAATAAGTAATTTTCTCTTGATGGCTCTCCTTAGTGTTTTATCAAAACAAACACCATTTTCTCCATTCAGTTGGATGAGGATATTTGTAGGGATAAATTGAAATAAATTTGGATAGAATCTTTTGTTCCTCCAAAAAAGGTCCAAAAACAAAAACCAGTTATCAAAATCAACAATAGGCTGAAACAGTCTTTTTTAGAAGTTAAGAAGAAAATGTTACAGAAAAAAGAGCCAAACCAATCATACTATATTCAGTGGAATATAATTCCACATAATTTAATGAGAAAACCTATTATGTAACTAGACTGCCATCATTCCAAATGGCCCCAGGTAATCAAAACTTTTGGTAGTTCAAGAGCACTGTAATAATTTGAGTACCTCCAGAAACTGACTGAGACAATGCAAGTGTTATTTGGTAGGTGATTACAAGAGCCACTGGTAAAGTGAGATAAATGTGTATCAGAATCACTTTCAGAGCTTGTTAAAATACAGTTTGCTATGTCCCACCCCTAGAGTTTCTTATTTAGTAGATATGAGTTAGCTCTGAAAAATATGCATTTCTAAGAAGTTCCCAGGTGATGCTGATGCTGGTATAGAAAGCACAGTTTAAGAACAACTACTTAAAAACAGTCTGGGCATCAACTCCCATGGCAAGCCTTTTCTGAAGCCCTGTTTTTTGTTTGTGTTTTTATTTGTTTTTCTGTATTTCACTCTAGTAGCACCTTGTATTTCTCTCTATCTTACATACTTACCACTCCGTATTATAATGTTCTTTTTACTGCTCTGACTCCCTGGCTAGACTTCGAGATTCTTCAGGACAAGGACACTTCCTTTCATCTCTATTATTCAGTGACTTGCATACAACAGACCCTCCATAAACATTGGATAAAAAAAGAAAAGGAAAAGACAGACACAGGAAAGAGAGAGGGAAGGAGAAAAGAGTAGGGAAGGAGAAGGAAAGAGAGGTAGGGAGAATAGAAACCATACTAACAGCCTTAAATCTTTGATTAACTCAGCGTCTTAGCTGAGTTCTCCAGGAAACAGCTGCTGAGTCAAGGATTGAGTGTATCTAGATTTAATTAGGGCAGGGACCCCCACATTAGGGCAGGAAAAGAAAGGGAAGGCAAAAAATAAAGGATGCATTATTAAGGCAGCAAGCACAGTACATGACTGAAATGGGTGAGAGGAAGACGGTGTAAAACACATGCCACCCAGCCAGGGATTGAGGGAGTGAAGTGTATTTTACCCCATGTCTTTCAGTCATTGGTTAGGGGTTGCCCCAGGAGTGCTTTAAATATTAGGTACTTTCATTCTGCTGTGCAAACATCCTGGATGTTGGAAGCAGGCCGGCATGGGTGAAAATGGTAAGGGGATTCCAGGGGAGAAGGATGGAGCACTGACAGCATCTGCCACACTCAGTGACCAGAGAGAAATTTCCACTGAGTTATATTCAAGAAAAAGAGAAACTGGTTTAGAATATGAAAACTTTTCACGTTCTTGGTATATCAATTAACATTTTAGGCTTTTTCTATTAGAAGAATCTATTTCACAATGACAGGAATTGGTCCAAGGTAAATTTAAGAAGAGACACCATCATGAAGGAATTACACCTTAGTTTCACCGATATCAAGCTTCCTTAAAGAGAGTCAATTGCTTGATTCAATCACCCTGAAGGAAATAAGAATATAAAACAGACAAAAGAGAAAGCACAGTTTTATGGCCCAGAAACTGGTCTAAAGAGGCAGAGAGGTTCTTTCTGATTCCCTGTGGTCCTTAGCAAGGAATTGATAAGTAAAAGCAACCTCTTGCAGCATCCTCTTTCAAAGAATGGCTAATCAAGATGTAAAGTAACCTATCAAAGTATTCTTCTGGCACTTTTTAAGTGAAAAGATTTCCTTATAAATTCTTTATATATGCCACATAAGTATGTCATGTTTGGTAAAGCTATATTTTCTAACTTAATAGCACTGTTTTCAATGTTATGTAAATCCAAAAATAATTAAATATACATACAGGTACTTTTTTTCATTTTTGACTACTTGTAATCACTTCTTGGCCCAGTTAATAAAATCACCTTCATATGGAGTTTAACTTATGATTCATTAAGCATGCAGTAAATGCTTTTATGAGCAAGGCATGGGGCTAAGCATCATGTGTGACACAATGAAAATATAGTGCTCGCTTTCAAGAAGTTTATGACCTAATAAAGGAGATATGATGGATGTGTAGAAAAATTAAGATTGCTAAGCGACATCACAGAAAATAGGCTATGAAAATTCAGAGGGGGGGAAAGTTTATTTATGTTAGGGAAGATAAGACCTTGTGGGTCAGGAGGCATTTGAACAAAGCCCTAAAGCACTTTCAAGATTTGGAAACGTAGAAGGGGGAATAGCATCCTATGGATATGAAACAAGACAAAGATAGGGGAGCAAAATAACTTGGATTATTTATAAATGGTAAAAGAGAGTTCAAGTTGACTGTTGCATGGAGTATATACAGAGGAAAGAAAATTAGAGTCAGGAGCAGGTTTGTAAAAGTTAGTGAAATGCTAGAACTGCACTGTCTAATGTAAGGTCCATTAGCCACCAATGGCCATTGACCATTTGAAATGTAGCCAAAAACATATTTCAAAGACTTAGTAGGAAAAAAAGAATGTAAAATATCTCATTAATGATTTTTATATTGATGACATGTTGAAATAATATTTCAAATATATTGGCTTAAATAAAATACATTATTTTCACTTTACTTTTTTAAAATGGCTACTACAACTTCTATTAATTTTCTAATATTTATTTTTCATTGAGAAATAAAAGTTATATATTTATAGAGTATGTGATGTTTTGATATATATTCATTGTATATATTTTTATATGTCATTTGATATATTTAGTCATAGAATGATTAAATCAAGTTAATTGACATATTAATACCTCACATACTTTTTTGTGGTGAGAACTTTGAAAATCTATTCTCTTAACAATTCTTAAATATTCAATACATCATTATTTACTATAGTCACTATGCTGTACAATAAATCCTCAGAACTTATACTTCCTGTCTGAAACATTTTACCCTTTGACCAACATATCCCCATTTCCCACCCTACCCCAGCCCCTGATAACCACCATTCTACTCTCTACTTCTCTAAGTTTGACTTTTTCAGATTCCACATACAAGTGATATCATGCAGTATTTGCCTTCCTGTGCCTGGTTAATTTCACTTAGCATACTGTCCCCCAGGTTGCAATGTGCATTGTATTCTATTGCACAATGCTGCTCTAAAACCAACAGGTAAGATGTTCATACTTTGTTCTGGAAGCAGTTAGGTAGGGGCTTTAGGACAAAGGGTGAATGGCTGAGTGACATACTTAGAAATTTGCTTCAAGATGACATATCTTGATTTAAAAGGGAGGGACTAGAGGCAGAAAGAAGAAAAAAGAAAAGCACAATGTAATGAAGCAAGTGACAGTTGGGGGTGCAGCGCAGGAGACAGGTGGAAGTGATGTCGGGAAGGCAGAATTGGCAGTACCGGGCCAGAAATATCAGAAGTTATATGGATCAGGTGCAGGAAAGGGCAGAAGTCAAGCGCAATGGCAAGTTACTAAAGTAATTGGAATAAGTGTGATGATATTAATAGAAAGAGAAAGATCGAATAAAGAAAAGATGCGTTCAGCTTAAGAAATACGAGTTTTAGGTATCTGTGGGATATATAGGTAGAGTGGCTGGGCAGGCAGTTAGAAAAGTGTGAGAATAGATGTTCCTACAACTTGGAACATTTCCAAAGACCATAGGAAGACAAAAGCACTCATAGAATTTTTTTTAAAAAATATCAACTTTTACTCAAGGAATGGAGCCCTCTTATTCCTCTTAGATCAGGCGTGGAGGCACAGCTCCCGTGCTATCAAAAACACTGCACCAAATTGTCAAATGTCATCAGGCAATGGTGTCTGCCAAAGGAAGTTCAAGCTATGAAAAAGCATAAAATAAGGGAAAACTACTCTTTCATTCAGCAATTATTTGTTGAGCTCTGCTAAGGGTCAGGCGCTGCATAGCGTGCTGAAGAAATGCCGACAAATAAGGTATCACCCTGTCTTGAGAGCAATCACCAACACAGCTTTTTCTCAGGTGAAATAAAAGTGTTAATAAGTGATGAAGCTGGTATGAAAATATGCCAAATCTTTAAGTTGTAAAGATTACAACCTCTAATAGAAACAAAACTTGAGGCGAATGCCTGAGTTTCAAGATTGGCACTATTTTTTAATTTTGTGACTGCTTTTAGTATAATACAACACTAGCCTTAACACTTCTTAGCACTCTGTATCATTAAGCTTCTATCGTTTTTAATACTGATGTCCAGGAATCATTTCTTTCCAATAGAGACAGGTCTGTTTTGTGTTCTGGGTGAAGTCATGTATCTAATTTTAAAATACCATTTCTATAATCAAAGATATCTACAGGAGCCTCCTTACCATTGAGAATGCTACATATTGCAGACTAGAAAAGATCATATCCATTTACCAGTGTGGCAAATAAAAACACCATATCAAATTCTCACAGCATTAACTGGAATCGTATCATGGTTCAGATGCTATTGCATGGAGGTTTGCCGATGGCACAGTAACAACCGTAAACAAAACATTTTGATATATCTGGGGGCAGGGGAAACAAGGACATTGAAGCCTTGAAGAATCATTATCTTCTCATGAAGTCTGACCCCTGTGTTAAGGGAATAGAGAACACAAACATTTTTCAAACAGAGAGATAGCGGAGCATGGCTGCAGTTTAAGAAATTGAATGGTTATAAACAGAAACTGTAATCATGTCTGACAGAGTATGTAAGTACTGCACCATATTAAGCCTGAGCCCTGCCATTTCCACTGACTGAGGGCAACCCCACAGTTTTTCCGGATCTGTAATGGTGGTTCAGGAAAAACACAAGGTAAAATTCTTTACAAAAAGAAGACCTAAGTCTTTAAAAAGTCCAAATGTGGTGGTTTCTTACTACAGATAAATTACGCGATCATTTTAACTCACTTATCTTCCAAAATCAGGACAGAAAAGACAGATATGGGTCCTAGATCCTGCTTTGTCAGAATCCTGACAAAATGTTCCAGGATATAGCCATGGCATTGGGGAGAGAGGTGATGACAAGTCCTTAAGCTTATAATTAACCCTAAAAGAAGAAAATATGATTAAATGATCATCCCAATAACAGAAGAATAAATGAGGATACAGTGACAAATCGAACAAAGGAGTTCTTTCTCAAGGGAAAAATATTACTGCAATTTCCATTTTAATTTGAGCTCAACTATTATTTAGTAAAACTCTATAGATCCTTAAAGACCATTAATTCAAATCTTCTAAGGTGTCAGTGAAATACACTATAAATTTATTTTTTTCCTGTTCATTGCTTCAGACTCCTGACTAGAATGAATGTAGAAAAAATGGCATTTTATGTGACCCGTATAATGATTATAGAAAATCAAGGCATTGATCTTATCTTCATTCCTCATTTAAATGACATGATCAGTGCCCCTTTCCCACTGTGACATTTGTTTTAAGTTTAATGTCTGCACAATTAGAAAGCCATCTTGTTACATTAAATGCAAGACATTAATTTAAAAAGAGATAAAATGTCTATATCCCATGTTCCCCAAATACCAGCTAGGAGAAAGTCACACTAGAAATAAAGGTAATTTTAAAATTTTGATATAAAAATATTCCTTTTGGGAGGAGAGATAGCTAACCTTTACTGAGTTCTTACTAAATTCCAAACTTTGGGTGAAGTGCTGTACATAGATTATGTCATTTAATCTCCACTCTTCCTAATGATATTCTAAAACAGCAATACTAGGGATTGACATTACTAGAAATGTGGAGACCCAAGCAAACTTTATCCCCACCCCATGCTCTCTACCCTCCAATCCAATCACTCCAGCCCCTTCCTCCAAGCTTGCTTCTCCTCCACCACACAAGCTTTGCTTGACTGGCTGCTACAGCATAGACTACCGTCACCCTGACATCCCTGCATAAAAGAGAACACAAGCATATGAGACAATAAACATGAATGTCTGGGACTCTCATGGAGAGGAAAGTACAATCTAAATGTATTGCTCCTATATTGATTACACTAAACTAAAAAAGGAACACTTTGAGGGTTTCTCTTTGCCATAGCTAATAATTTTTCCTACTCACACATAAGCAGAAAATGGCAGGAATGTAGCAGAAATGTTTTACAAAGATAGGGGGGTGAATAAAATGCTGCAGTTAAATGCAAAGTTAGTGGAGGGAAGTAGGAATATAGTTGCCTATTGAAAGCTGAATTAGAAGTATTAGTTACAAGTAACAGAAATCAAGCTGAGTTAGTTTAAACAAAAAGGGGAGTGGAGGGATACTAAAAATTCTTTGGAATTACAAGAACAAGTTGAACAGACTAAACTTGAAAATATTAGAATCAGAAAAGCTCTGATTCCTGGTGTTCCTTTAAAAAAATCTGCCAATAATGGTCAATAAGTACATGACAAGATACTAATCACTTGGGAAATGCATGCAAATCAAAACCACAAGAGATACCACTTCACACCCATTGGGATGGTGGAGGAGTAGAAGAAAGAAGAAGAAGAAATAATAAAGAAAATAACAAGTGTTGGTGAATACGTGGAGAAATTGGAACACTTGTGTGTTGTTTGTGGGAATGAAAAGGTTGTAGCCACTGTGGAAAACAGTATGGCAGTTTCTCACAAAAAGTTAAACACTGAATTACCATATGATCTAGCAATTCTATTTCTGGGTATATACCCAAATGAATTTAAAGCAGGGTCTTGAAAAGATATTTGCACACCAACATTCATAGCGGCATTACTCAGAATAGCCAAAAAGTGGAAGCAACCCAAGTATCCATCAACGGATGAATGGATAAACAAAATTTGATATATACATACAATGGAATATTATTCAGCCTTAAAAAGTAATGGAATTCTGACACATGTTACAACATGATGAACTTTGAAGACATTATTGAAATAAGCCAGACACAGAAGGACAAACACTGTCTGACTCCACTTGTATGTGGTACTTAGAGTAGTCAAATTCATAGATACAGAAAGTAGAATGGTGGTTGCCTGGAGCTGTGGGCAGGGAGGAATGGGAACTTACTGTTAAATGGGTGCAGGGGTTCAGTTTGGGGAGAAGAAAAAGTTCTGAAGATAGACAGAGACAGTTGCACAGCAAACAGTATGAATGAATATACTTAATGCCACTGAACTATACACACAAAAATGGTTAAAATGGTAAGGCCTATGTGATGTGCCACAATAACAAAAATAAATAAATATAATAAAGATGAGAATAGAGAAAAGATCACTGGATCTGTTTTTTAAAGGGTTGTTAATTGCTGAAAGAGCAATTTTAGCAGAGAGGAAAACCAAGCTGCAGAGGCTACAGATCGAGTGGGGGGAGAAAGGAAAGCAGCGGCAGTCGACAAGACTGTTCCTTAAGGACCTTGTCTATTGTAAAGGACTCCAAACTCTGAATTAATCATTCTGTTTCAACCTTCAGGGTGACCTTTCAGATGCATCCTTACAGAAAAGTAATAATTTTTGAGAAGCAATATATTAGAAAGATCAATGGACTTGATCTAGAAGACCTGGATATAGTCCCAAATATACTCCTTCACCAGTCACAAAACTTTGAGGCTCAATTTATCTGCAAAACTAAGATAATAATTCTTATTCCGCTCCCAGAGAAAATGTAAAGAAAATGGCAAGTATGAACCTGCTTTGTAAACTAGAAAGTGCTATAAAATATAAAGTATCCCAATTGTAAGTATAAATACAAATTTTAAAAAAGAGACAATTCTCCCTGTTGAAAACAAGGGAAGAGATTTCCCTCTCTTCCTTTTTCTTAGAGCATTTACCTTAGAAAACTGTTCATTGTAAGTACTTTCTCATCTCTTTGAAATGTATTAATAAATCCTTTTGAAGATTAAGACTAGATTGGCATTCTGTCAGCTTTCTGACCTGTTAAGCTCTTTCTCAAGAACCCAGGCGGCTTCTCTATGAAACGTAAATATTAAGGGAGATAGAGCCCCTACCTCCCAGTTTCAGTGGGAAAATAGGAGTCTAACCTTGGTGGACACCTTGCTCCAGGTGGCCACACTACCTCTTATCATAAAGATATGAGAAGGTTATTTTTTTCCCCTTGGATAAAGCCAATTAGCTAACACAGATGGTCACCTCAATTACTAGGTGAATTTTGGATGAACTATGTGTGACAAATCGTGCTGTCAAGTCCTTACTTGGAGACTGGCTACTGTTTATCATGAGAACATGTATGGAATGGCTTACATTCCTTGGCTATATGTAAGGGTGAGATTTCTTTCTGGCCCTGCAATCTCTTAGCAGACTGCCTATGATATACATCACATTCTGGTTTAATGCTTATTTAATGATAAAATTGTTTTCTTTACTTACTACCTTTATGGAGATGTTTTCTGGGTTGGGAGAAAATTTTATTTTTATTTATTTTTTATTTAGTTATTGACTTGATCTCTCAAGTAAGAATTTCAACGGGGAGAAATTTCTAATCACTGACCTGGATGAAAACTGGTACCTACCCTCTCTCTTACCGTATCTCCTAAGGTAGGGGAATGGGATAGGGAGGGATGCAAAGTCAAATAAACATAGCTGGGAAACTATGGGATAGTTCTCAAAGAAAGAGGGCTGCTCACGGGCCCCCCATAGTGTCCACTACAAAAGGCCACTTTTAGTGGATAGGCAGACAACTGTTACATTTCCACATGGTTCCATTCAAATTTGATTAGTCACTGAACATATGCATAGCAATTCACATTTTAGTGACCCGGAATTGCTGAAATTAATTGAACCATCTCCCTGAATCACTCATTCCCTGGATACTTGTGGAGATAGGCTAAAAAAATCATTTTGTTATCTCCATAAATATGTTTAATTAATAGAAAGGATTTTATTATTACAAATGCTAGTGTATTTTTCTAATCTCATTTTTAGTTCTCAAAAATATTAAGCCAAAGAGATACATTTCCTTCATGCTTTTAGTTAATAAGCAAAACAAAATACTCTCTAAAGCATGGAAATATAGTTCTATTCCCTTCCCTCAGGCACGAAAGGCAAGCAGATGGTCTCTTATCTGTGTAAACAACCATCAGAATGGCAGTGGTGGCCGGAGGAGAGAATAAACTTAGAAATGAAAGGACAGAAATAAATGAATGAAAGAAGGGTGAACCAGCTGCTTTTGGATGAACAAAAAGAACAGTGCAGTTGAAGTCTAACAATTGATGTTTTGTGTTTGGCAAATAGCAAGTAAGTGAGTATGTAAACTAGTTAAAAGCAGCTCACATAGGTATTGTATCCCAGGGTATTCCGTACTGACCTAATTGCCTCAGAAAGAAAACGCTTTATTGGATGGGGCAAGTCAAGGGTCATTCAGCTGTAACTTTACTGTGGTTTCTGTGCTTTAGTTCTCTACAGATAATTGTCAGTTTGGCTAAGAGTAAGCGAAACTACAAAGGGAAAATACATGCAAAACATTATCCACTCAAATTCAAAAGTAAAAACAAAACATGACAAAGTAGAAGAAAAGAAAAAGAAACACTGAGGTGTTTACATTTTGGCAGTCTTTATACGGATAATAGTTAATTGATGATTTTTACCCTATTCTGGATTTAGTAATTTCCTTGTGAAACGAAATATTTTTTTACTTCAACTGCATTTTTCTTTTTGGGAAAGTAATGAAAAATAAAATCTAATTATTATATTACTGTATAGGTATTTTTATACAAAATAATGCCATTTTTAAAAAAGAGTAAAATATTTAACTGTACTAAAACTGAGGCATTCTCTCCCCTACACACAGAAAAAGGAGTTACAATTAAAATTTTAAAAATATTAATTTCCCATTTTAAAAATGGCAAACCACATACATAGCTTTATGAAGCCCAAGATTGGGGGTTCAATGTGTACTTTATTAGTAAAAATGGCGTCATGCTACTCAGCTTTCCACATCATTGGCCACACCAGAGGTGGTACAGTATAGGAGTTAACCACCTATACCTTAGAGCCCCAGGGTCTGGGTTTAGAGCCCATCTCTGATGCTACCTGTCACTTAATCTCCCAGTACCTCAGTGTCCTCATTTGGAAAATAGAGATGATAATGAAAAACTGACCTCACATGTTTGTTGTGAAGATTAAACAAAATAACATATATAAAGTGTTTGACACATAGAAAGCAATATAAAAGTGTTACCAGTGTATTTTCCAGTCACTTCATGTTCTGAAATCTGCAAGTAATGTTAGAAGGTAGAACAAATGGTACCTTTTTTATTACCCACCCAGCGGATACCGGTCATGTGTCACCTTTCTTTCTTTGAAAACATCCATGCCAGTTGTGCTCCCACAGAGCAGCATCACACCTGCCCAGCACTCCCTGCTCTCTTTATCTTGCCAGGCTACTTCATTTATTAGGTTCGGGATCTTTCTCTGTTGCTTCTGATAGCATTAAACAGCTTCTTTAAATATTGTACAGCTACACATGAATGAATATGTAAATACGTTAGAATGACATAACAATGTGAGTAAAATTAAATAATTACATATAGCAAATAAAGTCATTGCTGCCAAAATGAATTACATATACCAAAAAGAAAAGGAGGAAAATTGCTGCAGAAAGTCTTATAGAAATTACATTTTCATCATTAAAATGTACAGTATGTTAACAATATTCTGCTAATACTTTCCTTATTAGGCACAGGCCACTCAGATTGGGGGATTTTTTAAATTAATTTTATATATTATTTTGGTCAATATTTTCTTCTGTCCTTGGTAAATGTCAATGTCCTTAAAACTTTTGAACAAGAAATCATCAGCGCATAAGACAATTTAATGTTGCATTGGATGACAATAACTTTGTTCCTTTCAGAAATAAGTATAAACAGAGAGTTGGTGGGTAGAAAGAAACACATGATAAACCTCAGAGGATTGATCTGTTCACTGCTGTACCCCATTGCCTAGGACAGTGCCTGGCACACAGCAGGCATTTGATGAATAGTTGTCTGAGTTTTGAATGAATGAAAAAAATGTTTACCTCTAAACCTATTATAAAGCAGAAGGTTCTGAATTTTATGTAAGGGGTCAATGGTCAAAAAAGCTGTTCTCGTTTGGAAATATGATGAGAGGTTGGCTTGGCACTATGACTGTGGGTGCTATGGGCAGTCAGTAGGTAGAGTCCAAGGATGCTAAACTTTCTACAATATTGATGGAGGTGAATCAAACTATTATAGGACAGTCCAGCATGATAAACAATTATCCACCCAGTATGCAAATGGCAGCCCATCAAGAATCACTAGAAGCAGAAATGGGGTGTTGGTGGAGTTGGAAAAAAAAAACACACACTAGCAAATCAGAGCAAGGAAATCAGAAAAGTAGGGAGGACTTGGATATCTGATAGTACTCAGAAGGTCTCTGCTAGTAGAGGGGAAGGAACTGTTTAGAAAACTCAGCTGGCTCAGACACAGCAGCCCCCTAATATTTAAAAACCCCTAAGTTAGAGCTAAGCATCTACTTTTTATAGTAGAACAAATATGGAATAATTATGAAGTAGGATGCAAATTTACTTTAAGATAAGAGATTCAAAGAAATTCCATGTGCATGGCATACATCTGGGGCATGTCTGCAGAGCTCCATCTACACACATTCTCACATACCTTCTCCTCTCACCCCTCACCATTAGTGGGTAGAATTTGGTCTAAACTACCTCAGACCCTGAGCATCACGCAGTTCATCACAGATGAGTAGGAGTGCTAAGAAGAAAATACTGTGGGGGTTGTACCAGGATAGAAGAGAAAAGAAAAAAGACATCTAAAGGAAGGTAAAGATGTATCAGTAGAGTCCTCCAAAGACAAGCTACAAAGCACACAACCTATGCAAGGCAAAACACTACAGCCCTGCTTGTTTCACTTATTGAATACTGAGCACCTCTGTACAACAGGCATTGTGCTTGGCCCTAGGGAGAGAGACAAACAAGAGACACAGCCTTGCCCTCATGAAATTTATAGTTCATCAGAAGAGAAAGACATTACACAAATAAACAATAATTGAAATTCCCTGGGTGCCTGGAGAAAGGATAGCAAGGGGATCTATTTTAGATTGAAGCGTGAAAGAGGACTTCTCTAAAGAAGTGATTATCTTCCAGAGTTCTGAAAGATAATAGGAATTAGGATGTCTCTGCAGAAATGCATTCAGGGAAGGAGCTCAGCCTGCACCCAGGCGCAAGGCAGGACAGTCTGGCACGTTCCTGGAGCTGTGACAAGGGAAGTGTGGCTGCTGTCTTGGTGAGCTGGGAAAACGGACATGAGATAAGGGTGAGGACATGCTAGGGACACAGCCCTTCAACCTCCTACAGGAATTTGGGCTTTAATTGAACCGGGGAAATATTGGTGGGCTTTAATGAGGCATGAGTCAATTTGTGTCTCAATAAGGTCACTCTGCCTACGATATGGAGAAGTATTGCAGGAAAACAGACGGGGAGACTATTACAGACGCTAGTGTAGTGGTCCAGATGAGAAATGATGGTGGCTTGGTGGGAAGTGACGGCAACAGAAATAGGAAACAAGTATAGAGTCAAAGGAATTGGTAATGGGTTGGACGTAGAGAACGAGGAAGAAGTGCGTGTCTAAGATGACTCACTGGCATGACCAGCTGCGAGGATGGCAGAGGCTGCCGTGTTCCAAGGTGAGCAGATTGGAGGAGGAAGAGCCTCGGGAGATGATAATAAAGGACCACTTCAGACTTGGTCACTGTTAGTATCTGAGAGCCAGCCTAACAGAGATGCTTGATATTCCAATCTCCAACGCAGTAGTGAACTCTGAATCAGGGTGTGAATTTGGGAGTTCCAGGCACAGATAGCAAGTATATAAAGAGATGGCATTGGATATGATCACCTAGGAAAAGCTTTTTTATCTTAGTTCATGGAAAACACACTATTAAATTCTCTACAGTAAATTCTCAAGTAAATTTCACCCCATGGGAGAATAATTTCATTTCTAATATTTTTTCCATTACATTTCACTCAGTAACCAATTTTTCTGGTCTGTATTCTAATAGATTGAAGTGAAAAGTTAATTTAAAAAAAAGAGCCTTAGTGTTGTGGTTCTCTGTGTACTTAGCATTTACATAAAAGATTCCATCTGAGGATGTAGCAATAATTGTTTTTTGTTCATGTGCTTTCCATATTATTCATGAGTTCAGCAAAATTGTCATTAACAAATGTTTATCAGTTCACTATGAATCTATAACCTACTTAACAGTGTGTTAATGTGGGAAGCATTTGCAGCCTAGTTACACATTTATGTTGCATGACTTAAATCCTGCTGGCCCCATCGTCACCTATACATGAAACCTAAACCCTAGGCTGCATATTCTTCCAGCCTCTCTCGTGCCACAACCATGCAACAGGGCATGATTTAGCAGCAAGTGCTTATACTGCTTCCCATGCTTTCCTTGTGCCTAGGTGATGGGCCCCTTTCATTTTCCCCTAAGTGTCAAATGTCCACATTCAGAACACTCTACTGCTCTTTCTGGAAGTTTCCATGATCTCCTTATTAGGTCACTCCTTCATCTTTGCTCACTTGTTGATCTCCAGTGAACTCCTTAAAATCAGGGGCTGGGTCTAATTCATCTCTGAGTCTCTAACTCCTGGCATAAGGCCTGCCATGGGGAGAAATGTAAATGCCTGCTGAATGGAATTATATTGACCAATCTTACTGTGGTATAATATGGTAAAATTGGTTATTTTGTTAAACATGGAAAAACTACCTCATATTTTCTGAATCATTGAAAAAAATAAACTATTGTACTCCTGTAAATGCAGTTACTTTAACAATCTTAAAGACACTGGTCATTTTTTCAAAGTGCTATTTGGCTTAGGAAAGACAAGTTGTCCACTACCCAGGGCTGAGTCCATGTTGCAGTTCCAGCTACTCACTGAGACCCAAGAGTCTCCAAGATTTTGATATTACTCATGGTACCATTTAAATAAAGCAGAAGACAGGCCAAAAATTTCTTACTAAGAAGTTTACACTTTTAAAGTGCTCAAGGCTTAAATCTATGATTTTGGTGTAGCAGAAAATGGCAAGGCTTTCTCAGAACTCAAAAGTGTGCATTGCAAAATCATTTTAACCCTGCTCAAAGCACACAATAAAAATAAATAAATATCCTACAATGACTCAAAGCAAATATCTATTGCTCAAAGCAAAAGATATCTTCTCATTATATCTCTCTTAACTTATTCTGTTAATCTTATACAACAACATTCAGGCTTAATAGGGTTTTCCAAGAAAAATGAAAGATCAATAAGACATCTTTCTTGGCATTAGTACTGAGCTGGAAGTTTGGCTTTCCTGGAGTCCCTTAACTTCCTAGTTCCTCAGTTTCTTCATCTGTTTAACAAAACTAATAACAATTTTACCTTAAAGTATCATTATGTGGGTTCAATGAGAAAACATACAGTTAACATTCAGTGGATGGTTGTGGAATATAAATCATCATTCTTGATCACCTGTGTAGTGTAGGGTTAAGGACATGGACTCTGGGATCAGACTATTTGCTGTGTGACCATGGGGAAATTAATTATTTAACCTCTTGGTGCCTCAGTCAGCTACATAATTTGCAGGGCCTAGTGAAAAATGAAAATGCAGAGGTTCTTGTTCAAAATTTTAAAAAATTTTAAGAAAGTGACAATAGAGCATTAGACCAACTGCAGGGCCTCACTGAGGTCCTATGTAATTGCACAAGTTCCTGGCCCATGAAGTCAGCCTTTGCCTTAGTTTTCTGCCCTAAGGATAATAAACCACTCAGAGTTGGTATGAGGATTAAATGAGGCAATATATGTAAAACAATTAGAATAGTGTCTGGCATATAGTAAGCATTATGTAAGTGGGCAATATATAGATATGTATAACAACAACAGACACTGCATGAGACTCTAGAGATCTTTTTAAATTAAGAGTCATGTCTTCCAAATCCTAATTTTATAACACAAATATTAATATATGCTATGGTCTGAATGTCCCACAAAATTTATGTGTTGAAGCTTAATCACCAATGTGATAGTAATAAGAGTGTGACCTTTAGGAGGTGATTACATCATGAGGGCAGAGCCATCATAAATGGGATTAGTGATCTTATAAAAGGACTGGAGAAAACCAGATTAGGTCCTGTTGCTCTCTGCTCTTCTGCCATGTGAAGATGCAGTGATCATCCCCTCTGGAGGATGCAAGAACAAAACACCATCTTGGAAGCAGAGACTGGGTTCTCATTAGACACTAAATCTGCTGGTACCTTGATCTTGGACTTCCCAACCTCTAGAACCATGAGAATTAAATTTCTGTTCTTATAAATGTTCTAGTATCAGGTATTATATTTTATAGCAGCACAATTGACTAGGATAGTATAATAAAAAAGAATGTACAAAAATTCCTCATCTTTTGCATCCTTTATTCTTTACCGCACCCCTTCCATTTACGACTTCTAATTTAATTGAACGTCCTTCCCTTTCCATGTCAATCCCTCTTGGGATAACGCAAAGGAAGAGAAAGTAAAAGTAGAATCTGTATTGCAGCTTCTTCATGACCTTGTGAAGAGGATGAACTGCCTAAAATGCACTAGTCAAACTTCATTCTTAGAAAGAGTTAAATACTAAAATCCATCAAGAAAAGATCTTTGAGAAAAGAGTAATGGAAATCAATCCAGACCCAATTAAAGAGAATCTTCCTATCTCAATTAAACTGGGAGGAGAAGAGTCAAAGGAGCAAAAATCCTCAATACTGGGGCATGGCCCTAAGGCCATTTCTGTTCCTAGAACGCCCTTCCAAAGAAATTGTGGAGGAGCAAGTACTTGAACCCAAAATAAAAACATTAGAATTCATTATGCCTAAATTGATATTTTAAAATATCTTCTGTCTGTAATTGACACTTCACCACATTGAGGAAATATTAGGACTAAAATAGAAGAACCAGTTTGCTAATTAAAAAAAAAAAGAAGAAGGTGACTATAGAATCATCACTGAAATTCCCCAATTTCTTTAGGAGAAGAAAATTATTTTAAATATTCTATCAAGGGATCTTTGAAAGGTAACAGCATCTATTGATTTTATGTGGTAAATAGGACAGATAGTTCCACTTTCCCAGACATTTTCTTCATATCCTAAAAAGGAAAATAATACCAAAAAATAGCAATAATCATCATCATCATCCCAGTAATAGTGCTTTTCTTCCAAGGAACTTAAAGTACTTGTTAAATATCATCTTATAATGGAAAGAAGGAAAATGGACTATTAGACTAGTAGCATTACTATCATTATTTGGATAATGTAATAGCACCTGTAATGAATTTTAAAATAGTTGAGAAAAATCAAACATCTAAGAAATATAATAACATACAGACACTTCTCTTATTTTGACCTTTGAACTTCATTTTCTCTATAAAAATGTCTGAGTGATTGGGTTTGGATAGCTCATAATATAAATTACACCAGCATGAGTTTAAGATGATATAGCAATTTAGAAAATAGGCAGCCAAATGGGAAATGTCACATTACTCAATGTTCTTGACTCACAAATGGAGCAGCTCTTCAATATTGGCATCCATGATTATACCAGTTCTTCATGCAAATTATATTGGGGAAATGAATATTTAGGTAGTAGAGCAATTTTTATTAGTCAGTTATTAGTTCATCATTATGGAGCTTTTTAAAAAAACAAGCAATGTTTTATTTTTTAAACCAAGTGGTAGGTACACAGTCATTAGTTTTGTAATTCTTTTTTAATCTGTAGTTTGTGTATATGTGTATTTCTTTGTATATATGTCTATTTTAATATTCAGGATTTTTATTAATTTATTTTTAATTGACAAATAAAAATTATAAATATTAATCATGTACATGTTTTGAAATATATATACATTGTAAAATGGCTAAATTGAGCTAATTATCATATGCATTACCTCACATACCCTTTTTATGGTGAGAACACAAAATCTCTTATCAATTTCAAATAAAATACATTGTTATTAATTATAATCACCATGTTGTACAATATATATCTGAACTTGTTCCTTTTAACTGAAATTTTGTATCCCTTGACCAACCTGTCCCCTTCCCCCTCAAGACCCTGGTAACCACCATTCTCCACTCTCTATTTCTCTGAGTTCAACTTTTTCAGGTTCCACATATAAGTGAGATTATGTGGTATTTTTCTGTGTCTGGCTTATTTCACAAAACATAACGTCAAGGTTTAACCATGGTGTCACAAATGACAGGATTTCCTTCTTTTTTAAGGCTGAAGAGTAGTCCATTTTTAACATATACCACATTTCTTATCCATTCATCTGTTTATGGACACTTAGATTGATTCCATAACTTGTCTATTGTAAATCCTGCTACAATGAACAGGGAAGTGTAGATTATCTCTTTGACATACTTATTTCATTTTCTTTGGACGTAAATCCTGAAAAGGAATTGCTAGATCATATGGTAGCCCAGTTTTTAATTTCTTGAGAAACTTCAATACTGTTTTCCATAATGGCTGTACTAACTTACATTTCTACCAACCATCACTCCAGATCTTGAACTCATTTAGTGTATGGATAGTAATGATATCTGTCTGAGGCTCTATTAGCACCTTATCACTAATTCTTGTCAATTGATAAGTATGTTAGTCCTCAAATGTATAACTAACAAAATTATTTGAAAGTAAGACAGATGTAATCTATCAGTATAACTGATCATGTTAAAGACAAGATTTACTTTATAGAGACAGAATAGTTTATTGGAATTTAGTTTTACTGGACAGGGTTTTGGACTCAGAATTACATACAATTTCTGTCTCCATCACTTACTAGCTGTATGAACCTGGACTACTTTAATTTTTTGAACTCTCAGTTTTCTTGACTCTAAAATTGTCATAATAACAACACCTACTTCATAGGGTTGCTGTAAGGAGTCAAGAAATAATTCATATCAAGTGCTAGATCCATGTGAGTTATCATAATCTCATCATTTATATATTAAAATGCATTTAGCAGTATATTAGAATATAGTGTCTAACACAACTTGGGATATGAGTCAATTCAGCATAATCTCAAAAACCAATATTGTCAGAATTCCTGACCACTATTATGAGAACGGTAGTTTTTGAATGGCTTCTAAGAATCCATGCAGGAGTTATTTGGAGTAAGGAAGATATGGGGTGGTGCATTGTGGGGAAGGATGATGGGCTAGGGATGTATGAATTGGAAGGACCAAAGTAGATTGACACAAGCCTTCTCTCAGTCCCACACCATCTGAAAATACCTCAACATCATCTGAAGACACTCAGATGGTTTCTCACTTTCTATCACACCCACATCCAACCCATCAGCTAATTCTCAGTGCTATCTTCAAAATATATCTGAAATTTGGCCATGTCAGACTACCTCTAATTCCACCACTCTAGTCTACATCACCATCGTTTTTTCCTCTTCTCTGACAGTTCCAGTCCTCCCTCAAAATCTGTTTTCAGCACCATAGCCATATTGATCCTATTGAAATCTAGACATGATCTTGTCACCTGTAATCAAGACATTCCAATGGCTTCCCAACTAATGTAAAATCCAAAAATGTTTTCTACCAGGTCACCCACTACTTCCTATCATTTCCTACAGTCAGTCCTCTTTATTCTCTCTGCCACAACCACAAGGACCTCCTTGCTGTTCCTCAAACACATCAAGCATATTTCTACCTCATGGTCTTTGCACTCATGAAACTCATTATCTGGGCCACTCTTCTCCATGACATTCATATAGATGTCATTAATTCTTTCACAGTTTCTTCATATTACCTTCAAATAACACTTTACCAAAGATGCCTTTCCTGACCCTGCTACATAAATGAGCCCTTGCCAGTACCACTTTCTGTCTCATCCTGTTTTTTTCTTCATAGCATGTCTCACCAGCCCCAGATAAATCTATTTAATTATTCACTTTTTATTGTCCAGTTTCCCCACTAAAATTTAAATTACATAGCAGAACTTTCTATTTTTTTCATTGTATCCCAGTACCTAAATCAGTCCTCAGTACACATTAGGTGCTTAACAGGACTTTATACAGTTGGTATTCCATATCCATGGGTTCCTCATCCATGGATTCAACCAACTACAGATAGAAAATATTCCCCCCAAAATTGCCTCTATACTAAACATGTACAGTTTTTCTTGTCATTACCCCCTAAACAATACAGTATAACAACTATTTGCATAGTCTGTACATTGTATTAGTTATCATAAGTAATCTAGAGATTATTTAAAATATACAAGAGGATTGCATAGGTTATACACAAATACTACACCATTTTATATCAGAGACTTGAGTGTCTGCACACTTTGGTATCTGTGGGAGGTCCTGGAATGGATCTCCCAGGGATACTGAGGGATGACTGTAATTGATTGGCAGAATAAAGGAGAAAGCAATATCCTGGATGACTCTTAGGATCTTGGCTTGTGAAAGTGGCCAGATGATGGTGCAATTTCACCGAGATTAGGAATCTGAGAAGAGAATTGGGTCAGGGGTATATTAGTTCTCTATTGCTGCATATCCAATTACTCCAAAAGTTATCAGTTTAAAACAATAAGCATACAGTTATTATCTGAGAGTCAGAAATACAAAAGCAGGTTAGCGGGGTGGTTTTGGCAAAGGGAATCTGAAAAGGTTGCAACCAAGCTACCAGTCAGGGCTGCAGTCATCTCAAAGTTCTATTGTAACCAAAGAATCCACTTGGTAAGCTCACTAATGTGATTGTTGGCAGGTCTCAGTTTCCCATGAGTTACTGGCTTGAGGCTTCCATTCCTTGCAATATAAGCCTCTCCAGAGGACTGCTCATAACACAGCATCTTGCTTCCCCTCAAGCAGAATGTCCAAAAGAGAGACAGTGCAAGCAAGGGAAAGTGTTCAAGATGGAAGCAGCAGAATTTCAAAATTGAGATTAGAAGTGACATACCATAACGTCTGCCGTATGGTGTTGGTCACACAGACCAATGCTTGTACAATGTGGGAGGGGCATATACAAGTGTGTGAACTCCAAGAAGTAGGGATTTGAGAGTCATCTTGGAGGCTGGCCACCACAGGGAGTGTATGTGAGTTCAGCAAAGGACAGGTTAATTCTGAGGGGCCTTTGAAATATGTAAAGGGAAAAGTCAAGGAGGCAGTGGTGGGGGCAACTCAAGCAAATGAAGACAGGCTAAGGAATACTTACATGTGCTTGAAATCTTACCAAAAACTAAGATGAAAGTTGATCTACTTTCGTTTTATTTTATATTATTAGTCATGTTTTTTTCTGATGTATGACTTTTACAGAATATATATGCTTCTTAAAATTTAGGAAAATTTTCATATTATTCAATTAAATGAACTATTAATTCATTCTAGTAATAACATTTTACCTCACATCATTGAGGAATATTTATAAAGAGTAAAATCAGAATGCATAAAATCCATTTTCCATTTATTACACATTTTTACTGTGAAGCTTGAGATCATCAGGCAAGAACATTTCCTTACTGAATCCAATCTTGTCTATTGTCCTCCACTTCAGAGGAAAAAAATAATACTTTTAAATGTGCCCTTAGTGTCACCTCGCCCCCCCTTCTCTAAGAACTTGCTCATGAATAATCTCTCCACCTCTCACTGGACTTTTCCTCTTAGCTTATAAACACGTGCATATGTACTCTTCTTAAGCAACAACTTTCCTTACCTTTCTTACATTATCAACTATAATCTTATCTGTTCCTTTTCTTTCTCTGCCAAACTTTACAAAGAAAATACACTAGGGACTCCCTATACTTTTCTCTCCATTTACTAAAATCCAGCATATATTCTCATCTGCTTCACTGTTAATAAAACTGCTCTCCCAAGGCCAGCAATGATCTGTGAGCCACCAAATCCATTGGTTGCCTTTTTCTGATTTTCATCTTTCCCTGGCACTCTATTGTGTCAACAGCCTTTTCGTACCAAAACTCTCACTTCGGGTTCACTACAGGCTCTTCTGCTCCTATCCTCACCTATCTTCTCCGTCTCTTCGCACCATCCTAAATATAGTCTATGGATTTCTTTTCTTCCAATGCTTTCTCCCTCGTCAGTCTCATCTAGGCTCATGACTTCAAATACCCCCTGGATGTTGACAATTTTTACATATCTATTTACAGCTCTTATTCTTCTCTCAAGGTCAGCCCCACATTTTAACTGAACTCAATGTATTTCCTTTTTCATGGGGAAACCATCCATCCTCCTGAGTCTCTAAGCTGAAAACATTTTCACACCCTTAACACTTCACTTTCCCTTGATTGCCAACATGTAATCAATATTCATTCTGCCTTCCTAACAGCTACATCTATTTCCTCCTCTTTGCTCGCACCACCACTATCTTACTTTAGGCCCACATGATTTCTCATCCTCGTGTTCCATTGCTGTTGGCTCCAAATTGTCTCCCTGTCTCTATATTTCTCCCTCTATATTCTGTTTTATACATAAAGCCAGAATCTTCTACAACATCCCTAGAAAGCCTTCAACAACTCCCCATTACAAAATGAAGTCCGAACCTTTTATTCTGACATTCCATTCCTTTCTTCCATTAACTGATTTGTACTTAGATGCCACATCATTTAACAACCTCATAAAAAAGGCCCAGCCTTCTTGATTCAGTCTCTGCTTTTGAGCGAACTCAGTGCATTTTATATTCATTACCAATAAAGTAGCTGTTTGGCCTCTGATTAATGATCAGATAATTCATCTTGGCTGAGTTCAAATGCAAACAAACCCCCCCAAAAAAATGATCCCCAAGTCTCACTTTTTGAACAAGAGATGGCTTTCAATAAAAGATCTTCCATTAGCACATTTAATTATTATTTATCTGCAAGAGGATGGGCTTCCCATCATTCAGACAAATGCAAAGCTTTGCTTTTTGGCTTTGTCTGGGGTAATAACCCAATGATGTAGGCAATTTGAAATGCATCCTGTTTCATTTTCTAATGAAAATAAAATTTTTATTTCTTAATTTAATTTATAAATAAAAACTGTACATATTTATTGGATACATATAAATTATGAAATTCCTAGATCAAGCTAATTAACATATGCATTACTTCACATAGTTTTTTTGATTATGAGAATGCTTAAATGCTCTTAGCAATTTTCAAGAATGCAACACACTATTATTAACTATAGTCTCTATATTGCATAATAGATCTCTAGAACTTATTCCTCCCATCTAACTGAAATTTTGTATCCTTGGACAAACATCTCCCTAACCCCATCCCTCCCCATCCCCGTGGTAACCACCATTCTACTTTCTGCTTCTATGTCAACTTTTTCAGACTCCATAGGCCAGGCGCGGTGGCTCACACCTCTAATCCTAGCACTCTGGGAGGCCAAGGCAGGAGGACTGCTTGAGCTCAGGAGTTCGAGACCGACCTGTGCAAGAACAAGACCCCGTCTCTACTAAAAATAGAAAAATTAGCAGTACGTCGTGACGGGTACCTATAGTGCCAGCTACTCCGGAGGCTGAAGCAAGAGTTTGAGGTTGTAGCAAGCTAGGATGATGCCACTGCACTCTACCCAGGGTGACAGAGCAAGACTCTGTCTCAACAACAACAAAAAAAGGAAACTGAAGACTCCACACATAAGTGAGATCATGCAGTGCTTGTCCTTCTGTGTCTGGCTTATTTCATTTAACATAATGCATGTATGTAGGAATGTGCCATGAGGCATACTTTTGTGCTTACAATTACCTACTCATTAATCAAATATTGCTTATTTGATCAGTAATACTTTATGATTTAATCTATAAATTTAGACATAAGATCATTGATAAAATCACCAGTAATTTTCATGAGCTAGAAATCTACTAAATGTAAAGTAATTCTACAGAATGTCAGCTAATCCCATCAGTCTGTATCAAATACTATACCAAAATTTAAACACATTTTAAACAATGTGAAAGTTCAAAAAATTGGACAAGAAAAAAAAAATCACCAAAAGCAACATGTTCACCTTTTTCTACCTGACATAAGACTAAAACAGAGAAAGGGGAGTGAACCGATCGATCCATTTTCTCACACCGCACATGCTCATTCTTTCACGCTTCCCAGGGCACTCTCAGCTCCACCAGTGATCTGTCAGTCCTCACATTCCTGACTCTGGGCTTGAGCCTAGCAGGCGTGGCTCCACAGCTGCTTTCTTAGCAGAGCTGGTTCCCAATATTGTACATCTGGGCATGAAAGAAACATACTTTGCTTTCATAGCACCCAAAGAAGTCTTTCTTGGACCCCAATTCTTAACATTCAGCAGTTTTTTGTTGACTTCCTAATACATGTAAAGCTTACACATCACACATAGCTTGTTGACCTGAAAGGAATCATTTTACAATAACACTTTTGACAAGCACTGGTGAGCCAACCGGAAAAGGTCCACAGAGCAAACACTGGATATGGAGTCAGAAGACCCAGTGTGAACCTTAACACTGCCACTTTTCAGCTAAATAACTCTCTGCATGCTGCATATCCTTCTTGACCTTCAGTTTCCTCAGCTGCAAAATTGAGGTAATGATTCTCTCGGGTGATAGTTGCAGCGCAGGTAAAAAGTGAGGCGATACATGTGACCATCTTTTTGTAAAACTGTAAAGCAATACACAAATAGGAGGCCTGTTTGTTTTTTATGAGTCTTCAGAAAAATCTCTTCTTAGCATAACCAGATTCTTCAGGTCACATTTCTGTCCCTGCTTCCTATTTGGGATAAAGTTGACACCTCCGTGAAACTGGTATTTCTCAGGTTGAAAGACATCTAGTTCCTCATGTCTCTGTATGAAGCTGAAAAGCAAGTGCACTTTGATTGTCTAACAGCTGTATAACTTTGAAGAAAACTGAGCTAAAATGGGACTTAGGTGATATTAAGGTGAAACCGAGAAATTTAAAGCAAGAAGTACTGCTAGGTTTCAGTACTTAAGGAGACAAAAATATGAAATTAAAATATTCATTTCTCACAAACCCACTATAGAAGATGCATTTATTGAGATCAGAAGATACACTCTAATATTGATGGATCACTAAAATCTATAGATCACCAGCTATAATATTCCAGGAGCAGAAGAAGAAAATTTTAATTTCTTTCTTTCTAAATTATCTCTTCTCTCATATGGCAACATCTTTCCTTTCTTTTATGGCCTTTTGAGAATAGAAAGCCAGTGGCACATTATTTCCCAATAATTAATATAACTCTCTCTATATTCTTATATTACTATCAAACCACATCTACTTATAGTGATGTTGGCTAAGTTCTCAGGCTAGATAGATCTTGTTTATATTTGCATATCAATCAAATACAAAAGATGACACACACATACACCTGAGGAATTGAAGTTAATCAGATATCTAGTTACTGAATATAGGCTGACACCAGAAAGCAGTGGTTTTCAATAATGACCAAAATCTTAATAGTTGAAAGAAAGGGCTCACTGTTGGTCTATAAGTACAGAAGACATTAGAAGCAAGACTAACTTTAACAAAAAGATGAAATTAAACTTTCCCTTTGGCCCTTTCCATTCTTGGACACTTCTCTGACTTTCTTCCCTCACAGTGCTTTTATGCTATTCTCTGGTTTCCCAGGTAATCACCCACACACCCCTACCATGATGCTCCCTAAATGTTATAAACATCTCTATCCATCTCCTTCTGAACATAGCTCCTTTAGCACCACTTAACTGCCTTCTAATTATAGCAATTCTCATACAAATACAAGAAAGCTACCTCCATTAATATTTTGAACATTTATGCTTACATATAGGTAATTAAATAACTTTTAAACTTAAAATGCCAACTCTCTAGTAGTAGCTTTTACTGATTGTGATAGTCTAAGTGAAAAATATAAATAGTGATTAAAAAATAGAGGGGTTACCAGATAGATACAGATAAATGATAGCTAAGCAGCCAAAAATTAAATGCGTATATGTCTGTGCATGTTTCTATCTGGGGGAGGGTAACCTTTAAATCACACTACTTTACACAACCTGCTAGTCTGTTGCATGTGAGGTCAGCCATGAGATGAAACAAGCATTTTCTCCCTGAACCAAGTAAAACATCAAACAATAGATAAGACCTTTGCAAAATGATTCTTGCACCACAAACTTGTGTCTTTTTTAAAATCTTAGGTAAAAATGATTTCTTAAATTGGTTTTGGACCTTAAAATTGTTCATAATTGTAGCCATCCTCATTCTAAAGTCCCTTTCTGATGTCTTTGCCTCTATGACAGGTTCCCGGAAAAATCTATTCTTTCCACTTTCGAAAAAAAGCTACTTGCTTCAAGAAACTCTCTTTTGGAATTCTCTTTTAAAATTATCTGATTGGAAAATTGCTATAACTGTGAGACTTATCTATAGAGAATTACATTATTCATGTAATGTTTATGTTTTATGCAACACTTGAAATCAAGAAAATAAGTATAACCTCAGTTTTATAATTAAGAAAGGAAAGTATACGTACAACTTGAACTGACAAAGCCAAATATAACATATAACTAATAGGCTACTTGTAGAAGAATCTGACGCACATCAAATTAGGAACCAAAGGTCCTCGTTCCACTCCTCTTCACAGCTGCTCTGGGTTTGCTTCTTCCTAGTGTCGCCAGCACTTGCCCTGCCTGCCCCAGAGGGCCACGCTGAGAAACAAATGAGCTCATATGCTTTAAAACACTCAGTGTTTTAGTTGCTTTATTATTACTATTTAGGCAAGGAGCATTATACATTATTCTTGTTTTTCAGGAAAACAGAAGCTTCCAGTCTTTATTATTAAATTCCAGAACTAAGTATTTTTGGTAGATTAAATTTTTTGACTATCTGATAAAAATGCAGATGTGGGGCATAAAGGCCTTGCAAATGATAGGATTGATTAATTAATTGCTTAAGATCATGTAGATTACTATTGAGGACACAACTGAATCAAACCTAACAGAGTAAAAGTAGCACTGGGCAGAATTCATAGCACTGCCATAGGGCCCTCACCAGCCAACTTACTCTCTCTGTAACTTTAAAGTTTAGGCATAACTTTCTGGCCTTGAATTCCCTAAGCAGGTGGGCTCAGATTCACTTTCCTCCTCTTTAAATAAAAACTCTTTGAATAAGGATTAAGTATTCTTGCAACTCACTCCCCACCTCCCTAGCATTATGTATTTCATAAGCAACCAGAATAGAAAAGTTAAGGCAATTATTATAAGTTCAAAATTTATCTCCCTAAAATATTGCTTTCACCTTGTCACTCTGCTGCTTAAAAACTTCCAGTGTCTTCTTGCTGACTATAAAATGAAGTCCAAGTGGCGCAGGCAGCCTCACAAGGATTGTCACAATACAGACACATCATCTCCTAATACCCCAACAGCACCTGTGCTAGTTAATACTCACGTCCATTCCCTTCCCAGTGCCATGTGTAATTCCTTCTCTCTACCTATTCAAATTCTACCCATCCTTAACGTTCACTATAAAGATCTGCCTTCTTTGAATACTTCTCTAGCTATCCAAGCCAATGTCATTTACCAACACTTGGAGTCCTGCTTGCGTCCCTCATTTTTCCCTTTTGCTACTATCTGATTGTTTCATGAATATGTGTCTAGTCTCCACATATAAGTACCTGATAAAGGGGTAAATTTAAATGTAGGGACAATCTTCAGAACCATTGTAGGAAAAAGCAACAAAAGAAGGAGGTGATCATAAGAGTTAATACTGTCATCCTCACAGACCCTCAAAATTTTCATAGTATTATGTTATTAGGGTGGATGAAAATGTAGTTTTATTTGCTATGGAAGACAGTGAGATTGAGTTTCTATCCTCTAATGCTATTGTTTGTGTACAATTTATTCTATGCTTTCCTGAAAATGCAATAAATATCAGAAAAGAAAGACCAAGATGTATATATACACATCCACATCATTATAGACAAAAAAAAGCAGATTTGAAACTATTATAGTTTAATTTATACCAAGTGTAGGTGTGGATAATATTTCTGAACATTTTCAGCTATTGTCATTCATTTCTTCCACTTGAACAATCTTCAACTAAAGTCAAGGAGAAATGAAGAAAATAAATAGAAAGTTTCATGAAATTTTAACCCTTTCTCCCAACTACTTTGCAATCCTACAGCTCTTCAGATTTTAGAGGGTTGTGAATTTACCACTGACAAATTCAGACCTTTGAATAATAAAAATAAATATGTGCAGAGCTTGATCATGTTTCTCAATTGCGCTTAAGTCTTTTTGAAGGGAAGTATTATTGAATGAAGTAGAATTAAAACTGAAGATATAAATATACTGTCTGTGTCTATCCCTCAGCTAAGACAATTTATATCATGTAGTTTTACACTTTTTCATAAGTTTAATATATCTGACGCCCTACCTGTTGGAGCAGAAGAGAGGTTAACCGGAACTCGGGTGAGAAGAGCCAACGAGAAAGCGCTAAGGAGGCTAACCTTTGCAATACTGGTAAATAACAAGTATTTATACATAGATGTGATATATCCCATGCTGAGGCGAAGTGGATATATTAGAACATTGAGACAAGAGTAGAAACCCCAAGGTAAATACAAATTCATAAATTAGAGAACTTAGCTAAAATAGACAGATGAAGTACAAAAGACATCTATACAAAAGCTAACCTCAAAACTGATTAAGGACAAACATAAGACCTGAAACTCTAAAACTTTTTTTGTGTTGTTATGAAGGCCTTTTGTGGGAGATAACACTTTTGCTGAAGTTTGAAGAATACATAAGATTTAATATAAGCATAAGGTAGAGGAATTTTCTGGTTGAGGAAAGTAACTTAGAACAAGAAGTTATGAATCTGCTTTTGTGTATATTATCTAAAGTGTTGAATTTATAGGAGTAAAGACAAATTTTTCACATTTAGAAGACACAAAATTTCTTCAGATTACATTTTACATGATATTAGATAATGATATATTTTCTTGCTTTAACTGTTGAAGCTCCTTTGTGGTTCCATATATTAAGATTTTCTCTAAAAAATGCCATTGCAATTTTCATAGGGATTGCATGGAATTTGTAGATCACTTTAGGTAGTATGCATATTTTAACAGTACTGTCTTTCAATCCATGAACTCAAAATCTTTCCATTTAGTTGTATCTTCTTTAATTTCTTTCATCAATGTTGTATAAATTTCAGGCTGGGTGCAGTGGCTCACACCCGTAATCCTAGTCCTCTGGGAAGCTGAGGTGTAGAGGATTGCTTGAGCTCAGGAGTTCAAGACCAGCCTGAACAAAAGGGAGACCCTGTCCCTATTAAAAATAGAAAACTTAGCTGCGTATTGTGGTGGGTGCCTGTAGTCCCAGCTACTCGGAGGCCGAGACAAGAGGATCACTTGAGCCCAGCAGTTTGAGGTTGCAGTGAGCTACGATGATGCCACTGCACTCTACCTGGTGTGACTGAGTGAGCTTGTCTCCAAAAAAGAAATTTTTTGTAATTTTCAGTGTGTGCAATCTTTCTCCTGCTTACTTAAGTTTATTCCTAAGTATTTTGTTCTTTTTGGTGCTATTGTAAAAGGGACTGTTTTCTTAATGTCCTTTTTGGATAAATTCTTTTTAGTGTATAAACACACAACTGATTTGTTGTTGGTTTTTATCCTGCAACTGTACTGAATTTGTTAGTTCTAACAAAGATTTTTGTGGAGTTTCTAGGGTTTTCTACATATAAGATCATGTCATGGACAGAGACAATATAACTTTTTAATTTCCAATTCGGATGGCTGTTTTCCCTTAATTGCTTTGGCTAGGACTGCCAGTAGTATGCTGTATAAAAGTGGCGAAAGTGGGCATCCTTGCAAATCAAACGTTTTCAGTTTGTCACCATTGAATATAATGTTAGCTATGGGCTTTTCATATATGGCCTTAATTATGTTGATGTAAGTTCCTTCTACTAGTTTGTTATCGTTGAAGAGTGTTGAATTTTGTCAAATGCTTTTTCTGCATCTATTGAGATAATCACATGATTTTTTATCCTTCATTCTATCAATGTGGTATATCATATTAATTGATTATTGTATGTCAAATCATCCTTGTATCTTTTGCATGCATTTATGTTCATCAGGGATATTGGCTTGTAATTTTCTTTTCTTGTAGTGTCTTTGCCTGGTTTTGATATCAGGGTAATTATGGCCTTGTACAATGAGTTTAGAAGTGTTCCTTCCTACTCAGTTTTTTGGAAGAGTTTAAGGTTTGTCATTAACTCTTGGCATGTTTGGCAGAATTTACCAGTGAAGCTATCTCATCTGGGCATTTCTTTATTGGGAGGTTTTTGATTAATAATTCTATCTCCTTATTAGTAATAAGTCTGTTCAGATTTTCTATTTCTTCATAATTTAGTTTTGGTAAGTCATTTGTATCTAAGAATTTATCCATTATTTTTCTAGTTTATCTAATTCATTGGTATGTAATTTGTTCACAGTGTCAGCGTTGGGTTTTTGAAAGGGAAATGTTGCCCTGCTTCTTTGGCTCCTTGCTCGGAAGATCTCAAGCAGGGCTGGTGGGACAGAGTGAACACAGGAAGCAATTCCACACAAACAGCTTTCATTGTAGAAAGGGAAAAAAGAAGAAAGTTACACAATTGTAGAAAAGAAGGAAGCTACCCAAGTGAAAATACATTCCAGAGAGAGGAACAGGTCAGTCTCCACAAGTGGAGAAAGACGTTAAGGACTCCCAGGTGATTTCCTTTTATTGGCCTGATCTGGGAGAGGGCTTACAGAAGGTGCAGGATATTACCAAATGATTGATATTCATGATTGTCAGGTGTTCTGTGTTTTCCTGTAGTCCCTTTCCCTGATCCGTCCTCAGCTTCTCCACCCCTAGGCACCACCCTCTTGACCTGTATCTGCTACCTGCAGATTTGATCCCTGCCTAACAATAGTAGTCTATTATCTTCTCTATTTCTGTGGCATCAGTTGTAATGTTTCCTTTTTCATTTCTGATTTTATTTGAGTCCTATCTCTTTATTAGTTAGTCCAGCTAAGGTCTTGTCAATTTTGTTAGTATTTTCAAAAACTAAATCTTAGCTTATTTTTTCTGTTGTTTTGCTTCTCTATTTCATTTATTTCTGCTCTGATCTTTTATTATTTTTCTTCTGCTAATTTTAGCCTTAGTTTGTTTTTATTTTGCTAGTTCCTTGAAGTGTATTTATTTGAGATCTTTCTTTTTTAATGTAGTAGTTTATTGCTGTGAACTTCTCCCTCAGTACTACTTTTGCTGCATCCCACAGGTTTTGGTTTGTTGTGTTTTCATTTTTATGTGTCTCAAGATATTTTCCAATTTCCCTTTTGATTTCATCTTTGAATTTTTCCCTCATTTGCATCTGAGCAATTGGAATGTAGTTTAACACATAATATAGAATCTAGATCGTTTGAAAATTAATCTCCTATTATCTAAAATGCCATTACCTAAGACCACAATTCTAAGAACTATTGCAATATTGAGTGAGTTCTACTGACTGAAGATGAAAACTGGAGGACACTAGACATAAAAGTTTGTTTTCTAAAAGTTAGCAAATTTTTAAGAAGAATATAATCCTCTCTTTTCTTTAGAATTAGTATCCTTCCTTGTCCTCAATAAATTTCATCCTATTATCCCTTCATAACAATGATGGAATTCTCTTTTTTTCTACCTTATTTCTCATACAAAGCTTTTGTTGTTCTACCCTCTCAGGACAATGCTTAAGATAATAGATGAAAGAAAGCTTCTACCTGAGGCAGTGGGAAGAAAATAAGGTATAGATTATTTCCCTATACTCACACTCCACTTGTATGAGGTATTTATTATAAGTGTTTTAAGTATATTTCAGAGTATAGAACCCATTAATAGATTAAATGTGTTTAATTCAAGCATATTTACATAATTTTCTATATCCAAGTGCTGAAAACTGCTTTTAGAATCTTGACTTAATAAAACAACATTACTTTAGACTTCCTACTGCTCATATTTTTATATTTGGTTATTAGCCAAATACAAAATAGTTATTTAGAATGTTTTAATGGTTCTGGTATTATATAAAATAAAGGTTTTGGTGTTCTACTAGCCCCACCTTGCTATGTTTTAAATAGGATTTCCTAGGTATCTTAAAAATACCCCTACCTTTTTATTTTTTAAACATAATATCCAGATTTTTTAAAATTTACTAGCAAAATCATTTTTATAGCACAAAAAGAAAACTCTTTTAAAAAATCTATTTAATTAAAAGTTTTCACTTCCTCTCAACTGTCAGTACCATAGACACCACACCTTTAGTTTGGATGCACATTCATTTAGCCTTCCCAAAGGTTGCAAAGAGCCATTTTCCCCTGGAGAGACTGAATCTATTTGGAAGAGAAATTTCTAGGTCAAGAGTAAGTGCGAATGGACCAATGATGATATTGGCAAACTTTAACCACCTCTTTTTTCATGATTGCTAGCAAACTCTACCAGAGAGTATCCCCATAAGCATTAAGATAGCAGCTCTTTTTAAATTTCCTTTATGCCTGGACATAATTTGGATCCATCGTTTTCCACACAGGCTCCAGTTATATTCCAGTTAAATTGGCGCCACATGACTATTGGTGATCTGGGTGGGGGGAGTGTAAAAAATCCAATTCGTATGTGGAGATTAAAGTGAAAATCAACACGTATGGGGGAAGTCATTTACTATATGATCAATTTTGTATTATTTTTAAAACTCACATTAAAAACAAGTCAAATACCTCAAAAAAGTAAAAATATGGAAGATTTGGGTTTGGCATGTGTCAGGGTTACAATAAATATTTGTTGAATGCATAAGTGAAATATAAACCGACATAATCACAGGAGAGGTCCACGGATAACACAAAGCAAGAAAGGAAGTAAATGGGCGATTCCAGGGACAGCACGTTCACTCTCTCCATCCCACTAGCCAACCAAACTCTTAACCAATTTCCCTCCACTCCATGTTTCATTTTTCTACACTCACTCACAGATAATTTTATCCAGTTATCCGTACTCATTGTTACTACTTCACCACCCCCCATTTATTTTATATCATATTTATTATAAGACAGTCTTCCCATAAATCGCAAACTTGTATAAGGTGGCCACAGTAGAGGAACAACGGTAGCAGGAAAGATGGAGGTAGGGAGAGGGCCTGGGATATCACATACATTTCTGCAGCTTCTCTGCACCTCCACGTGGGGACTCAGAGTATAACCTATTATGCTCGTCACTGCAGGTGAAGTGGCCCTGAAGAAGGGGATGAGAGCTTCCCCAACTGGGGGCTGTCTTAGGCCATTTGGGCTGCTGTAAGCAAAATACCTAAGACTGTAATTTGTAAAAAACAGAAATTTATTTTCTTACCATTCTGGAGACTAGAAATTCCAAGATCAAGACGCCAGAAGGTTCAGTTTCCTGACGAGGAATGCATCCTCTGGAGGGGAGAAACGCCGCGTCCTTACATGGCAAAGGCAGAAAGGCAAACTAGCCAAATGCTGTGTGAATCCTTCTAGAAGGGCCTTAATCCCCTTCATGTGGAGAGGAGCCCTCATGACCTAATCACCTCTTGAAGGCCCCACCCCCTAATAGCATCACATTGGCAACACCTGAATTTTGGAGAGCACACGTTGAAACCATAGCAGGGACTGAATAGAAGTCACAGCAAGATCTCAGGCAGCTGCGTAGGGAAAGCCAGTGGGAAGGAATCACTGCATACTGACAGTGCTAAGAGAACAAACTCCAGCCAGCCAGCAGCACCAACACTGCAGGAGCAACATGGTGACAACAGATACAGCCAGGGCAGAGGTAGATATGCACACACCAACTAAGAGGAGACCCCCTTTCAGCGGAGGTCACAAGGGTCCAAGGACAGCAAATGAACCAGAGGCTCCTCTCCTAATACTATGAAGTTAAATAAAAATGTAATGGGTTGAGTAAAGACACCCTGCGCCCAGATTCAACAGGAAGGAGAGAAGGAAAAGGAGAAGGAAAGCGACCCCAAACCTTGAGTATTTTACTCAAAAAAGTCTGAGGTAATCTGGACAAAATTGAGGAAACTGGAAGGACTGTTACTTTCAAAGAGCGACATTAATCACATGTGCCACACAAAATGGGGCTCAGGGATAAGTTGAGCTCACAGAGAAATAAAGGAAGTTATATGTCTGCATACCTGAGTCATGACTACAAATTCTAAAGCCACTGCATTGAAAATGGAGACATTAGGATCTGAAGAATTCTATATTTAGCACCTTCCCCTGCCAAATGGAGCCCCACAGAGGCTGAGCAGCAAAAGCTCAAGTGACCAACAACAATTTCCCCTCCACAAGTGACAAACAGATGCTATATAATTCCCTAATTTTAGAGAAGGGAAATTAAGATGCAGAAAACAATAATGATTAGCTTAACTAAATTCTTTGGTTCTAAATATCCAGTTTGTCAGCCACAGAAATAAAAATCTAAATTTGTTTTTCCAGCTAGCACCAGCATATGGGGGGAAGTAGGAAGCAGAGGTGAGGGCCTGAGGACTCGGTTGGTGGAAGTTCAAGGAAAGAATACAGTTAAATCTTCAATTGGAGCACAATTGAAATTACTCTTTTGAATCTGAGTTTTATATTTCTTTTTTTTTTTTAAATGCTAGTCAAATGCAGTAGTGAGAAGGAGGGAAAGGAGTAGAACAAGGAGTTCAATCTGTAACTAACTGTGAACAATCGAGTGAGTTAACTCACTACCTTCAGACCAGCCTTATATTTCTTTTATCAAATAATGAGCTCTCGCCCAGATAATTGAGTTTTAATCATTCAAAAGGTATTTGTTAAGAACCTAATTCTAATCAATTTGATGTCTTCTGGTTAAGTGTTTAATGAGAATTACCTGTAGGGCATCCATTGTGCTGAATGCTGAGAAGAGAGGAGTGAGCTAGACTCACACAGCGACTACCCTCATGGGCCTGGGGTAGGGGAGTGAGCGAGACCAATGCAGTCACTACCCCCCAGGCACCTAAGGGGTCGGGGTGGAAGGCAGGCTTTAAAGAAGTTATGACTGTTGCGAGGTGTTAGAAAACAGAAAGTATTACATAAAATGCAATGGGTAGCACAAAAAAAGAGCATCAAATCTGGACTAGCCCTACCCATGTAAGTATACTTCATAGGTTTTTATTTATAGAAGGCAGATACAAACTCATTTTGATTTGAGGTTTAAAGTATAATGACATTTTGGAAACGTTAACATTTTAAAATCAGGTAACACAGAGAACTGAAGTATTATAAGAACTACGGTCTATCAGGATTTGAACACAGCCCCTTGTTCAACATTTAATTAATTCCCTCACTAGTATTATTTTCTGGAGCTTCATATTTTATGTCCCACCAATCACTGTTTGAAAGACACTGAGTCACACTATTATTGAAACCAAATATCATTTTATGTGTAAACAATATAAATGTATTTTGTATACCATATATCATAGCAGAATTTGTAGTATTATGTTTTCATTTATAATGAATTTTAAGACCTAAAGAGTGCAACACTGTGCTAATATTGAGAGTGAATTAACTGGAAATTCTATTAATCTCTTTTTAAAACACTAAAATCTATCTAGTCTGGAACTCTAAGTTACAGAATTTGGCAACATATTGGTTACTTCATTTATTGGAAATAAAAAAAATAACTTAGAGCTAATAATAAAAGTATTAAAATTTAAATATTTCAGTTTTACAAAAAATTAAAGTACATGCAATATTATTGATATAATAAAATTACTCTCACTCACTTGCATTCTGATAGCTTTAATGAAAGAGGGAGAGACGAGGTTATGAGTAACAAACTGGTAATGGCATTGGTAAATGAGCCTATGGGAGTGTCAGACGTGAGAATACCAAGTACGTCCTAGGTTTAAATGTTGAGGACCTCTGTCCTAACTACCGCTGATATGTTGCCCTTCCTGCCAAGGACTCTACCTTCTTGTCCTAAGACTTGCCCATCATGAGTCTATTTTCCTGAATGCTCTTGTTCTATAGGCAGACTGAAGGTTCAACAAACCAGGCTATCCTCAAGGAGTAAGGGGCCACTAACAGAATGAATCTATAACATCCAGTATGAGTGATGAAAAATAGCAATTCCATCTTTGTGGATGTGTTAAGAGAGGTGCAGGAAGATTTTGGAAAAATTTCACTTAAGATTTTCTTCCCAAGGTGAATTAAAGTAACCCTGCAAAATAGACATAGAGAATAAAATTCAGTTTAAGCAGGCTATAATGCACTCAGGTGTTGCTAGAAACTGGGAAGCTAAATATCTATTTTGGTGTAGCTCCAGAATGGACATGTTTACAATTAATAATACTTTTAATATTAAACCCTGTTGGTGAACATTGCACATGTACCCCATTAATGTGTATAAATAAAAAATAAAGATGAAAGAAACAATATTTTAATTATTAAATTAATATAATCAAGCCTGCTGATTATATTTAAATTAAATTAGATTTTGATTTAATTTTAATTGGCTCCATTCTTTAGCCTAGAGATATTAAATCAAAATCTTATATTTTTATTTTGGAATTGCATTAGTTAGGATGAAAGCTAAGCTACTGTAAAAAAAGAAAGACCAAAATGCAATAGCCTAACCAAGATAAAAGTTTATTTCTTCCTCATGTAATAGTTGAGAATGAACAGTTGGACTCTACTACACAAAGCTATTCAGAGACTCAAACCAATGGGTTGGCCCCTCCATCCTCATGGATTCTAATATACCTTTAATTCACATTGCATTGGTGATCACTTAGTCACATGAGCATGCATGACTTCAAGGCAGGGGGGCTAATATATCTCTTGCCAAGCAATCATGTGCCAGTCATGATTGGCAGCCTCTACCACAGAATTATTTGGGCCAATCTGCTTATTATTTTAGAATTTTAAGACCCCCTTCCCCTATCATTATCTGATACTCTGGATATACAATGTCACAGCATGTAAAGTTAGTAACACTGACATGGCTATTTAATCCATGCAAACAGTTTAGGGACATTATACCTGGTCTGCAGTGAAACTTAGAAAGAAAGGATAAAGGAGTGTTACTCTAAATTTACTACATGATTCTGCATTTTTATTGATAAAATATTTTAGAACTTTGTCAAGAATTATTGGACTTAATTATAAAGGCATTACTGAACAATTGGTATAGCAACTACATAGACTATTCAACAAGAGAGGAGATATATCAAGTGAATTAAAGCTATAAATACATAATGGATTTTAGATTTGATTTTAACTGAGATATATGATCTGATTTATAGAGACCGAAGTTATATTATTAAGGTTACATATACTTTAAAGAATTGTCCAATTAAACAGTTAAAATGAAGGTCTGGCATTTTTCTATGATTATTTGTAATGATATATTTGATTTGATTCATTAGGGAACTTTAGATTTCTGAAATTTCTTGACTGGTTACTTTCATGAAGATTTGGAAGAGTAAATTAGATAAAAATTAGGCCACATGGGTCACTGATGAAAATAAAATTAGATATTAAATTATGGATGGGCCTTCAAATTGTAATAGTCATAGCAAGGCCTATTTTATCTCAACTGTGTCTTGGTTTGTAACCCAGTCAGCCCACAGAAACAACACTTTGTATCAGAGGTTCTCAAATATTTTGTCTTAAGATCCACTTAAACTCCTAAAGGTTGAAGACCCAAAGAGCTTTTGTTTATGTGGATCCTATCTACTAATATTTACAGTATTCAAAAGTAAAACTGACAAGATTTAAAATATTTATTTAAATATTTATTATTAAACATTTTTATTTAATATAATTGTTTAATATAAAATAAATTATTAAATATCTTTATTTAAAATAAATATATAAATTACTATATTTTCCAAAATGAAATAATTTGAGAAGAATAGCATTGGTTTATGTTTTACAAAATTTTTTTTCTTTGTATATCTGAAATATATCTTTATTTTTTTATTTCAGAATATTATGGGCATACAAATGTTTTGGTTACATGAATTGCTTTTGTACAGTTTGAGTCAAAGTTATAAGTGTGTCCATCACCCAGGTAGAGTGCATTGTACCTGTTAGGAATGAATTTATCCATCCCCTCGTCCACCTTCCCACCTACATGAATTCCCTTGAATTGTACTACCATAAGTACACATGAGTGTTGATCAATTAGTTCCAATTTAATACTGAATACCCAGTAGTGGGATTGGTGAATCCATGGTACATCTACTTTTAGTTCTTTGAGGTATCACCATACTTCTTTCTATAGAGGTTGTACTAGTTTGCAATCCCACCAACAGTGTATAAGTGTTCCCTTCTCTCCACATCTATGCCAGCATCTATTGTTTTGGGACTTTTTGATAAAAGCCATTCTCACAGGAGTTAGGTGATATCTCATTGTGGTTTTGATTTGCATTTTCCTGATGATTAGAGATGATGAACATTTTTTCATGTGTTTATTAGCCATTAGTCTATCTTCTTTTAAAAAGTTTCTGTTCATGTCTTTTGCTCACTTTTTAATGGGGTTGTTTAATTTTTCTTGCTGATTTGCTTGAGTTCTTTGTACATTCTGGTTACTTGCCCTTTATTGGATGTATAGCATGCAAATATTGTCTCCCATTCTGTAGGTAGTCTATTTACTCTATTGATTGGCTCCTTGGCTATACAGAAGCTTTTTAATTTAATCAGGTCCCATTTATTGGTTTTTGTTGTAGCTGTAATTGCCATTGGGGTCCTCCTCATAAATTCTCTGCCTAGGCCAACATCTACAAGAGTTTTTCCAACCTATTCTTCCAGAATTCTTATCCTTTCATGCCTTAGCTTTAAGTCTGTCATCCATTGTGAATTAATTTTTGTGAGTAGTGAGAGGTGCAGATCCTGTTTCAGTCTTGTACGTGTGGCTATCCAATTTTCCCAGCACCATTTATTGAATAGTGATTTTTTCCCCATTGTATGTTTTTGCCTGCTTTGTCAAAGATCAGATGGAAGTATGAGTGAGAATGGTTTTATATCTGGATTCTCTGTTCTGATCCATTAGTCTAGGTCTCTGTTCTTGTGTCAGTACCATGTTGTTTAGGTTACTACAGTTTTGTAGTATAGCTTGAATTTTGGTACACAAAAGGTATTAGTTCATTTTTTTATGGCTGAGTAATACTTGCGTTACCTCTGACCTGCTGTCTTCACCTCTTCCCAGCAGTAGTGAATTAGATCCCCCAGCTTAATTTCTGTGATGATGGGTGGTACTTGTGAGTATGAATCAGCTGCTCCTTGTTTGCTTTATTTGGAAGGTGCTATGTTTAATTACAGGGTTGTTCTCCCTGTCATTAATTGATATTTGCATGGAACAGTCAGCTGCTGAGATGGTCTTTTGTGTCCATGGTAAGTACTCGTTCCCCAGGTGTGGCATATGAATGCCCCAAGCTTTAGAAGAGACCCTGTATCTCCAGGGGTTTTGTTTGATCTCTACTCCCCCTAAGGCTGAGGGAGTAACAAGACAAATCATGGCTGGATTGTGAGAGCAGAGAGAGGTTTTGCAATGCCTCAGTGGGTCTCAGCGGTTGTTTATCCAGCGAGTAAGAGAAGCCACTGGTGTGAAGTTCAGGGAAATCTCTCCAAGCCAGCTAGGCTGTTCCTGAGGGAGGTGCCTAATTGCTTGAGAGCTAAGCCTTCGGGCCAAGCTCTTTCCTTCCTGTCCACTAGTGCAGTTTCTCTGCCAGGTGGTATGGGTGCCCTCCCTATTCACTCCCTGTAACTCCACAGCACTCTCCCATCAGATCAATTCATGTGAGTTCCCTCACTGCCAGAGACCAGCTCTCGAACTACCCCTCAGTCCATGTGTCTGACCCCCTAGCGTGCATCTCCACGGGATGCTGGTGGATGGGGAGGTCCCCAATTGTGCACACCTTTTCCACCATAAGACCCCAAGGGGAGAGAGGCAAACCTATTTGTTTGCAGGGGCCTCTGCCAGGGGCATACATCCACCTGGGAGAAGCAGAGGCTCATGAGTTTCTTGCCTCAGTCTGCACTCCTATTGTAAGGAATGGGGGTACCGTCCACTGCTCTGGTTCAGCTGGTAAACCCAAGGCATTTGGTTGTCATGGGAACCAGGGGTTAAGCTAATTCGCTCCAAGTGCTGCACCCCTCTCCAATATGGTGATTCTCCAGCAGGGATGTGGGATGGGCATACTCATAGATCCCCATTCCTCGGCACCCTTCCACACTCTATTGTTGGTTATATCCCCGAGGGCTTTTTGCCACCTGTGTCTGGGACCGAGACCTTTCCTCTATGTCTCCCTGCCCCACTCTCTTATCTTGGGGGGCACTGGTTCCCGCACACCTGTCTAAGCCACCAACACACAATCCCATGAAACTATTGCAGGCAAGAAGCTCATAAATTATGGTGGCCCCGCTCTCAGTGGCAGGCTTGGCTGGGAACATGCACCCACTGTGTAGATGCAGCTGTTCGTGTGCAGCTCGGTTCAGAGTATTCTCACAGTTGCAATGGGGGTGACAGGCCATGGCTACCAGCTGGCTTAAGAGCTAAAATTGTTCTCTCTAATGCCGTGATTGGAGAACGTGCAGAGGAGGAAGTGTCTAGGTGTAAGATAGCCAGCACTCCGATCTCTCATGGCGCTCTCCTGAAAAGTGTCCATTTTGAACACCCAAACTCCTGAGGATCATGGGTTCACCCTACTGTTCCTATTTAGCCACCGTGCCTGGGCTCATGGAGGATGGAAGTGCCTCCAAAATGTTTTATATTCTGATGCTCACTGAAGGTATCTATGTAAGGGAGGGAAGCCTCTCTTACCCTTTCACTGGGCTCTAAGCCTCTCTGGGTTTGGACTGCACCACTGTCTTCTATTCTCTGTCTTCTTCTTTCTCAGCTTCGCAGTTTTTCTCATTTGGGTCTCCAGATGTCTGTTGTTTCTTCCTGTGATCCACACCTGAGCTTCGACTGCTCTCCAATTTCATCAGTCCAATATTCTACCTTCCAGCCAGGATGACCCAAAAAAAGATGTCTCTAAATGGCATCTTGGCTTCTCTTCACAAAATTCTTTAATATCTGGCTTAACAGAAGGCAGCTGAATTCTCATATTAGCTTCAGCATTCAACCTGTTATGGTATATTAGTTTTCTAGAATTAGATGAAGAAAATTCACCCTTGCAAGTAAGTGGAAAAGGGAGAATTTCATGGGCCTCCTGAAAGGATCTTGTTGACTCACAGGAGTGCTCAAACACTTTGAGAACCACTGCTCTACAGTTTCTCTGGACCTTGGATCTATGCATTTATACCTGTCTCTTCAAAGGAATCCAAGCTTTACTTGATCAGGAAAAAGCAGTTCTGAGTCCTCAATAAGGGAAGAGGCCAGCCTTAACCATACTGGGGCTCTTATCTCTAGTTTGAAGAAAAGTTGTTAAATTGTGGTTGGTAGAAGACACTCTGAGACTATTCTAAAGCAAGAGAAAAGTACTGAAGGATGAGAAATAGGACCAAAAAAATGGGAAATAATGATAGAAGAAATGGGAAAACTTATGATTAAACATGAATGGAAGTCAGTTGAGTGATTATGATCAATAAAGGATAAAAGAGAATGAAAGAAATAAGAAGATGTGAACATATGTCATTCTCACATGCCCCAAATTTTCTAAATACCTCTCACATTTGGAAATACGTATAAATTCTTCCTCCCAAACATAAAAATTTAAACACTTTCATTCATCTTCCCTTGCTGCTTAATGATGACAGGTGATTTAAATCCCACCATCAGATGCACTTGGGCAAGACTTTAATTCAGAACTGAATTGCATGAAGAGATGAGAACATCTATCTGGGTGGAAAATAGCAGTGTCAGTGTTGTTATGGAGTCCCCAGGTATGGCAGAAGCTCCTGATTCAGCAGCTTACTGATCGTGAAAGGCATGACATCCTTCTGGACCTGGCAGCTAGTGTGGCACCTTCATACTTGAGAACTGCCTGGTCTTTGCAGAGGTAGCAGATGGTGCTGTCAATCTCAGAAACTCAACCTGTATCAATCAGGCTCCCAATAGGAAATAGCTAATATATTCAGAAAGGTATAGCTGTAAAGAATTTATTAAATGGACAACTGCAGAAATATAGAAAAATTCAAGGGAACAAAAAGTGGATGGTTATGTAGCCAGGGACTAACCTCCCTTAGGCTTAAAGAGACAAGAAAGGTAATGGTGTTCCTGAATCTCAAGGAAAGCTAATGGCAGAGAAGAAAGCCCACCTGATAGAAGATATAGCCTTAGAGGAATCTGGCCACTGCCAGAACCATGGCATGGGGAAAAAAAAAGATAAGAAGGAGAAAATACCTAACCTCTCCTTCTTCTTCTTGATTCTGATCTTTATACTGATGCTTCCCATTGGATGGACCCAACTTCAAGCCAAGGTGCAAAGAGCCCAGCTAATGCAGTCCATGGAAGTCCATGTCCTGGAGCGTAGCAGGACAAAGAATGACCTGGGGGATGGGGAACGGTAGATAGCTAGTGGAAAGTAACCATCACACAGCCTGTAGTCTGTTTATTCATCCTGAGCTTTCTATGTCCCTTAATAAACTGTTGAAATTGGCTGGAATGGATTCTGTTGTCTGCAACTCAAGAAACTGGTCTGTATATTATTTTTACCTAAAGTGTTTGAAGGCAAAAACTCCTCAGGGAAATGAGATTGATTGTCTTACCTAATTGAATTTGAAGCCAATAAAGATATGGTTAACATTAGAGAATGGTACACTACTAATCCTTGGCAGAGGATACAGTGGAAAATATTGCTTAAAATAGCAATTTGGTAACCAGTAATAAAGTGACTATTGAAGGAAAGCATTTACCAGACCAAATGGCTTCTTTGAAATTTTATTAAGAGGGTCACAAAAAGCACAGAAACTAGAAAGTAGGCTGGTTGCTTGTAAATATGCAGGATATTAAAAGGTTAAGCAATAAGTTGAACTTTTTAAATTCCCAGTTTAAGGCACAGTAAAAGATTCAAAGAATTTCTGAAATATATGGATGTGAAAAGCACCAGTATCACCAAAAAGTACACTAGTGTCTGTCCTTGGTATGCCAAGGAGAAGGATTAAGCATGCTGCCTTTGAAATGGAACTTGATCTGAACAGGTACAATGGGATGCTGAGGTGGCAGAGACCAAAAAGGAGTCTGGGGACCACTTAGATGAGATGCACATGGTTAGTGTGATAGGCAGAAGGGGCAGAGTGCAATAAAAATGAATTGTCCTATAGAAATCTTTGGTATTTGCATATTGATCATGAGGTATCTAGGAGCAAAATAAACAGGTAGTTAATATCCTACTTGATCATTATACCAATAACAACAAAAAAAATTAGATTGTGTGAATGAGACCAGATTTGAGTCATCATAATAAATAGTCATGGCCCCTAAGGTAAATACCCAAATATGTATAATAAATTTTCAGAAAGTGGACTGAGTTAATACAGACCTAAAATGCTTCTAAAGCTTTCTAGTCGAGGTGGGGGCTAGGGGGCCATGGGAATTAGGCAACAGACAGAGTTTTGGCCTGAGTCCACTTCATGATATGCCCGTTGGATCTGTGAGCCCAAACTGTGTTTTTTCCTTATTTCCCAAGAGTACAGTTGGAAGTAATCACCATAATGGTTCTCTGACCTACAGGTAGAAAACTCTTGTGGTTGAAATGGCCAGTAGAAGCCCTTGTTGCTCCTCCCTCATGTTCTGCTAAAATATTGAACCAAAAGCAATACCATATCCCTGAGGGAATAATAGCACTCCAACATCAAGTGGAGTCATAAATATAGAGCCACCAACAAAGACTTGGAAAATGTAGGGACAATGAACCCTACCACATCCCCAATTAATGGTGGTGCAAAAGACAGATGGGCTTTGTGGAACAAGTTTTGTTTGGTATTTAATATTAACTGCTTCAGTTTCAGTTACTTTCTCAGAGGTGGTGCCTTTGCTAAAACAAGCCTACCTAGCCCCTGGAACAAGGTGTATAACTATTGATCTGGCATATCCTTTCTTTTCTTTTTGCAATAAACAGAAAATACAGAGTCAATTTATTTTTCCTTGGCATGGCTATATATGCTCTCCATCTCTATTTCATAATTTATTCTCAGGCCCTTTGGTCTTCTCACCATCCCAGAGGACATCAATATTCAGTTCAACTACATTGATGACATTCTCCTGGCAGGACCTGGTGAGTAGGAAGGAGAAGGTACTCTAGATGCCCTGGGAAAATGTTTTCATACAGATTGAAGCAAAAATTCCACAAAATCCAAGAACCTGTGAGCTCATTGACATTTCTGGAGGTCCAGTCATGCGAAACATATCAATATATCATCTCCAAAGTGAAATAAAAGAAGCCAAATTTGTACCTCCTACAACTAAGATAGGGCACTTGGTAGGCATCTTCAGATTTTAAAGGCAGCATATAACACATCTGGACACTACTAAGTAAACCATAAGATTTCTCAGATTTAGGGAGCAAAAGATGATTTTTCTAGCTGGTCCAGTCTTCTATAGAAGTCTTTATGTCACTTGGTCTCTAAGACCCAACAGATTCAATGGTGGCTATCGTGTCTATGGCGGGTCAAGATGCTGTACAAATCCTGTGCTGGACCCTGGTCAAAAAATCGTAAGAAAGGTCCTCGTCAGCAAGTAACTATCCTCTATTTTAATACTTTGTTTAAGAAATAGTCTTGGATCATTACTGGCACCTACTGACACTGAATGCCTGACTATGGGATACCAGGATCCATAGAACTTGAGAGCCCTTCATGAATTTAGTAATGTCTGATCCAACAACCCACAAATTCAGGGAAAATCAATAGCATTCCAATGACAAGTGGAAGTCATATCCATAGGATCATCAGTAGAGTTCCCTATGAAGAGTTGTCTGAGAAGGAAAAATATTCAAGCCTGGTTACAGAACATTTTTCCCAGTATGCAGGCTCCAGCTGGAAGGTGACTGCTGCAACATCAAAACTGTACTCAGGGAAGAAAAAGAAGAATGTGACATAATTAAGTATGTAACAGAAATGAGAAAACTGTGTGTCCTGCTAAATTCTACTAGCTTCTGGCCTGAATTCCTCTTTGTGCAAATCTACCATAACTCTCTTTTGGGGGAGAAGAGTTAGAAAAGTTTTCCAGTATTCATGGAGTTTTTCCCCATGTCATGACAAATATATTCACAAAAAAACCTTTACAACTTGGAGGCAAAATAATGGAGAGGTCACTATCACCTGTAAAGAAAAGACTGGTTAAACTAGACCATTCTGACTTGTGATTTCTAAAGATGAAATTTAAAAAGTAATTTAACTTTATTAAGATATAGAGAAAATATTATTTGTCTAGCAGCTACAAGTAGGTACAAGAATCCCCGTAAGCAGAAACTCACTTTTGTCAAAAAAAAACTTTAAGCTATTTTGGGGTAAGAATGTCTACAAAGACTGACTACTTGCCAATGAAAACATTTTGGACAAAAATGAATTTGGGGCATCCAGAAAAGGAGAAAGTAGGCAGGAGAGAAAATGATACAAATGAAAAAGAGATAAAGTGGAAGCCAAAGAGTTGATAAAGGACTGTCTTAGTCTTTTTGTGCTTCTATAACAAAATACTTGAGACTAGGTGATTTAAGAAGAACAGAAACTTATTTCCTCATACTTTTAGGGGCTGAGAAATCCCAGGTCAAGGTCCCAGCAGGTTCACTTGTCTGGTGAGTGCTGCATTCTCTGAAGGGAAAATACTATGTCCTCCCATGGTGGAAGAAGGAAGGGCAAGAGAGATGAATTCACTCCATCCAGCCTTTTTGTAATTGTGTTTAATCCCATTCATGAGAAAGGAGCCCTCATGGCCTAATCACTCCTTAAAGGCCCCACCTCTTAGTAACATCACCTTGGCAATACCTGAATTTTGGAGAGGATACATTCAAACTATAGCAAGGGCTCTTTTTGGAAACTAGTGAACATTTATGTCCATTTGATATGGAATAAAACAGAGCACACATAACTATAAAGCCTTCATAAATACAGAAAACAGACCATAATGCATAAAGCCTGAGACGTCTCTGACATTTTGAAAGACCTGGGGCTTCCACAAGCCGTGGTATTGGCAGTTCAAGTCAAGTTTATTCATCTTGAGTGAGGGGGGCCTCAACTGACAAGTATCCTATAAACAGAATATACAAATAATAAACATTAAGCCCAAATATTGCAAAGGGAAACTAAATCCTGTAAAAGAGCAATCTTTCAACCTCTATCCTTAACACATAACGACTAGAGAGATAAAGAGCTTTCCTGTTCCAATTTTCCCATTCTAAGGCATCCTATCTCTAGGATGTATTTGTCATGGTCACAGTTCTCCTCCTCAGGAAATTCTGTGTGTTTTGCATTGTCCCCTCCAGAATTCAGCCTTCATCTGGCCTCAACCTCATGACTTTGATGACAGCCACTGATTTAGAGAAAGGGGTTGAGAATGGTCAAAATAAATATCTCCATTCCCATGACATCCCCATGTTTTTCTTCTTTCTCCATTTCTCGAAATAATCAGCCACCCTTTCTTTCTAGGGTACCAGTCACAAAGATGTGGCTGAAGTGTGGGCATGGTTTACTGCCTTACTGCACTTGCCTGCTTACACAAATGGAGCTCCTGGCATCTGGGAACTAACAGAACTCCTGGGGAAACTACAAGACCTGAAATGAACGGAAGCACTGAGTATTAGAGGGTCAACAATTAGGGAAATGACAAATGATGAAAAATTGAAGACTTCTAGGGAACTGTCTAGAAAGAGAATCACAGAAAGGAGCTCAGGAGTAGTAGACATAGTACTACTATTCACATTTCACAGAGAACTAAGGCCAGTCCTAACTAGGCTTCTGCTTTTAAAGATATCTTGAACCATATACTTTCCTTGGTGTTTGCCATTTTTTAATTAACCAGTATTTCCTTTTTCTTTTTAGGATACTAATAGGAAATTTTCTATAAAGATAAAAAGATGTTTGAGTGTTAATTTTGAAGGCCAGCAAAAAGCTAATGTTAAGTTCCACCGTGGCTCTTGAAACAAACAAACAAAAAAAATAGATGGAGCATAGTGATGGCTTAAAAAGAAAACTACATCAGTGACATCCTTTAAGAACTGGGGGAAGAAAAGATAAAGGGAGAGATAGAAAGTGATAAAAAGCCATTTTAGTAAATAAATTAACTCTGAGATTTTTAATAGGCAGGAAATCTTGTGATTTGGTTTTGGATGATGTGTGCAGTTAAGAAGCACCTGTAGATTCATAAATATGGCAGTGACCAAACAATTATTAATAATTAATCAGAATCTAAGCACCTATCTCCAACACTTGGAGCTTATAATGAGTTATATAATCACAGCCAGCTTTACTTTACTCACTAAAAAAATAAAAATAACAATACCTACTTCCCAGCATTATTTAATGTATATAAAAGAGCTTTGTAACCCCATTAATTCACACCTGTACAGTGCTTCTTTGCTAGTAGGGCAGCATCCTCCAGTGGGCAGCACTGGCATTTGCATTAAGGACCATATGGGTCTGCCATTATTAGCTGTGCAATATGTCATATACTACTTCACTTCTCTGATCATTAATTCCTCCTCTCCGTAATTGTGATTTCCCAATCTTCTTCTTGAGTTGTTGTTCTGAAAATTAGTGCTTACCACAGTATCTAGAATCTAATAAGTACTCAGTAACTGTTCCCTAGATTGGATCAATGGCTTCAAAAATATCTTAATAAGTGACCTGATTGAAATTGCACTGGGCTCCTGCTGTTTTTCCCTAGAGCCCTAAGCACAGCATTAACTTTTTTTTTTTTTTGCCTTGTGAATTACCACACCCAAGTTTAAATCTGTAATGTATTAGTTGAAATAATTCATTTCACCTTAAAATTCATCTACAGTTTGAAGTTTACGTAGGATATTGCATTATAAGCCACACATGGCTATGCTCTTGAATTTAATGACAAAAAAGAATGAAAATCTATAGACCGAAGAATGATGCTGTAGGAAAAAAATAACTTAATATTTGAAAAGGGTTTAATAATAGACATCCAGTTTCTTTCTCTGTTTTTCTTTCCTGTCACTTAACTGAAACTGTATCCACAAAAGTTACAGATATCCAGACTCCCAAAAATCAAATTAAAAATACCCTAGAATCTTTGCTTTCTTTCTATACTTGAATCCTTCTCACTTCTATTTGCAGAGATGCTGCCTTTCTTTCCTGTGGCAGAGCCTCTTGCTTCAAAGGAAACTCATTTACCCTGGCTATTAATGGCCCCACTAAATCAATGATTCTCTTTCTCCCTCTTTTGCAATGTTTTGTTTCTCAACCCATACTGAGACCTGCACCAAGTTATGGAAACTGCTCCTTCCCAGGGGATATTAACCTAAACTCATCTTGAAGTCCTGTGTTCTGGCTATTTCATGATGTACATTTCTAACCCTCATCTTCCTTCTTTAAAGCTGCAAGTCTCTGCATTATTACAGAGATAGGGAAGCTGATACAGGAAGCACACAACACACATCAGAGTCTGAGACGGCTCTCCATACCGAGCTCAGTTCTGATTTCCCCTATGTTTCACATGTATCCCTGGGACAAATGCCTGGACACAAAGTTTTTTCTTCCTAAAGACTCACCAAAAAGTTCTGCTATTAATCATCAATCTGTTCCTTAAAATAACTTGGCATAGTTAAACCTAGCAGAGTAAGGAAGTTCTGACATATGGTGAAGTTCTCCAACAGCAATTGTAGGATTCAAAGACAGCAGCCACAAATTTGAGTGCATGGCTATTTTACATAGCTCAGGACTTCTTGACGGAGAGTAAAGAGAGCCAAACACCGCTGATGATATCCACTTCCAAATTCCAGTCCAGTGCTCTGCATTATGTAGGTGTTTAACACAGGTTTGAAGATGATGTTTAAAATAATTCCTGATTCTATGACTGCATGAAAAGTATAGCCGAAGCTTTTTTGCTAGCTGCAATTCAAATCCATACTCTTACCTTTTCCATAAGCCAACCTATGATGAAACCATTGTAAGAAAGTCAATTCCAGGACTGTAAAGAAACTGTGGTTTGGGGATTGTCTTTTTATATTTTAAGGAAATTTAATCAAACCACAACGTGTAAAAGAAATTAATTCTGTACTCTATCGTTACTGCTGAAAGGAAAGAGAGAAGAGGAAAGTTCAACTACAATAAAAGGTTCAATTATTTCAATTTCATCTCTTTTCAAAATGAACATTATTTTACAACAGACATATGTAATTTAGTACTAATTTGCTCTTCAAAATACCCCAATTATAATACTTTAACCAAAAAAAAGATAAAGTACATTCACAAATTATTTAATGGTATTTGCAAATCTAAAAATTATAAGGGAAGCCAAGATGGCCGACTACAGACATCCCTTCGGGGACCATCCCAGCTGGAGGGTACAATATTGGACTGAGGAAAGTGGAGAGCAGTTGCAGCTCAAGTGTGGATCACAGGGAGAAACAACAGAGATGTCTGGAGACCCAACTGAGAAAAACTGCAAAACTAAGAAAGAAGAAGATAGAGAAGAGAAGACAAGACAGGGGTGCGGTCCAAACCCAGAGAGTCTCGGAATCCAGTGAAAGAGTAGAGGGGGCTTCTCCTCCCCCACATGGATGCCTTCAGTGAGCATCAGGACATAAAACACCCTCTATGAGCCCAGGCATGGCAGCTAAATAGGAATAGGGAGGTGAACCAGTGATCCACAGGAGTTCAGGTGTTCACAGGGGACACTTTTCAGGAAAGTGCCATGACAGATTGGAGTGCTGGCTATCTTACATCTAAACTTACTTACTCTCTGTACCCCCTCCAATCCCGGCATTAGAGAGAGTAATTTTAGCTTTCTGCCAGCTAATAGCCGTGGCCCCTCTGCCCCATTGCAACCGCCAGAATACGCTGAACTAAGTAGCACACAAACGGCTACATCTCCATGCTGGGTGCGTGTTCCTGGCCGAGCCCACCACTGAGAGCAGGGTCGCTGCAATTTGCAAGCTTCCTGCCCACAGGCATTTCACAGGATCACATGCTGGTGGCTTACACAGGTGAGCCGGGACTGGTGCCCCGCAAGACAAGTACAGCCTACCTGGCTTCCAGAGATTACCCTGAATTGCGTACAAGCGACTCCCCCTAGTGGCTGAATAGGACACTTGTCTCGCTTCTCCCCACACATTATGGGGAATAGACATCAAGCAAATTCCTGGTAGCTACAGGATTCCTTCTAAAGCTTGGGCATTCCTATACACGACCTGGGGGGAACAGAGCTTACCACGGTACAAAGACAATCTCCGCAGCTGCCTCTTCCACACAAACATCAATCAATGACAGGGAGAACAGCCCTGTAGCTAAACAGTGGCTTCCAACTCAAGCAAACAGGAAGCAGCTGGGAGTGGTAATACTCCCAATTACCACCCACCAGCCCTGAGACTAAGCTGGAGGACCTAACTCACTGCACACTGTTGGGAAAAGGGAAGACAGCAGGTCAGAGGTAACCTGAGGGGTACATCTAACCTACTAGAATACCCCATAGGCAACTCAGGACCAGCATTCCTCTGCCTGGCAAGCTCAGGGATTGATCTGTGGGGAACCGGAAACAGGCCTGTAAGCCAGGCCTAGCAACCCCAGGTCTCAATCAAGAGGGCAGATGAGAAGGAATCAGTGAAAGAACTCCAGAAACATTAAAAATCAGAGCTAAAGGACATCCCCAAAAGAAAACAATAACTCCTTACCAATGGATACCATCCAAAAGGAAAAGATCAAAATGACAGATGAAGAATTTTGAATATGGATCATAAGGAAACACAATGAAATACAACAGAAAATAGAAACCCAACACAAAGAAACCACAAAAAAATGAAGGAAATGAATGAAAATCTTACTAAGGAAATCAAATTATTAAGAAAATCAAACAGAACTTCTGGAAATGAGAAATTCATTCAAGGAAATGCAAAACACAGCGGAAAGGCTTAAGAATAGGCTAGATCAGGCAGAAGAAAGAATCTCAGAGCTTGAAGACAACACATTTGAGTTAAACAAGTTAAAGAGAAAGAACAGAGAAATAAGAGGAATGAACAAACCCTACAAGAAATATGGGATTATGTAAAGAGGCCTAACATAAGAATCATAGGCATCCCTGAAGGTGAAGAAGAAAATACAAAAGGTGTAGAATACCTATTTGAGGGAGTAATTGAGGAAAATTTTCCTGGCCTTGCTAGAAACCTACATATCCAGGTACAAGAAGCTCCAAGGAGCCTTGGGAGATTTGTTTCAAAGAAGCAAATAACCATGAAACATAGTCATCAGACTGGCCAAAGGAAACACAAAAGAGGCACTCCTACAAGCCATAAGATGAAAGCATCAGGTAACTTACAAAGGAAAACCCATCAGAATCCTCCCCTACTTGTTCTGAGAAGCCAGTATCACCTTGATACCAAAGCCAGAATCAGACAAAACAGAAAAAGAAAACTACAGACCAATATCCCTTATGAATATAGATGCAACAATTCTCAGTAAAATTCTAGCAATCCAAATTCAGCTGCGTATCAAAAAAATAATCCACCATGGTGAAGTGGGCTTCATCCCAGAGATGCAAGGATGGCTCAACATACTCAAATCTAAAAATAAGATTCACCACATAAATAGAAGCAAAAACAAAGACTTTATGATCTTCTCAATAGATGCAGAAAAAGCATTTGACTAAATTCAGCACCGTTTTATGATAAGAATGATTAATAAAATAGGCATAGATGGAGCATACCTCAATATTATAAAAGGCATATGTGACAAACCCACAGCCAACATCATCCTGAATGGGGAAAAATTAAAAACATTCCCACTTAGAACTGGAACCAGACAAGTTTGCCCTCTGTTACCACTTCTATCCAACTTAGTGCTGGAAGTCCTAGCCAGAGCAATCAGGCAAGAGAAGAAAATCAAGGGCATCCAAATGGGGGCAGAAGAGGTTAAACTATCACTCTTTGCTGATGATATGATCTTATATCTAGAAAATCCCAAAGATTCTGCCGTGAGACTACTGGTATTGATAAACAAATTCAGCAAAGTCTCAGGTTATAAAATCAATGTACAGAAATCAGTGGCATTCCTATATGCCAACAACGTGAAACTGAGAACCAAATCAAAGACTCAATACCCTTCACAATAGCAACAAAGAAAATAAAATACCTAGGAATATATTTAACTAAGGAGGTAAAAGACCTCTACAGGGAGAACTCTGAAGAAGGAAATTTCAGAGAATATAAACAAATGGAAAAACATATCATGTTAATGGATTAGCAGAATCAACATTGTTAAAATGTCTACATTACCCAAAGTGATTTACAGATTCAATGCAATACCCATTAAAATACCAATGTCATTTTTTGCAGATCCAAGAAAAATAATTCTTTTCATATGGAACCAGAAAAGACCCCAAATAGCAAAGCAACCTTAAGCAAAACAAACAAATTGGGAGGCATCTCCTTACCAGACTTGAAGCTGTACTACAAGCTATAGTAACCAAAACAGCATGGTACTGGCACAAGAACAGAGACATAGACCAACAGATCAGAACAGAGAACTCAAATTAAAACCATCTTCATACTGTCATCTGATCTTTGACAAAGCAGACAAAAACATACAATGGGGAAAAGAAGCCCTATGCAGTTAATGGTGCTGGGAAATTGCATAGCCACATCTGGAAGATTGAAACAGGATCTGCACCTCTTACCACTCACAGAAATTAATTCATGATGGATAACAGACTTAAACCTAAGGCACGAAACTATAAGAATTCTGAAAGAAGAGGTTGGGAAAACTCTTACAGATATTGGCCTAGGCAAAAAACTTATGAAGAAGACCCAAAAGGCAATCACAGCAACAACAAAAATAAATATATAGGACCCAATTAAATTAAAAAGCTTCTGCACAGCCAAGGAAACAATCAATAGAGCTAATAGACTACCTACAAAACAGGAGAAAATATTTGCATTGTATACATCCAATAAAGGGCTAATAAACAGAATCTACAAAGAACTCAAGCAAATCAGCAAGAAAACATTAAACAACCCCATTAAAAATGGGCAAAAGACATGGACAGAAGTTTTTCAAAAGAAGATAGACTAAATGGTCAATAAACATATAAAAAAATGCTCAACATCTCTAATCATCAGGGAAACGCAAATCAAAATCACAATGAGGTATCACCTAACTCCAGTGAGAATGGCTTTTATCAAAGAGTCCCAAAACAACAGATGCTGGTGTGGATACAGAGAGAAAGAAACACTTATACACAGTTGGTGGGACTGCAAACTAGCACAATCTCTATGGAAAGCAGTATGGAGATACCTCAAAGAACTAAAAGTGGAACTACCATTTTGTCCAGCAATCCCACTACTGGGTATTTACCCAAAGGAAAAAAAGCCATTTTATAAAAGAGGCACTTGCAGTTGAATATGCATAGCAGCACAATTCACAATCACAGAGATGTAGAAATAGCCCAAGTGCTGATGAATATACAAGTTGATTAATAAAATGCATCATAAGTACACTATGGAGTATTACTCAGCCATAAAATAAATGGTGAACTAATACCTTTTGTAACAACCTGGATGGAACTGGAGACCACCCTTCTACTTGAAGTATTACAAAAATGGAAAAACAAACACTACATGTACTCACTATTAAATTAGAACTAATTGATCAACACTCATGTGCACATATGGTACTAAAATTCAATGAAATTCAAGCAGGTGGGAGAGGGGAGGAGGTGATAGGTAAATTCACTCCTGATGGATAAAATGTACCCTATCTGGGTGATAGACATACTTATAACTCTGACTAAGACTGTACAAAAGCAATTCATGTAACCAAAACATTTGTACTCTGTAATATTCTGAAATAAATAAAGTTAAAAAATAAAAATAAATAATTATAAACCTACCTAACTGGCAAAGTTCTGTCTTTATAGTTAATCCAATTATTAACAAGGACATCATGGAGATAGATAGATAGATACATGATAGACAGATAGATAGATGATAGATAGATAGATATTGTGTGTTTGCCTGTGGGTAGAGAGTCTAGTTATGTAGATAAATTGCTTTCTTCCCTCAACCATAAATATCCAAAGGAAACCTTTTGTGTATAATCATGTCTTTGCCTTTACATTTTTGTGCATACCCATGATCATGTAAGGTCCAAAAAAGTAATCAACTGACTTTTGTTTTACATGGGTCCACCTAGCTTGTGTACAAGAATTTGTACTCACTTTATCATTCCAATAAGAGGACTGATACTAATTTTTTCCGTGGACCTTAAATTTGGAAAGAAAGATCTAATTTGCTTCTCAAATTGAGAGACATTATGGCACAGTAAGCCTGTCTCTCACCCCCTGACAGGCAGAGTAGGGCAACAAGTTTGTGACAGCAGACAGGAATAGGCTCACTAGAGTGGTCAAGAAATCTGTAACTGGTGTGGGCAGAATAGAATTTGTGCAGTGGTATGCAGGAATTGGTTCATACTGAAGAGCTGATTGTTAAATATTTAGGAATTACAGTTGAAATCAGCCAGGCTGGAAGTATTTATGCTATGAAAATGGGCAAATGCTCCACGTGTGGTCTTTTGTTGCTGTCATTGTTACTGTTGCTGTGATCATTGAGAGAGACAGTTTCCCAGCACACCACTGTGTGTAGTCAGCAATCCAGACAGGAGTATTCTAGTCCAGAAGCCAAGACTGCAGTTGCTTCAAAGAAATGACACCACACTGTAGCAGGGGCCTTTTATCCCGGACTACTCTGGGCAACTCACTTGACCCACCCAAAATACTTTCTTAGCCACTGTCTAGGTAAATTTACAAATGAAACATTAAGGTTTGTTAGACAGTAAAGGATATAATGTACTCATTTTATAAGGGTTACAATAAGCATCTGTATGGTAATCCAAAAGTCTATTTTAAAAAATTTCAGCATCTTATATTTCTTCTGTGTTTATTTCCTAGAACAGAAGTATTTTTATTAAAATGAAAATGAGTAATGATATTTTACCCTCACCACAAAAAGATTCACTAAACCTATCAAAATAGTAATCATTATCAGTACTGTTGAGTACCTACTATGTACAAGGTACTGTTTATCACATTGATACTCTACTCAATGAGTTAGAAATTTCCATTCTACAGCAGCAAAACTGAGACCTAGGGAGTTTAAGTAACTTAGCTAAAGTTTTAGATAGGCAAGTCTGCAAGCCGGAATTAGAACTCTGACTCCAAAGCTCATTCTTTTAAACCACTACATTGTATTGCCTTTTCTGCATACATGGTTCTTATGTACTCAGGCACACACAACTATTTCTTTTCACCAGCTTAAAATCTTCAGAATTGTGTGCTAAGCTAACCATATAATTATTGCCATGCCCATGACTGATATAGAGTCATAGTTCATTTATATTGATGGCCTTTTTAGAGTTTATACTAAATTGAGTTATTCATTTTAATTTGCCCAGCAACTAAATATTTGGTGTCAAAATTGACACAATATTAAATCATACAAACTTCTTTATTATATAATTATATCACAGTCCAAAATTTTCTCCACTTTTCACATCAACTTTACTCTCCATAATAAAATTTCAGTTGGTGCCAATGACTCCATATACTAAATAAATTTCTTTTAAATTAAGCTTTTCCATTGATCCAAAACAATATAAAAAGCTCCTAAACATATATTCCTGTTGGTTTATATATCTAAAAATTGGATCCTGTTATTGAAATTAATCTGATCCTACAATCAATATATCAATGTTGTCCCTATCTTTATTAATAAGAGGAAATTCTTCACATTTAGAATGAAAAAGTTTTCTTGGAAATAATGCCAAAACAGCTTATAGAATTCTGCAACAGCAATTGACAGGAAAATATCATTTACTTTCTGAAACTGACAAATCTAATAGGGCCTCGTATGTTGAAAAATGTCTTGTAAATGCTAGAGAAGGAAAAGATTAAACCTTGGAGAAGTCGCTGAAAGTACAACCTTATAATAATCACATGCGAGAAGAGAAATGCCACAGGATTCTAGGGGCATTATCAATGCTGTGGGCAGATTTACTACTGGTTCACAAACTATTCATTAGCACTTCACCTAAATCCTGAGTTCTCTTCAAATTGGAAGACCCTTACCCTGCCCATTTATTGTCAAGTAATTCCAAAAGGAGCATTTTATGAGATGATTTTTACTGATGAGTAAGAGAATTTAAATGGTTATCAGCAACTGCTCTTTAGCTCAGAGTCATTCTTTACACCTTAAAGAATAACATAATTTAACTCAACTTCACTTTCATTTTCAGTGAGAAATAGTTATCTCATATATGCAAGAAAAAATTGTATTAAAAACTCAATTACTTTGCTCAATTGGGATTACCTCCCTAGATGTAATGGTGCATTACCATATAACCATGTACTCCAATCAAGCTTCTCTGATATTAAGAGAAAATATATTTATTTCATTAATAAGGAGGTGAGTTTGAAATCATATGATGTCCACTTACATTAGCTCTGCATTTCTCCTGATAGCAACATAAATTTCTAGTGTTCATTGATTTCCCATAAGAAATTACACATGCAGCTTGCTGAAAACTAATCCTATCTGTTTTTTTTCATTAGAACAACTTAAGAGTTTATACTAGATTATTTGTAAGGTCCATTCCAGTGCTAAATTTCAATGACCCTATGTTTATATTCTATGCATTTCCATATTTATATATTGCATTAGCCCACAAAAAAAGCTCTGTATGCTCAAGTGTCATGTATACGTATGCTATTTTTCTTCTAACGTTTTTCCCAATCACATGTGATAGCAATATTCCATTTTGCTCTTTTCCTAGTGAGTTTGACAATGAGTCCTATGTTCATGACACCTGTTTTTAAGTACTTATTCTCATAAACAATGGCCTGATCTTCCTGTTCAGCAAATGAACTGCTGCATCTGAGAAAATCACGTTTGTTGCCATGACAACGGAGGTGGCCAACAAGGAGAAGAGGCAAAGCTTTTGTATAACATCAAGTAGAACAGCATGTAATTTCTTAAAGTTGTTATTCAAATTAGATTTCGTGATCCATTTCCAGAAAAGGGAAAGAAGTGTATAACTTTCACAATTTTTTTCTCTCCTATAGGTTAATTGCTCCAAGAAAATTATCTCTGTACGAGATAGAATAATTCAATTCAAATTCAATTTTTACAAGCTTAATTGGCATATGTATCATGGCCTGATAGTGAATATAAAAAAGAAGTGATATAACGTTGGATGTGAGTGTCTGGTAAAAAGAGACTAATCCAAATTACTGTTTGGTAACCAGAACCTAGTTTCACACACTTTGTTGAAATGTATGAGATGACAAGAAGGAAGGATTTGGTGTAGATGTGTTTTTCTACTTGTCAGCATGTATTGCCCACAAAATTAGAGCCCAGCATGAGTTCCCTGTGTGTGCAGGTAAAACTGAAAAGATGGGCGTGGAGATCTCACTAGGCTCACAGACAAGGGCCCTTTACTGTGCAGCCGAAGCAACATCCCGCAGTTGGCTTTTCCTCACTCTGCCTCTTAGGTCCCCAAGGATACTGAAGCCTTTGATAGGAAACTAGATAAGAGTCAAGGCCAGAATCTGAATAAAAATGACAACAAGCTCTCTGTGAGAATGTGGGCTGATAAAAATAAAAAATAAAAATAAAAGACCCAGGGACGTGTGACTGAGCTCTGCCTGAGAGGCAGAGGCAATAAAGCAAGAAAATAAAAGAGATGTAGAAATCGAGGGGAGGCGCAGTTGTGAGCTGTAAGGAGGAGCAGAGGTGTTTGACACCCTTGAAGTCAGTTCTGCAAAGAATAAACAGAACAGCATATATCCAACTGAGTACTATAATTTGAAGAAAATAAAGTTGGTAAAGGAAGCTGCACAGGTGACACGACTCAGGGCCTCAATTGAATATAAGTAATTTTCATTCACACACTAACAATCTCAAAGTCCCAAGACCAAAGTTGTAAGAGTTGTCACAATCAAACATTGACTTTCTTTGACCTAAGAATAGTAAAAACAAGTCAGTTAGTGTCAGAGGCTATGTCTCCCAGAGCAGTTGGTCTCCTGTGGTTAGTTTCTATCTCCCTGTGTACATCCTGAATTATTTGGGGTTGTTTGTTATTTTTTCAGTAAACTTTGTTTTCTGGAACAGTTTTAGGTTTATGGTAAAATTTAGCAGAAAACACAGAGATTTCCCTTATATATCTGCCCCCCTACACACGCATAGCCTCCCCCACGATTGACATCCCCCACCAGAATGGTCCATGTGTTACCATTCATGAAACTACATCAATGCATCGTTATCACCCAAAGTTTATAGTTTTACATTAGAGTTCACTCTTGGTGTGGTACATTCTATGGGTTTGGACAAATATATAATGACATATATCCACAATTACAGCACTATACAAAGTAGTTTCACTGCCCTAAGAATCATCTGTGCTGTAACTATTCATTCCTCCCTCCCCCAATTCCTGATAACCACTGATTTTTTACAGTTTCTGTAGTTTTGCCTTTTCCATAATGTCATATGTCAGACTTATATAGTGTGTAGCCTTTTCAGACTGGCTTCTTTCACTTAGCAATATGCATCTAAGTTTCTTTCATGTCTTTTTATGCCTTGATAAACTCATATTTTTAGTGCTGAATAATATTCCATTGTCTGAATATACCACAGTTTATTTATCCAAGTTTGGGCAGTTATAAAAAAGGCTGTTATAAACATTCATGTACAGATTTTTGTGTGGACATAAGTTTTCAAATACTTTGGGTAAATACCAGGAACATGATTTCTAGTTCATATGGTAAGAGTATGTTTAGTTTTTTTAAGAAATTGCTAAACTGTTTTCCAAAGTTGCTATACCATTTTGCATTCCCATCAGCAATGAATGAAAGTTTCTGTTGTCCCACATCCTCATCAGCATTTTATTATATGTTGTTAGCTTTCTGGATTTTGGTCATTCTAATAGGTGTGTAATGGTATCTTGTTGTTTTAATTTGCATCTCCCTGACGACATACGATGTGGAACATCTTTTCATATGCTTATTTGCTATCTGTATATATCTTCTTTGGCATCCTGTGTGTGGGGTGCTACTGAATGTTAACAAATGGATTGCTCTAAACCAAGGTCCATTCTGAGCCCAGACAAGCCATATGGAAATCTATAACCTTGCAGCAGTAAGGGGCCTCTGGGGAGTGTACCTGTCCCAGGGAGATAAGCTTGCCCGGCACAAAGTCCCTTGGTCACTGGGAAAGGAAGTAGATTCTGAGGACAGCCTAGAGTATGTCATTCGAACTGATCTCCAGGCCCCTGGAGACTCCTGTCTGCACTGTTAAGCTCCTATTATGTACTAGGCTTACCTCTAAGGATACAGAGATGACCAAGAGGAGGATGGTTACTGACCTATGGAAACTTCAGAACTGACACAGAGGCTAGGCACTACACAGCAAGCCACAAGTGCAGGGTGCTGGAAGAGCATTCCACAGGGAGGCTGGTATGGTCTGAATGTTGCTGTCCTGCCAAAATTCATATGCTGGAACCTAATACCCAATGTGATAGTATTAAGAGCTGAGGCCTTTGGGAAGTGATTAAGCCATGAGGGCTCCACCTTCATAGATGGGATTATTGTCCTTATAAAAGAGGCTCGAGGGAGGTTCGTGGCCCCTTGGGCTATGTGAAGACACAGCAACAATGTGCCATCTTTGAAGCAGACAGCAAGCCCTCACCAGACACCAAATCTGTTGGTGTCTTGATCTTGGACTTCCCAGCCTACGGGACTATGAGCAATAAATTTCTGCTGTTTATAAATTACCCTAAGTTATTTCGTTATATCAGCCCGAAGTGACTAAGACAGAGACCCAACCTAAGGAAGTCAAAAGAAGTTTTTCTGGGGAAGAGACAATTAAACTGAGATTTAACCAAGCAGGAGCCGGGAGCAAGGGATGGAGATTGAATCATGCAAAGCCCATGACGATCCATTTGAGAGACTCACCTCCAGTAAGGCCAATGTGGGGGTCAGTGGGCGTTGCATTACGTGGCTCTTATATCCTGTTTTAAGGATTTGGGCCTGTATCCTGAGGGCACTAGAAAGCAGTTGAAAAGTTTTAAGTAGAAGAGATAAAGGAGCAGAAGTTATAAATTAAAATTGAAACAGCTGTGTTTTGTAAGCTCCGAAAAAATATCTCCGCATAGGCAAGGTGGTTGGGCAATTCTCCAGCAGATTAGAACATAAAAGATGGAGAGGACTGTCCTTTCCCTGCTTTGTGGTACACATGGGCCATGCAGCTTTGTCCCCTGGAGGGCTCAGCACATCACTGCAGCAGGGGAATGTGGGACATGGTGGAGGGGACTGCTACTGGTAAGCACCAGGACTGGGCACACTCTGTGGGATGTTTGGCTGAGCTCCCAGCACCCTTGCCTCATCTCTTTTCTTCCCTGGTTAGTCTCAGCCCCAAAAATAACCCCTAGCCTTTTACACATGGCATTTGTAAGCATTGGACCTTTGCTGGAAATTTAGGGGCAACGTGGGGTTACATGACAGCAATGAATTAAACAATATTGAATAGTAGACATCCTTTTTCTTAAAAGTCCTCTAGTGCCCCCAATCTCATGAAAAAAAATCTCACAGGCTCCAGCCTCCTGCCTACTAGAATAATAACTCCACTAGGGCAGAGATTTTTATCCGTTTTGTGTACCAATGAATCTCCAGTACCTAGAACAGTGTCTAGTCCATTTTAGGAACTCAATATATATTTGTCAACTAAAGCAATGAGCCTCCAGACTCTCCCCTACATCTCCCAGCTCCTCTATTTTCTGAATTCCCTTCCAGAAGTTCCATCTTCTCACTTCATTATGCAGAACAATTTACATTTCACCTGCTACTCATTTCCAGAGCTGCCCATACAAACCCAAAGATTCATCAATATGCTTTGCCAAAGTCCCTCCATGTTCCCCGCTTCATAGCAGGGAGGAGCTGGCAGAGACTAGGATTTCAGGCTTCCTGTCACTTAAAGTCCCCAGAAGGAGTCAACGTAAGATTAAACTGTTTTTCACCCAACTAGTCACAGGTTATGGAAACAAAACATTATCTCTTTAAAGTAGATAGAATCATCTTTGTAGAAATTAAGCTTCCTAATTTCACCAAAATGAAACAATATTAATGAAAACATCCAATTTGCTTTCTTGAAAGTTCATCAAAAAGTATTTCATTTTTGCATTAAGTTTTTTTAAAAAAATACACTGCCTACTCCTATTGTATAAAATAACATAATCGAGTGATTAAACTTTGTTCAGGGAGTTTCCTTTTTCCTCTGAATATACATGCTCATTGTAGAAAACTTTATCTATACACATATATGCATGCACATACCTATAAACACATGTGCATATATATACACAAACATGCACACGCTCATATACATACAAAAGTGAAATCAATCATAATCCTTTTCTCAGTTCCCTTTTTTATGCATTTTTCTATACATCGTGGTAATGGTGCTACATACACAATATTGTGTCCTGATGCCTTCAGGTTCCTGCACACCAATTATCTACTAACTAAAAAATATTTCCACTACATTATAATGTGATACAAATAATATGTTATAAAGTGCAGAGAACAATAAAATCCCTGGGAAAGCTTTTAAAAAGAGGTTTGACTTTGACCTGAAGGAGAAGAGAAGGGCATTTGGAGAGAGAGAAAATTTAGACAGCAGAAATGTTTCCCTGAAGGAAAGCAGAGCAGTCATCTGGGTGAAGCAAGAGACTTACACGAAAAAGAAGGAAAAGAGGCACCTGAGAAGATAGGTGGAGACACGGTTCAGACTGCTCTAGAAGGAGGTAGATCAAGACATGTGTAGATGTATGAGATAGGAAGGTGTAGATGTATTAGCGATCTCACCCAAGAAATAGGAAGAGATAAACTTGGAAAAGATTCTATTGGATCCTCATATGACACTGTTAATCATGATTTTAATTTCAATATATATAATCTGAACACATATATGAACATATACTTATGTACACATTGTGTATATATGTATGTGTATATAATATATATATGCCATCATATACAGCATAATGACATTTCAGTCAATGAGAGATCACGTATATAACAGTGGTCTCAAGATTATAATACTGTGTTTTCACTGTACCTTTTCTATGTTTAGAAATGTTTAGATATACAAATACTTACCATGGTGTTATAATTGCCTACGGTATTCAGTAAATTAATATACTATGCAGGTTTGTAGCCTAGGAGCAATAGGTTATATCATATAGCTTAGGCATGTAGTAGGCTATACCATTTAGGTTTGTATAAGTAAGTATACTTTGTGATGTTCACACAAGGATGAAATCACCTAACACATTTCTCAGAACATATCCCTGTTGTTGAGACACATGACTATATATATATATATATAGTCATACATTCCAAGGCATAAACCTTTTCCTGTCTAAAGAAATGACATTTTGGAACTTATTTTAGAAAAGTTATTTTAACATAATCAGGCTAAGTCTCTTTTCAAGGGATAGGACTGACAAAGCGAGTGTGGCCTGTTTTTGCAAACGTAACTCTTCACTGCCAAAAAGCCCCCTGCAATCCTGTAATTAGTGTTGTAGCAATAACTTCTAGACACATCACACTAAAATGTGAAGAACATATGTAAAGTTCTTTTGTACCATAATTTAACTTCAGGGAATAGATTTTTTTGGAAAGAGTAGGAACTGTAGGTACATAATTTTGTCACTTTTCCTGAAATTCTGTCCAAAAGAGTTTGTTTTCTGACTGTAATTTAACAAAAGGCAAGTTAAAATGGGTGCTGGGAAAGATTACATTTGTTCTTGTTTTGAATTTACACAATAAGACCTCAATCCCATGCTTTTTTTGATTACTCCAAGACCCTAGTTCACCAATGAAAGGAAAAAGAATGGATGGGTGAAAGAAGCTACTCAATCCTAGATATTATTTTTTTAATCTTCAGAATTCATCTATTATATAAAACCCACTTACATTATACTTACTTATGCTTCTGGCCAAAGGTATACTGTTTAAAGAGAAAAGGCCGCACTTAAATTATTCATATAATGTAATTAGACCACCTCAATATTTTTAAGCTGTCTCAAGAATGATTTACTATATTTTTATTCCACTTGACATTAAACAAAGTCTCTGTCTTAGACAATATAGTTCTACACATTATACATTTCAGACAGGACAAACTCCAAGGAGGTGGCAAATAAGCAAAAGCACTTTACAAAGTATCTTTCCTTGATTCTTTCAATTTGTAAATGCAATACAAATCCTAATTAACACTATTTTTTCCATATATGGAAATTAATTCCCCAGTACTGAAGATTAGCTTGTTCAAAGTTACAAACTATACTACAACAAGCTCTCTGTTACCCTTTTGGGTCTGAACGTGCCATTCTGAATAGCACGTTCAACTGACTTCATTTGTCATCCAGACGCTAATGCTTGAATTAAGATGTATGAATCATAGAGCTGCTAAAGGTCCCTAACTCCTGCAAAAACAGTTTTTCCCTTTGGTTATCTCACTGGCCATCGGGGCCCCCTTCCTTCACTCATAAAAATGGATCTGCATTATATAGTCAAATATATACAATAAGATTGTTTAGGAGAGGGATTTATTTTTTAGATAGGTGACTAGAAACTTTTTTCTTTCATTAACAGAAATAGAAATTAATTATGATGTGATAGCTCTAATTAAGAGGACCCTCAATGAATATTGCCCTCATTCTGTATTTCACTACTTCTAGCAGTACAGGCCTCCTTCAGAACAAGGCATATCTATCATGTTACTCAGCTATGTATTTTGTAGAGAACAAAATACGTAGCTCTGAGAATAAAAGAGGACTGGAAGATTATATAAAAAGATTATTTTCAAAAATCACAAATCTTATTTCTGAGTGGTGGGATTATCAGTGATTTTTTATTTTCTTAGGCTTTCTGTCTTTTTTCCAAATTTCTTCAATGAGCATATATTATTGTTATAAAATATATTTTACTATTAATGCCTGCTTTTAAATTGTATACTATTTGTGTTATTTATTTTTTACATATTTAATTGACCAATAATTGTTCAAGGTGTACAATGTGATGATTTGATATGTGTATACATTGTGTACTGATTACCACAGTCAAATTAACACATCCACCATCACCCATAATTACCCTTTTTTATGTCTATGTATGTGTGGTGAGGACTCTTAAAATATGCTCTTATCGAATTTCGAGTCAACAGTCTAGTATTATTAACTGTAGTCACCATGCTGTATATGACAGCCCCAGAACCTGTTCATCTTACAACTGAAATTTTGTATTCTGAGCAACACATCCACATCCTCGCCCCCACCCCTGGCAATGACTGTTCTACTCTCTGGTACTGTGAGTTCAGTTTTTTTAGATTCCACATATAAGTGAAATCATACAATATTTTCTCTGTGTCTGGCTCATCTCACTTAGTAAAATGGCCTCCAGTTTCATCCATGTTGTCACAAATGACGGGATTACCTTCTTTTTTATAACTGAATAATATTCCACTGTATATATGTACCATATTCTCTTTATCCATTCAGCTGTCAGTAGACACTTAGGTTGATTCTGTATCTTGGCTATAATGAATAATGCTGCAATGAACGTGAGAATTCAGCTATCTCTTCAACATGTTGATTTCATTTCCTTTGGATATATACCCAGAAATAAGGTTACTGGACCATCTGGTAGTTCTATTTTTAATTTTTTGAGGAAACTCCATAATAACTATACCAATTTACATTCCCATCAACAGTATACAAAGGTTCCATTTTCTCCACACCCTTGCTAATACTTACCTGCATACTATTTTTGTTCTCTATATTCTGACTATACCAAAGCTATGAGTCCCTTATAAGAATTATACGTGAGACTTTTTTATCAGATATGTGAAACATTTTTATCAGGAAAATTATTCCTTAAAAACCAGCTGTTTCATCAAAATCTTACCCCATCAGATATTAAAGATCCTAGCTGATGAGTTATATAAATACTTCACAGCTTGTTACCTTAATTATTAATAGTTACCAATGAAACTATGTTATAAAGCTAATAATTTCTTAAAGTAATGTGATATCAACAAAAAACTATTACTATTTACATTACTACATGATCATTAATAATTTAATTCTTTGTAAAAACTTTAAGGTGTTTTAAAGGTGTTAGTAAATTCATTGTAAGCTCATTAATTGTTGCAGATTTCCATAGGCCAATAAAGTTATTATGGTATGCTATTTCTGTCAAATAGTCCTCTGAAAATTACTGCAGGCATATCTTCCCATCAAGAATACCAATGCACAAAAGCATTACAAGAGGGAGCAAGGCAATCTTACAAACCAAAAAAGCTAGTTTTATGAGTAAAGGTTAGTCTTTATGTTTTTATTCATATGGGTTAATGGTAATGATACCTTTGTTCACAATGTCTCTTCAGTACAGAGCAGAGAAGAGATAGGTTTTGTATTTGCTTGTTTTTTTGCTTTGTTTGTTCTGGTCTTGTTGGTTTCCATTTTATATCACATGAAATGAGGTTGAAGCCAGTCCCATAGCCATCACCTGAAGACGGATGCTGTGTAGCATTGATTAAGCAGTGAGTTTAGTTCAAGGGGAAAGTTCGCCTTTCCCTTAACTCTTGCTTTTTTAAATCTTGATTACAGCTGGTGCCAGGCAACACATTTTATACCCACACAGATTTTTCTAACTCTATGAGGCCGTTTTTCAAGGCACCCTAATGACAGGCTGTCTATAAGCAACCTGGTTGAGTCCTGCACAGTGCTAACTCAAATTCTCAACCTGCTGCCCAAGACTCAGCAGGGCAGAAAGGGAAAGCAAGGAAATTAGCACAAAAGTAAAAAACCTCAAGAAATGTCAAAAATGAGCGGACTGAATTACATTTTAGAGGGGAGTCAACCACAAATAGAAGAGCTTTAAGAGTCATGCACAAAAATTCAGGATAACTATTACCTGTAAATGTTTTGTCCTTTCTCCTATCTGAAGTATTGTACAAAACCAAACACAGGAGATACATCATAGATGCCAAAAATCCCAAAGGGACACTTGATACTTTATGTTAAAAGAATTATACCATCACTATTGGATTAAAGACTGCCAGAAACAGAGAATTGGTCAGATACTGACCTTCAGTCGACCCCAACAGTGTCTCAAATCTTGTTTTCTCTCTGTGGTCTCTCCTCCCTGACTGTCTCAGTGGGTGTGAATCTTTCTCACAGCCACATAACCAAGCAAAGAGTCTCTCAAATACAACTATCCTTGTCAATCTAAGCTCCATAATGTCCTTATCATGTGAATGTGAGTAAATTAGTCTCTCTGAGCCTCTGTTTCGCATATGTAAAATGAAAATAATAATTGTACCTCCCTCATAGGGTTCTTGTGAGCATTAAGTGTACACACAGGATGGTGCCCAGTACGCTGTAAACATTCATTAAATGTAGTATAGGTGATAATAGTCTCTCCCTGCCTCCATGCAAGCTTAACACCTGAAACAGAAACTGAAAATGTTTTCTTAAACCTCTTTGCTCTAGTGGGGTTCAAACTGAAACAGGGTTGAAATGTATTTCCAAATGAATGTGTGCAGAAATGTAACTTTATTTTATATTTCTGTTAAAATCCATGTAAATCAGTCTTTTTCACGTACATATGTAATCAATAAAGTTCAAATTCCCTTTCAGGTCTATTTCTCTTCACCAACCCATTCATTTGGCAACTGCCTCTACGTGTCAGAAGCGAAGTAGTTTTCTTTCTTATTTTTCATGGGTTCGTATTCTGGTGTAATTCTTCAAATCCTACCCATCTTTTACAGCCCATCCTGAGTGGAACTGTCTTCATACATCTTTTCTCACTATACCATTCAACTTTTTTCCCCTCACTCTCCTCAACTTTTATAGGACCCATATAGTTTGAATATCACTTGATTCTACTATCCCAGATTGTTACATATTTTTAAATCTGAAACATTTAAGTTTTAAAACATAAAAATTAAAATTAAATAAATTTGAAATTATATTAATATCAAAGGTAGAGATAATACCTTAGCTTATATTAATATTTAATATTAATCACACAACAGGAAAAACACTCAAATATTTTCTGATTTCCTCAAATTCCAATGTTATAAAATTAGCTCTTATTTAGCAAATGTATTCTATTTGTCATTCTGTAAAATAAGTGCTTCTTATATTTTACTTCATATAAACCCCATGGCTTTAGTGGAAGAAAAAGAGGTAGCTCATGGGGGGAAAAGGAAAGAGGATTATCATTTGTGGAGCCAGACATTGTAAGTTTTATGTATGTTATTCACTGAATTCTCCTGAGAATCTTTGATGGAAATACCAAATTCTCCACTTTATACATGCGCAAACTAAAGTAAGTAGTTTTAAGTAACTGATCCAAGGTCATCTAAGTAGCAAATGGCAAGAGCAAAGTCCAAATCCAATGATTTCTAACCCTAGTGCCTGTGGACTAAATTCCATGCTGATGGACATCAACTATCAAGCTCTAATTCATTCTCTGACTGGTTTGAGACCTTGGAAAAGTGAGTTAAACCTGCCAGATCTCAGTTCTCTCAATGGAAAGGAATTGCCAAAACCAAAAGCTAACACTTATTGAAGACATACCATGTTCAGAGTCTGTGCTAAGTGGTTTATGGGAACTACTCCATTTTCTCCTCACAACAAATCTATAATGCACTCATTATTATTCCTGTCTTACAGATAAGGAAAAAGAAGCAAAGAGAGTAATGGAACTTGTCAAGACTGCGCAGTTAATGTGGTTGAGCTGGAATTTCAATCCCACTTTCCTCTTCGTCATGTGCCACACTGCCTGCAGGGATTGAAAAGACCTGTCGTAAGTGCCACACCTGGTGTTGCGAGTGCTAAGTGAAAGAACATATATGACAATGCCTTCAACACAAATGTCAGCTTTGCTTACAGAATTTCAAGTAATACCAACTACTGTGCTAGAGGACAAAATCAGGCTCTAAAACATTCTTGCCTAGCTAAAAGGATTGGCCAAATTAACAAGATCAAATTTCACAGGGTAACAGCAAGACCATATAATTAAGTTTAAAAAATCAAATGTACCAGTTCCAAAGGGAGCAGGCATGGTTAGCAGCTGGCACATAAAAAGATTTTAATAGATCAGAAGCTCCAATGTGAGATGATATTGTAATGTAGCTACCTTGAAAAAAAAAAAACTTAAGGTAATCTTGGGCTATATTATTAAAAATTCAGTGTCCAAACCAGATGGGCCACAGTGGGACTAAATTTGCACTGTTCAGATCACATCCAGAGTACTGAGGTTCACTCAAGGAGTCGCATTTTAGAGAAATGATGACAGAAGTAAGCAGATTACTGGACAGAACTCAGAAACCTGCCACATTGCAAGCTGCAGCTCTAACAGTGTATCAGAAAACCCACACTAATGGTCATGAAATACTTAAAGGATTTATATTCTGGTGACCCTTGAAACAAAATAGGACTCATGGTTGGAAGATACAGGAAAGAATATTTTGGATCAGTATAAGGAAAACTTTAAAATAATTAAAGATATACAAAAATTGTATGAACTTTCTTATGAATGTGAGTTCTGTCACTGTAGTGCTCAGGCAAAATGTCAACCACCACTTGTCAGAAATATTACACACGAAATCCTGGCAAGAGACAAAGGCTGGAGCCAAATGGACTTGAAGTCCCTTCTGGCTTTTTAATTCCATGTGTGAAGAGGAAGGGGGAAAGTGTCTTAAATCTGACAGAAGGTACAAACTGCGTCTGTTTGAATTAATTTATACGGCACATTAATAGCATAGTGCCATACTCACAAATGGCATAATGGTCTCTAAATAAAGAAAAATGTTTCCAACATATCAAAATAATCTATATTGTCCAATAAATTGAACATACAATTTAAATCCATTCTACAAGGTTAAACGCTTTTGCAGGTTTTACAGACTATTAGTTAACTTACCGTCATGTGTGACAAACCATATAGAGGCTTCCTTTTCCTCTCACTCTGCTTTCCTTTTTGCTGATGGAGCTCACAAACTTTGCTCCCCACAAGATCTAAAATAGCTATTGCCAGCCCAGACCATTTGTCTGAGCTCGATTTCTATATCGTCCTACTTGATATTTTCATTTAGATGTCCAACCGGTATCTAAAAAAATATTTCTGCAATTGCACTCTTAAGGGCCAGCTCCAAACCACAGTCAATCTAGTCTTCCTCCAGTTTTCCTGATCTTAGTGAAGCACACTGCCACCCCCGCATTTGCTTAGGCCAGAAACCTTGGAGTCACCTATGAAAGTTCCTGTTTCTTATGTGCCATATCCTGCCTGTAACCCAGACTAACTCTTCTCAAAAATGTTCTTGCATCCCTTCTCTCTTCTCTTCTGTCCACACTACAGTCCATTCCAACCTCATTTCACTCCCAAACTACTGCAAACCTGCAGAACTAGTCTGCCCTGCCTTAACTTTTGTACGTTAATTATATTGTCTCTGTTCCAATAGCTTTTCTTTTTATTATCATGTATTCATATGTAGATAATCAAATTGTTCTCAAACAATATGATTTGCTTTATACTTTTCAATATTTATATTTCTTTTTTCCTTCTCTTCACTATTGCAATGCAATATTGAATATCATCTGTAATAGAAGATGGTTTTTAGTGGTCTTTTAACATCTGGAGGAAGAGGGTCCCAGGCTTTCAAGTATGGAAAGAAATTCTCTGTTATTTTCTATATTTTGATAAATATTTAATTTATTAAATGTATACATTTTAAAATATAGCTTTACTATTCTTGGGGCCAAGATGGCAAACTAGAAGCAGCCCACACATGCTGTTTTCTAGGAGAGAATCGAAAACTGCTCACCTATGGATGGACCCTCTTGGAGAGAGCATTGTAGATCATCAGAGAACCAACAGGAGAAACTCAGAGTGAAAGAGATGTGGATGGGAGATCTACTCACCAAGATCAGAAGGTTCCTGGGGGAGCCCCCTACATGTGGGGAAGGGATAAAGGAGAGAACCCCAGGGCCCCACGCTCTCTGTGCAGACACTGCGACTCTAGCTGTAAGTGGCCCTCCACCACCACCACAGGCCTCCATGCTGATCGGGGAACTGCTTGGAGACTGTATAGTGAAGCTGCATCAGAGAGCAGGCTCAGCAGGGACACACTGGCCTCAGTTCCTAGGTTGCTGCAGCTGATGCCACTCAGCTCTCAGGTCCAGAGCTCACACTGTATACAGGGATTGGCTTCGCTGCATCTGCCCCAACATTACCCCTTGCCAGGCCAGGGCAGGAGTAGGGAGAGCAGACACTCTCACATGCCTGTGTCTGGGAGCTGGGTGCCCTCCCCCACCAGGGAACTTGAGCAGAGCTCAAGGGGTCCCACAGTAGCAGCTTCAGTGGGACCTGTGTGAGGAGAGAGCTCCAGCCATGCAGCAGCCCAGCCCCCATAGCCCCAGTGCCAACCAGTGGAGCAGGCCCCCCAACCTCATGTGCCACTGTGTCAAGGCCCATGCTCCCCTGGACTCGGGTGAGTGGATATCCACACCCTGCAGACCAGCGTGCCAACATGCAGGCCACGTGCCCATGGCCCTGCATGCCAACCAGGCAAATCCCTATTGACAAACTAAAGGACTAAATGGTCTTTAGTCTTGAGTCCAAATAATGTCTGTTCTTTTTCGTTTTCCCCCATGGGTCATATTTTAAAGTCTTCAATCATATTCTACAAAATACCTGACCAGTACTTCTCAAAACTGTTAAGGTCATCAAAAAAAGGGTGGGGAAGGGTCTGAGCCTCTGTCACAACCAAGAAATATCTAAAAAGACATAACATCTAAATGGAATATGGTATACTGAATGGGATCCTGGAATAGATAAAGCAGCGGTCCCCAACCTTTTTGGCACCAGGGACCAGTTTCATGGAAGACAGTATTTCCATGGGGGGCCAGGGGAAGGATGGAGGCAGGGCTCAGGCAGTGATGCACAGCCCAGTTCCTGAAAGGCCTGGGACCAGTACCAGGCCGTGGCCCGAGGGTTGGGGACCATAGAGATAAAGGACAAGAGGTAGAATATATGAAAATCTGAATAAAATATGGACTTTAGTCAATAATAATGTTTCGATATTGTTTCATTAGTTGGGACAAATGAACCATATTAATGTAATGCAATGTACATACTAATGTTAAGTTTCACAGTAGGGGAAACTAGGTATGGAGTATATGAGAACTCTCTGTACACTTTGCAACTTTTTTTTGTAAATCTAAAATTATTTTAAATAATCTGAAACCTAGAAAATAAAAACAAAATGATAGGATTTTTAACAAATAATAAAATAAAATGACTAGAAACACACAGGAAAAAGTACCCTGTAGCATGCAATGTAGATATTGAAATGATTGTTTTTGCTAAGATTGAAAATGGCCGGGTGGATTTTAAGAGTCACCAATATGGACAGAATCATAAGAATTCATTCCTTGTCCCTAAGATAGCATCAAGTATAGTTCTCTCCTATATTCTAAAGCCCTCAATATAAGACCCAAAACTTCCCTCGGTTGATAATTACAATTTTTAAGTTCCTTTACTGATAATTACAATTTTTAAGTTCCTTTACTGTCCCTCCCAAAATTCTTCCTTATAACCTAATTAAATTAGTTCTACTACAATTCCAACCCATCTTTTCTTTGATTTTCCTTAGTGAAGATATGTATGTGGAGTATTATATTTTGGGTAAATGCTATGCAAATACTTGAAGACAATTATGAAATGACCTTTAGTCTTAAGGCCAAATAATGTCTGTTCTTTTACTTTTCCCTGATGGGTCATATTCTCTAATTTTAATCATCCTTATAATTTTCTTTGAAAATTTTTTATTAGAAAGGCTCAGCAGTGAAAAGGAACAAACTATTTAGCAGACTTGTAGCATTTTAATGACACTGCTAAACTTCATCATGCAGATTTGCCCTTTTCTTAAGCCATATTCAGACTTCTGCAGTTGAAAAGAAAATGCCAAAATTTTGCCCTAAGTAGTGGGAATTGTATTCTGTCATTGCAATGGTATCTCTTTCAAAAATAATAGTGTTCAAGTTGAAACATTACCATAACTTTTCCACAGTCAAGAACATGGCATTCAAAATGTGTAATTTGACCTAAATTGGTACATGGTCAATAATTAGACTATCACAGGCAATCCAGACTTCAATAAATAATAAATAAACTAACCTCATAAAATAAGGCAATTACTTTTCAAAATTCTGATTTGTTTCTCTTTACACACAGACTCACATGACCTCTCTTTTTATTATTGCTTGTGTAGAACAACAGGTATATCTGAGGATGAATTACAGTACCACAAGGCAGAAGAAGACAGATGTCCCAGCTCAAATAGGAAACCAATTGGCCTTTCCTCTGCCTTTTTGTTCTATTCAGGCTTACAACAGATTTGATAATGCCCAACCACATTGGTGAGGGCAGTTTTCTTTACTCAGTCTGTTGATTCAAATGCTAATCTCTTTCTGAAACACCCTTATAGATACAGAAATAATGTTTTACCACCTATCTGGGCATCCCTTACCCCAGTCAAATCAGCACATAAAATTAACCATCACATCCTTCTAACCATGTTCTCTGGGATCACCACTCAAATAAAACTACCCACACTCAAATTCATGTCTCAAGGTCTGACCTGAGACACTATTTTTATGTCAATATTTCCTTTCCACTTTCATGCCAAATGCAGAAAAGTTGAATTCCCTTGTTGATAGTTGTAACTATGTTTAAGTTAAAATTAAATTCATAATCATGATATGATTTGTAGGAATAGAGAATTTTGCTTAATCTCCATAAGAACCATAAATTTATAATTATAATATTAGAGAACTATATTATTATTAAATATAAGATAGTTTGAGATAAACTTTGCAATCATGTTACCAACTTCCTATAGTCAGACATGAGCTGTCAGATTTCATACCTACACAATAATGCTACTTTACCTATTTTAGCATGAAATATTTTTCAGGTATTTATCCATATGCTTTATCGTGGTAAACATAACATGCCCATTTCATGAATTCTGAGATTTCAAGGCTAGCCTCCATAAAATGACATAGTCACCTTTTCTACTGCCAACTGAATGGATATTGAATAGAATTACAAATAGTCTGGTAAATGTTGAATAAAAATGAAAAAAATATTTAAATTAATCTAAAGACTCCAGCTTTAAATAATTTTGATTAGACACACAGTATGTATCTATCTATACTCTTGTTCTGGGACTCACAGATGTCATGAGGGTCCTGAGGAATGGTAGGGAACACCTAGAGTCTCAGGAATAGAATGCCCCCTCCACTTTCATAGAGCCATGTCCACAAAAAGGAAGTCAAAGTTGACACCAGAGAACTGGAAAAATTGGATTTTTAGGAGAGAAATTAGGTGAAGAATGAAGAAAAATACCTCTGCCATTTTATTCAGGGCTCTTGATTTTTCTTCCCACATAGTTGGTATAGGTCTGAGAAACAAGAGTTAACCCTCATTTAATATCCAAAGGCATCCAGTGAAATAAATTGTTGCTCCTCACCTCTCACACTAGGGGATTATTTTCTGGAATACTTTACAAGCACACTCACAGCACCAACAAAAGCCTCTCAATAAATCTTAAGGGAAGTGTTATTTCTTCCCTGATAAATTTTTTAGAAGAATAAGGAGAAAGGGAACTGCCATTTGGAGAAAAGCCAAATAGCAATACATTATTGCCATCAACTTATTTCCCAGGTGAGTTATGCTTAATAAAATAATCTTTTTAAAGGTATATTAGCATTTTAGGGGAGAGAAATATAAAAATACAAAGGGTTAAAATGTTCCTTTTATGAAGAGTTCCAACACTGCAGAGTAGTCATACTTCAGAGTGCTGAAAACACAGAAGAGACCCCGGGTCCTAAATGACCCTGCTCTATGAGCCAGCAATCATCCAGAACTTTCGCCTAGTTCTCGCCCATACTTGCATCTGTATGCAGATCTAGGCTGCCATCTTATGTCCTAAGTTAGCCACCTATAATGGTAAAGTGGACGTGGAAAGCAGACGGCAAGGAGAACTTGAATGTCAACATAAGGAAAATTAGTAATAGAGCTTCTTCAATCCCTTCAAGACAAGAAACACACCAAGGATAGGTTAGTTTAAATATGTAATTTGTATTGCCATAACCATAAACTTGGCAATTAGCAGCCACAGGCATAATGCAACCACAATAACTGAAACAGACCCAACGTGACTTTTTTGCTATAATGTTTTAGCTAATAATATTGTGGCTGGAGAGAGAGAAACCCTAGCTAAATGGAGTAGAAGAGATGCTGACCACAGAAAGTTAGACTTGTACAAATTGTGCTTCCTCAGGTCCCTTTCAAAGTTGGCATGACCATTTTTCTTCTAACTTTACTTTTTATTTTCTTCATGTAAAATGCATCATCTGAAATCATGGCCAATGAATCATTTATTACATTAATAGAATAATATAAAACATATTAGCATAGTTTATAGCTGGGATGTGACTGTAATATTAAAATTGAAGTCAGTTTATGATTTCCATATGTGTAGGAGACAAGAAACTAACTAAGAAAAAGGACAAAAATTTAATTCTGAGTGTTGCATGGTGAATTTTTTCATTTCAATTTCACATAGCAAATGACCACGACAGTAACTAACCCCCTTCTTCTTTGCTACCCTTAATGTTTTGTGGCAGGAGGGGGAAAGAGTCAATTAGTATTCTTATTATTTAAATGATTATTTATAATTTAATCAAAGATTCATAAAGGAAAATCATACTTTGAAAATTGTGTTGAATAAGGTATCCAAAGTATGGATGGTGCAAGTCTATTTACTACCTTCTAGTACATACATATACTACAAATGATAATTACTTAGAGTAAGACACCAAACACATATTGAACTTTAGGATAATTTCTACAACAGAATGTATGCCAGCTAGCAATTTTAACAAATATTTCTGATGCAGCATGATGAGGGAGATAAATGCACTTCTATCACTTTTCCTATGCCACACTCCCAAGTCTTGCCTAATAGAATCCTTGGATTTCTTTATTTCTTCAGAAAAGCCTACCCTGACCCCAAGTCCACATGAGGTATCCCCATATGGGCTTCCATCTTACAAAAATCTGCATCTCCCATATGACAGCTCCTTTCTCAGCACATTACAAGTCCCTGTGTACCTTCTGAAATCCCCACTGGCCAGCACACTCTGGGAAGTCAGAGACCATGTCACGCTTTTATCTCTGCTATCTCCAGTATCTCCCAGAGTGCCTGGCAGCCAGTAGGCATTGCACAAATATTTGTTGAGCAAAATATCTCTCAGTAGGCCCATAGTCACATTTTATTCATCGACCTCTAATTATCTACCTTGTAACTTTTATTGAATCAATTTTTTTTGTTTAGCAGGCAGACACATGTATAAGCACATGTTTGGATCATTTCCTTTTACCATTATTTAGTGCCATTCAAAAAGGCATGTTAATTTTAACTTAAATCACACAGATGAACTGATAAAGAAAGTGTGGTATATATATACAATGGAATACTATTCAGTCTTACAAAAAAAAAAGTCAATCCTGTCATTTGTAACAACGTAGATGAACCTAGGGAGATGCTAGTCAAAGGATACAAAATTTCAGTTTGATAGAAGGAATAAGTTCAAGAGATCTATTGTATAAAATGTTGACTATAATTAATAACAATGAATTATATTCTTGAAAAATGCTAAGAGAGTAGATTTTGAGAGTTCTCACCACAAAAATTACAACTATGTAAGATAATACATATGGTAATTATTAATAGCTCGATTTAGCCACTTCTAAAGGTATACATATTTTAACACATCATGTCATAAACAATAAATATACACAATTTTGTCATTTTTAAAAATTAAAATAAAGAAAAAAATTTTAAAAGACAAATCACAAATGATGAGGTAGTTAAATCTACTACCAAGAAAAAAACAAACTTGTAACTGGCTTCAGCCTTTTCCTGAACCCCTATTTTTTCATTGCTCCAGCTCAAATTCCTTACAAATCTAGTAGCCCATGATTCCTTGATATTCGGTTCAGAACAATTAGTTTCCATAGAGTCCTTCCATGGGATGTATAATCACCCCTCCCTACTCCTGGCCCTATCAGAAGGACAAAGCAATTCCAGTCCTCAGATTTCTCACAGACCCTTGAAATGCAATATGACATTGATAATAATTTTTAAAAGAAGTGGGGGGAAATACATACAAACAACAGAAGTAGAGAGCCAATAGTGATTACATCTGTGGCGAAGGTCAGGAAGGTTTCTAAAAAGAAGTAACACTTGAGCAGTGTTTATTTCTAAGTAAAAAAATTTATTGACATTTAACCTACATATATAAGCAGTGTTTTGAAATACATTGAACAGGAAAAGAAGGAATTGGAAATGGCATAGCATCCGCACAGACAAGAGACTCAAAGACATTGCAGCGTATATCAGGTTGCTGTACTGGGCATGTAAGTAGTTGAGGACCACTGGAGCATAAAGTGTGAGGCAGACTATAGCAAGAGATGAGCCCAGAGGAGTAGCCAGGGCTTCAGATGTTGTGCTAAGATGCTGCTACCTATGTGTAAGCAGAAAAGTAAGACAATGAATGCAGTATTTATCCCCTTAGAAAGAGGATTCTAGCTGACATGTGAAGAATGGATCTGAATGTATTGAGAAGAGAGGCAGGGGGACCAATTAAGAGGCTATTGCAAAGGACCAGGCAGTGCTGATTAACCAAGACGGTACTTTGAGCATGTGTCATTGCTCTCCCTAATGAGTAACAATAGTTAGAAGGTACTGATGATAGTCCATGCTGCTCTAAGCCAAACTGCAATTGCTGACCCCAAAGAAATGCAGAAATAGACTCATGTTTCAAAGAGAGAAAAAAACATTTTTTCCCTGATAAAACCCATTTTCCCCTTAAGGATAGTATTTGACATTACCTTTAAGATGTCACTCTACAATAATAAGTTTCTGTTGTTTAATGTACACTTATGGTTCTCCCTCCATCTTTAACACCTTCCGTACAGCACCACTGTAATTTATAGAACCGAACAAGATGTTGGTTTAGTTAAAATCTTTCAGTCATAAAGATCAGAAACTTGCTCCATCGCTGGAGAGAATTCAACAAGGATTGATTTAAAAAGGGAAACTCAGTAAGGATGTGCATAATCTGCCTTGTATTGTGCGAGAACAAGAACCTAGTTTGGGAACAATTTGAAGTCCCATTACAGTGCCTTGCACAAAATATTTGCTGGTTAAAATGATAATAAATGAATATATACTGCAACAGCTTACTCAGGATTCCCATATCTCAATCTTTTTAAAAAATGCAACTGAAAATTTACGTGTATTCTTACACCAAGTTTTTAACCATTTGGAATTTGACTTGTTTCAAAAGTTTGCAGCTTGAAGGTCAACCACCCTAATTTCAGTTAATCAACAAGTATTAAGAACTGCAGGTCATGTATTGTAAAACATGGTGACTACAGTTAATAACAATGTATTGTTTCTTAAAAAATGCTAACAGAGTAGATTTTAAGTGTTCTTACCACAAAAAATAAGTATGAGTGGTAATGCATGTTAATTAGCTCAATTTAGCTATTCCACAATACATATACATATTTCAAAACATCATATGGTACATGATAAATGCATATAATTTTTACTTGTCAATTAAAATTGAAATCTTTTTCTTTAATTTAAAAAAATAAAGACCTAGAGGCCACAGTGCTAGGAGCTTTAGAGTCTCAAAGAGCAATAGGACCTAATTCTTGCCCTGGAGAACTTAAATCTATTTGGTAGAACTAGAAAAGCAAACATAACAGTCAATCAGTGTTTCTTTAATCTAAACCAAAAATGAGTTAATAAACAACACATTATGGGCAGTAAATTATTAATTTTTACATAGTTGAATTACTTGTGTTTAGAGGAGGATGAGAGAAATAGGAATGGAGTGATTCATTCATAAGACTTGGCATATAATAGAAAACTCTAATTTGTCATTTTGATACCCAAAAGTCATATCCAATGCTTTTTTTAAAAAAAAATCTACAAATACAAGCCTAATTTCCAGTTTCTGTCTAAAGGACCAGTGGTTGTTTGCAACTTAATATCTGTGGCTCATAGGTAAGTGTCCTCGCCCAGCCTGAATTATTCTCCAGAGGCAGTCCAGGATGTAAGCCTTCAACTGGATCTCATCCTCTTGGTCACACAGGGCCTTGGGCCACACTCACAGTCTGTCCATGTGGTGCTTCATCTGCCCACTTCCTCTTTCCATCTGGCTTCCTTTGGTTTCCCATAAAGCAATTACAGCATTGTGCCTGGAGAAAAACATTGATTGATCTAAATATACCAACTCTAATCCCCAGAGCTACAAACAATTTTAGTTAAAGCGATACAACCAAATGCCCCTACAAAAAATTCCAACCCAAAGGAATCGCATGCCTAGCAAAACCCCTTTATAACTCTGTTTGATGGCTTGCATCAATTAAGCAATACTGCATAAATACAGGAACTGCACATCTACTGCCACAGAGTGTTAGAACATGTTCTCGTCTTGAGTTCTTTTCTGTGGTTTCACTACCACTTTGTTAACCCATATTTAAACTCTCATAATTCCACAGCCTGCTATTCTCTTCCTATTGGTTCTACCAGTTTTACAATTGTAATTACTTTATCTGCCACCTCTTTAGTACTTTATTTTATTCTTTCACTCTTCAGTAGGTAACCTCGCTCATGGGATTTTTTTCCTACGTCTCAAAATGGTAAATGTGTTAATCCTCATAGACATACTACAATAAAAAGTCACTCACATCTTATGATCTATTTACCATTGGGTGATAAACAGTTGTGTATGTATTGTTATCACTCCTTCTGAAAGTTTTAACACAATTATGAGTGTTCTTAAATAGAACCAACTGTCATAGCACCTGTATGTTCCCCAAATATACTGAGGCACCTTTGCCAAGGTGTCCTGTATTTCCAAATCAAGATCCATGGATCTGGGGTAATAACAGTCTATTCAAGCACCAAACCATGGGATTTAGTGTACATTTCTCTTTTTATCTATGCAACAACCCTGAAGAATAGCTATTATTATTTCTGTGTTACCAATTAGAAAATGGAACCTTAAGAAACTTATTTTCATCTCTCCCCCAAGGTCTCATGAAAAATGTAATTGGCTCTTAGTATACCTCAGCTCTCTCGGCCCCTGAGAACACATCCTTCCTATTCTTTTTCTGCTAGATTTCTCTTCTTCCTTCATGTTGACAGTGTATCATCATACTAGTATTCAACTTGTCAATAAATTTTGAATTTTCCATGACATTCTGGAATTTTTCTCAAGAATTTACTTAAGAAATGCATGTAATTGGCCAAGTCTAACAGAAAATGATGGATAATGAAAAAATACCTAAAAATGAATATATCTGTGAGTTTATAAAAATTCACTTAGTTTAGTCTGTTTAACTTTTGATTCCTTTAGAATTTATAGAAGGCAGACTGCATAGTGTTTAGTGAGATGAAATTAGAATCTGCTATATCTAGGTCTGCATTCAACCTTTGCCACTTCCAATTTCTATACCCCTGAGCAAGCATTAAGAGCTTAACTATTCAGAGCTTATTTTCTAGGCTGTAAAATGGGCTAATGTTCCCTTAGAGTTACATGAAATAACAGAGTTAGGGACACAGTAAGTACTCAATAAAAGTGTCTCTGCTAGAATGATGGTCATTATTATTCAGGCAGTATAGAAATTCATCTTTCTAAAGCATAAATTTAGTCATTTCACTCATCTACCTAAATCTTTCTTAGTTCTAATTTCTTGGTACGGTAATAAGACCTGTCACAGCTAATCACTGCTCCCTGAGCCATGCCATCACTCAGACATCCATGCTCTGTGCTCTTTGTGCCAATTGTGGGGCATGGCCACAAGTTCCCTCTCACCTCCTGTGCATTCTGTCTGGAATCCACACTTTTTCAATAAGGTTTCCTTAGCCCCTGCTCCACCTACACACCCGTCGGTCCAGATTTGCCCCCTCCGACTACTCCCATCATACCCTTGCAAGCCTCTAGCATAGCAATAATCATTTATTCTCTGGGGTTACGATCACTGATCGCTTGATTACCTCATCCCTTAAAATATAAGTTCAGTGTCGAATGATTTAAAAAGTTCACTGTTCATGATATAGGAAATTCCTCCCTGAAATTTAAACTAATATCACCAATTTTTGTCACACTTTAGCTACTAAACAGGCACTAGGCCATAAATACATTTAAAGTACAAATGTAGTGTTTGTTCTTTAAAAAACAAGATCAGACATTAGAAGTTACCAAGAAAAAAATTTTTAGCATGAATGTTATTCAAAAAAAAGTATTCACTGTTTTGTTTCAAAAGTTAAGTATGAAAAAAATTTAAAATTTTTTCATGAGAATTGAAAATGAGCATGGAATACTAAAAGTAATTCCAATTAACTAACATTTTAAGAAATATGTTTTATTCTCTGTAGCACAATTTTGCTCATTCACTTTTTTATTCATCACTGTGGACAAGGATATATTGTTCTCTATAAAAATAGTTTCTGGTGATTTCCAAAGACATAATTTCTTGTTAAGTGATGGTTAAGCATACAGATGGTATAATATGGGGCTCTGAGTTTTGTTTCTCAAGAGAGTCATTTTTTTAATGTCTGCTATTAGACAAAATGGAAATTTTTAGAATATTTGAGGGAATGGCTTACATACCACAGAAAGAACTGCATTGGATTGTTTCATAAAATCATTTTCATTAATAACAAAAAAAATTGATCACTAAAGTTTGGGCAGTGAAAGGTATAAAGATTTATCAGTTAGCTAGTCATTAAACTCAGGTGGAAAGAAAATGATAAATCTGTTAATTTTAGTGTTTTCTCATTAAATATTCTAGAAACTTTTTCTGATAAGAGCCTAACAGACCCTCAGTGAGATGTCTTCTTCTTGTAGTAATGAATTTGCATTACTCTTTTGGGTTTTCCTAGAAAGTCTTCCCTCCACTAAAAAGAAAAAAATCTATTTCTTATTATATTGAAAGTGAAAATTAAGTATCAGAGCAGACAACCCTACCATTTAACAGTGATCACTCTAGTTAAATGTATGTGTGTATCATATTTATTTTTATTATTTTTATTCTATTGATATTACAAATACCAAGACTACAAAGCAGAAAAAATATGTATTTCAATATGTTATCATAATTTAAAAGAGTCATACATGACCTATGAAAGAGTCCTCCATTTAAAGAAAAAAAAACTATATATTCTTGGGGTTATCCTTTTAACATATTGCTAGTCAGCATCTAAATGACCTTATTCTTGTTAAAATAAATCCTGTTTCTTCCTCTGACTATTCTGTTAAATATAAATACACAGATTAATCATCTTTATGGCAACTTCTACACCTTAGGTAAAATATCCACTTTATTGTCTTGGTCACAATTACAAAATTAAACCTAATCATTGTCTTCTGTTGAGAGAATTTCTCTCACCATGAGCATTAACAAGCCTTTTCAGAAAAAAAAAATAGCTCAATCAACTCAGGGAAATTTATGACAATGATGATAATATTGCTATTTTTAAAAATCTACCATTGTAGATTCCATTTCCACCAACATCTCCCTAATCCTGTCATCATAGCTTGTCTGGACTATTGAAATCCCTTTCTGCATGGTCTACTACCACATACGCTGGCCTCCTCCAATAGTTTCCACACTGCAGGCCAACTGACCTATGCACCATGCAAAATGGGTGATACACACACACCCTTTCCAGCCCTATCCCCTTAAAACTCTCAATGGCTTTCCATCACTCTGTGAATAAAGGCCAAAACCCTTAACATAGCCTGTTAAGCTTTATCTGACATTTGCTCTCCTCACTTTCCATACTCCAGCCACACTGGCCTTCCTGCAGCCTTTCTAATTTCTCTTTGCTCTCTCCCAGCCCTAATTCTAAATGTTCATGCAACTCCCAACTTGGGTAAGATGCCCACCCTGTGACTATGGAGATAGAGGGAGGAGAGAAGCAGGATCTTAATGTCTGTACTGGATATGAAGAGCCAGCCACCACTATAGACTCGGAGAAATTCCATAGTCATTGTGAGCTAGACAAGGAATCCTAAAGGTAAGCACTAGACTATGCTAATTTTAAGAAATATAAATTTCTCCCCTGGTGTCATCTATCATGGCTTGAGGTTTAAAAATCAGAATGGGATCTAGAGCACATTAATGTACCTTGTCCTCTGTATATCCCTGACTCAACAGGGGCATAGCAGGACATTGTCAGAAAATGGAAAAATACGTCACAGAGTTCATGTGGAGCCCATACAACAATGGATGGGGAGAAATGGCTCAAAGTAAACTTTGAACTGTTGAGAATATTAAAGCACTTCCCAGGAGGGATACATGGCAAATTTCACAGCAGGTAGCATGTCAAGAGTGAAAATTTTTCAACTTAGACCCAACTCTAGAAGTTGCTCTTCCTACCTAAAGAAAGGAACTCATGAGACTCCTTCATCATGGCCAGTCGAGAACAGAGAGCTTACGAGCAGAGAGAGCTCAAGGCAAAGATGTGTTTCTGTGAATAAGTACTTTCCTATGAATTGAGGCTTTTGATCTACAATGGGTCATGAAATCAATTTTGTGGGTCCAAACTATGACTTTTTAACAAAATAGATGAGTCTATAATAGAAAAATAAATGAGTGCATTGTACGTGACAATGATGAAAGTACTGTCTCATGAACTCACTTTTGTTTCACTAATATATGTACATACATATTATCCTGGATAGAGCTGGAACCCATTTTACTAAGTGAAGTATCACAAAGATGGAAAAACAAGCACCACATGTACACACTATCAAATTGGTTTTAACTGATCAACACTTAAGTGCACACATAGTAATAAAATTCATAGGGTATTGGGCAGATGGGAGGGGGAGGAGGGGATAGGCATATTCACACCTAATGGGTGCGGCACGCACCGTCTGGGGGATGGGCACACTTGAAGCTCTGACTTGAGTGGGGCAAAGGCAATATATGTAACCTAAACATTTGTACCCCTGTAATATGCTGAAATTTAAAAAAAAAAAATTTAAATAGTACATACATTGTATACTAGATACATTGTATAATAAATCACAATGCAAAATGTGTTTCTTGGTGTGATTCACAATAAAAAATATATTTGAAAATCCTGTTTTAGAAAACAAAAAAAGAGCAAAGGCCATTAGTAATTAATGGCAGACAATGCTTTCTCACAAAATCAAGGTATTTAAAGTAAACTGTCAGCAATTACATATAAACTTGACCATTTTCTACTGCATCCACAAAAGATCCCTGTTATGGGTTGAATTACATGCCCACAAATTTCATAAGTTGAAGACCTAACACCGTTTACCTCAAAATGTGACTGTATTCAGATGTAAGGTCTCTAAAGAGGTAATTATTATTAAATGAGCTCGTTGAAGTGGGTCCTAACCATGTATGAAGTGGGTCCTAACCATGTCCTTATAGAAAAAGGAAATTAACTATTCAATTGGCCTGGAAGCCAGGATAGAACAAAAAAGGACAGAAAAGGATTTCTTCACTCTTTCTCCTAGAGAGAAAAAGATTTCCTCTCTCTCCTCCTCCTCCTCCTCCACCTGACCTTGGACATTAGAACTCCAGGCTCTCTGGCCTTGACACTCAGGCCTATACCAGCAGCTCCCTGGGTTCTCAGATCGTTGGCCTCAGACTAAGAATTACATCGTCAGTTTCCCTGGTTTTGAGGCTTTCTGACTTGGACTAAGCCACTCTACTGGCATCCTAGGGTCTCCAGCTTGCAGATGGCCTGTCATGGGACTGCTCAGCTCCATAATCACAAGCCCTGTATTTGAAGCTGTATTATTTTTTCTGCTGGCTCCATTCACTTCACACTTTTCTCACTCCAGTAGAATTGGAAAGACCAGTGGCTTTGTATGGATGTTGTACACGAGTGGGAGATGAATTGGCAGTTGCTAGCATAAACAATCTCAAAAAGATCAAGCTTTACATGTTGGTATTTGGAAGACCGACAAATGCAGCTTATAGAACCAATCCCTTATGAAGTGAAAGGCTACAGTGGCGTAAAACTAGGAGGACAAACCCCTCCATGTGTACCAAATAGAACTCCTAAGAGGAGATTTATTTTATATAGGACATAAATCAGGGCTTAATAGCTAAATGGACAATGGTTTCGACAAGCCAAAGATTACCTTACCACTGTTATCAGTAGAACAAGCCAAAAAGGAATCTCATTGTGAAGTATTAATAGTTTGCTGGTTTTTTTAAATGTCCCTTTAATCTTGGTTAGACCCACTTTCCTTAGCCCTCCATGTGGATAAATCTTTACATTCCTGGCTCTGTGTCACCACAGATTCATCCTGTTCTTTTTAATCTCATTAGAGATAAATGTCAGAGGTAAAAACGTGATGCAGTAGATCCACTCAGGATCAAGAGCTCCAGTTAAGCTTGATCAGTTCTCTTCGTGCAAGTCAGTAATTCTCATCAGGCTAAAAATGGCAGAGGGTTTTGGTTTAATTTTTACTCAGTTTTACTATCATTTCTATCCTACAGGTCTATCCAAAAAAAGGAAGTTCTTAGACTTATCAAATCATCGAATATTAATGCTGGAAGGGCCATTAAAGATAAGCCCAATGATGACCTTATTTGACAGATGGGGGAAAGTGAATCCAGAGATATGAATGTCCTAGTCATGATCATAAGTCAGTTGATGACAGAGCTCAGAGAAGACCTGAGCCTTTGAACTCCCAAAACTTCAAAGATCTAAAAGTTTTCCCCATAATATCATATGGCTTGAATATCACATGTGAACTTTTTGCAGTTTAAAAAGTGTCACTGCAATGTGATATGACTATGGCACATACTAATGGAAAGTTGAATCTTAGCTGAGCTGTTGGCATTTAAGGCATTCAGAAATTCATTCTTCTGTGGCTCAGTTGGTTTGGACTTTCTTCTCATGATTCCAAGGTCACTGGTTTGCTCTCTGTGACCTGTCACTTCCCTGTGTTCCCTGGCCACAGGCCATCCCTGAGCAATCATTTCACTGCATGTCACTGTCCACCCTGGGAACCAAGAGGTAGGGTGCTGATAAGTTAGCAAAAACCCATATCTGTTGCCAAACAATATATGTTTCTGCTGATAGATTAGGGCCATGATCTTCATATAAGTAGACCAAAAGTCCTATGGGGTAAGGTCTGTGATTATCCTAACACAAGGTCAAAATATAAAGTAGTGCCTTGCACATAAGATAAATACAAACATAGTAAATGAATGAGAAGCAACATTACTGTCATATTAGTCCCAACATTCTCCCTAAAATGACCATGATCATTATCAATTTTAACAAAATTGAAATCCAGAGCCACAAGCAAAATTTTCACTAAAAGCTCGCCTAGTCTCTGCTAGTTGAAAATATAAATAGCCCTTTCTTTCTTTGCAACATGGATTTTTGGGGAAATAATTTATTCTCATGGTAGTAATGCAAATACATGCATGTATTCTGAGTTCCTCTATTAGGGTGTTTCTGAGTAGATTTAATTTTGACTTAGTGAGAAGACATATCACATCACTCCCTCACTTAAAACCTTAAGTGGCTTCCTAATAAATTCAAAATGAAAACCAAACTTCTTATCATAACCTACCAGGCCCACACAATCTTTCTTTTGCCCACTTCTCTGGCCCCAGGTTCTCTCACTATTTAGTCTATAGTCACCCTGGCCTTCTTTTGGGGCCTTTTTTGGGACCAAGGTTCCTTCCACCTTAGGGCATTTATACTTGATGCTCCTTCTGCTTCAAAGATCTTCCCCATGACCTTCCCTGAGCTAACTCATTGACATTAAGTTCCCTGCTAAAATACCACTTCTTCAAAACAGCTACCCCTAACCACCCTCTCTAGCACCTGCTCTGTTAGTCACTCTCCACCGTGCTTTGTGTTCTAACTAGACTTATGCCTCTCTGAGAACGTATTGGATGTTTCTTGTCTGTCTCCCTCTCTAGAATGTGAGCCCTATGAAGACAGGGATTAAGTTTTGTTTACTATTGTATGCCCAAGTTTAGAACAATGTCTGAAAGAAAGAGTTCAATAAATATTTGGAAATAAAAAGAGAGGGGAGGGAAATTAGGATACAGACACACGCAGAGGGAAGACCATGTGAAAATACAGAGAGAAGACAAGTTAAGGAAAGAGGCCTCGGAAGAAATCAACCCTCTCAACACCTTGACCTTGGACTTCTGGCCTTCAGAACTATGAGAAAATAAATTTCTGCTTTGCCACTCAGCCTGTGGTACTTTGTTATGGCAGCCGTAGGCAACAAACACAGTCTCTGATATAAGGAAGTTGACAGCATAGCTCTGAATAGTATGGGTCAGAAACCATGAACATAAGAAAAATTCAGTAGTGTAAGAAGAAAGAGAAACAAGATTAAAGAAACTGGCTAAAAGTGTTTTGGGGGCATTGGGGGAGTCTTTGTTTTATTTTGTTTTGTGTTTGTTTGTGTTTGTTTGGGTGGTTGGTTGGGTGGGTGTCTAACATTTCCTTAGGAAAAGGAACTTGGAATCACACTGCTGTGGAAAGGTTATTATTCAATTAACTACATAAACACAATTCTCATTCTATAGTGAGAATTTAGGCATTCTCTTCTAGGCTTTTCTATCATCCCCATAAATTTCCCCAGTTAAAAACATCCCTCCAAATATAGCCACACACAGAAAGCTAAAAAATCCTTCCTGACTCTTGCAGTCAGAACTCAGATAAGTCATCAGTACAGACAAACCAGGCCCTGAACCCTGATTATAGAGCACTGCATACTCAGACATATTTCTGCCTAGGTATGCTACACATGCACTAAGACACAAGAAAATTTGCTTACCTCCTCTTCACAGCTCAGAAAATTCAAGCCACCAGCCACAGAAAGTCAGAAAAATAAATAATATGCCTGTCTGTTTTATCGCCATTATTTCAGATGTCACACTGAATCATCCACATATGCAAAAGCTAAGTTTTGAAATTTTTATAGAATTTTATGCAGCTTCCAAAACATGGCTTATTATCAGACTGCCTTTATATTCCTTCTGACCATAATTTAAATGAATGGGGTATCGTTTTGCAGAAGTGATTTGAATTCTAACTGATAAGGCCAATAAGACACCTTAGATTTTCATATAAATTAGAAAAACTGCTTCCGCTGCCCTCTTTCTAGGCGAGACTTTTTTAAAGCTGTATTCTATACTTTCAACCTGTTTAAAAATCAAACTATTTTCTTATCTTCCTATTTTGCAAATATTTTTGTGTATCTACAAGAAGTCAAAATGACTGTTAAATTCTGAGTCTCCAAACAAAATTTTACAAAGATTTCCTCTGTAGCACTTGACCGGCAAACACACACTTCCCACACATTGTGAGGGGAATCCACGTTTCCCAGCCATCTATCTTCAGCCAGGAGTGGGTGAGCTTCCTGAGAAATCAGGAAATTCAACAAGAATAACCAGGACAACTGGTGACTTAGCTTTCTAATTTTTTTTTTAAAAAGTAATTAAGCTGCCTTTTTCAATGTTTTATTTTTGTGGAGTCTTATAGAGAGTTTTGTCTGATTTTGATCATGCTCTTTGTGTCACACTTATAAAAGTGCTTATTTCTATTTGATTTCATGCCACCCCTTGCCCAGTAAATTTCACGTTTCTAGAACTTGCCTAGCTTGGAGACAATTTTTACCTTCTCATTATCACATTAATATTTCTTTAATGGGACCTCTTCCTATATATATTATCTAAACCTGCAAAACTCATAGCAAACTAGAAGCTTCTCAAATGAAAGATCATTTTTATTTGGATAGCCTAAATAGCACCCAACCCCACATAGTAGACACTCGGAAGAGGTGAATGCATGAATAAATTAATGAATGCATTCAAATTAGCACTTTGTCCTTAACAAGATCTGACTTCACTTTCCTATAAACTCCTGTATACTTTGTAGGGAAATTTCCAGTTTTTGCACTAACATCCATTGAATCATCTCACATAGATTTAGGCTTACTCAACTGCATACAGTTCTGTCCTCCAGGTTTATAAATGATGTTCACAATTATATAATAGTAAACTTTTGATTATCTGTTCTGATGAAGCAATGCAGGGCATGAATATACCGAATAGAAGTTCTGATTTTTAATAGCTTCAATTGTTTGAATTGCCTTACGTGTACTAATATTAAAATATGTTTGCATCAACTTGAAAAAGAGTGTTAAGTTTCTGAAAGTGTGCTGGATTCTAAGAGAGAGCTTATCCCAGAATAAAACTTTACTGTCTGTATATAATACACAATGTTGGCGGGGAGAACACACAACTACATGTTTATGTATAAAAACCAAGTGTCATTTTGCTTATTCACCTTCAAAAGCTCACATCTTAATAAAGTCAGCAAGTTCGTATTCTTGCTGCAAATTATCTGTCAGTAAAGGGTTGGACACGTATTTGCACAGGAGCTATATGTCATAAAGAGATCAGTGGTTCCTATCAGATGGTCTAGACTTCAAAAGGCTTTGTTGCTTTACTTTTTGTTTCCCTGTGGCATTGCTGAGATAAACAGTCTACATGATTATTCATGGCTTGGAGAATACTCTTGTTCAATGAGGTTTGTAGATGAAGAGACGAGGCCAGTTCTTTAGCAGCCTTTCATGTGCAGTCCATTTCTCTTCATCAAAAGTTTATTTTATACTGTTATATGTAAATTTGTCACCTCTGTTAAACAGCTTCTGTTTCAAACTCTTGGATGAGAAATTTCAAAGCATACGTAGTGAAAAGTACCAGAAAAGTACCAGAGAAAGTAATTTTTAATTCTACCATCCTGAAATCTCTGTAAAAATTTCAACGTATTCTACAAAAGAAAGATAATCAAAGTTCATTATACTGCTGAAGGATGCAAACTGAGACATGGAAAAGCATGATAGATGACAAGTATTACTTTCATTATCTCTAGTTACTATAAATCCAATAAAGTTCCGAAATTTTTAAGTGGCCATAAGTAATTTAATAACTACCTTGAAAAATTGTAGCAAAATACAGAGTAGCACTCCACTCCACAACCTAATTTCCTTACCTAGAAACCCACCACCAATAACAGTTTTTATTACAAATGTAATTCTCTCATTAAACTATTTTTATTGAAGACCTACAATTTGTTGGAACCTTGAAGTTGCCACTTATTTATACCAAATGCAACCAAAAATTATAACTTTGTTTTAAAATCTTTGTGCGCTTTCGTAAACTATGGATGTCGTTGACAAATAATTATCGTCGTTCAGAATGCATTACAAGTTAATTGACCACAAATTTTTTTAAGGATTAAGGTAGGTAGTGTACTATACAGTATTTGACAATGCTGAGCTCTGGGCAGGTATTTTAAGATAAAAGAAAATTTGGCCTCACTACTGTTTTTCTTTTTTCTATCTTAATTAACTAATTGGTGCAGGTTTTGAAAGTGTTTTTGGTTTGTGCTATTGGAGCTAAGATTAAAAGTTTGATTCTTCTGTTAATAAGCATCACCTTGAATAAAAGTTTGTATGTAATATGCAGATATTACCTAAACAAAAGTGGTCACTTAGAAAACGCTGTTGCTCTTTATAGAATTCCATAAGGAATATTGTTATAATTATCTGAGTTTGGGTAAAAAGGAAAATAAGAGTATTAGGGAACATTCAAACTTAGAATAGTTTCTTTTGGATTCTAATTTTACTTCTGACAAAGCTGGTGAGCCAATTTACTTCTCTGGACTAGCACAAGAAATGACCTGGTGGTACATAATCAACTACTTCTAATAGATCAACTTTAGGGGAGATAAAACAATGAGGAGATCTGCTTTGGATTAATAGGTGGGAACTACTACCACAGGCCAGAGCCCAGGAACAAGGTTGGTCTTATTTGATTGACAGATCCTTCCTGTTCAGATGATGGTCTGAGACCTGACCCAACTCTTGTAATCATCTATGAACAGGAGCTTGGGCAGAGGCCTCTCACAGCCAAGTCATGATTCAAAAGGAGCCACATCTGCTGCCAACCACATCCATCTCAAGAAGCAGCCATAAACTGTAGGAATGTCCAGTCTTGAAATAGGAGAGGAAGATATTGGCTGACAGCACTTATTTCACTATCTTCTCCACTCAGTAAATGGGTTCTTACCCCAGCCCACCTTCTGAAAAAATACATAGACACCAGAAAGCTCATTTTGACAGCACCTGTAGGTTGTTTTGGAGAGAAGTAAAATAAATTACTTTTCCCCTTTTTAGTTACTCTGGTTCACTTAGAGGTCTTCTAGAATCATCTTCAAGAGAAATGGATTTTTTAAGAGAACATGTCATGTCAAATCTAGCATTGCTGCTAGGAAAACAACTCAAAGCAAGTGTCCTACTTAAAGATTCATGGTTAATTGGATTGTTGTGAGAATTAAATTACATAATCCCCATAGAGTACTTGTAGAAATAAGTGCATGATAAACGTAGGCTGTTAGCATTAATAATAGTGGTTAATATTTCTGTCACATTTTGTAAGATGCTCTCAAGCTTAGCATCCCGTCAAATTTTCACAGTGATTTTCAGAGTTAACTAATACTTCCTACATTTTACACACACAAAAAAAGTCTTATCAGGCTATGTAATGTAAATTTCATGTCACCACACACACACTTTAAATTGTTTCATTTTTCATCTTGAAGATAAAGTTCAGTCCCTTTACCGTGGCATAAAAGGCATCTCTATCCCACCAATTTCCCCAGGGTAACTCTTGCTGTGGTTGTACACATGCCCTTCACCACATCACTCTCCTTTCTTCCAATTCACCATTTCTTTGCATAGGTAATTTCTTCACAAAACACCTTCCCTCTAGTCCAACTCTTACCCACTGGGTAAACTCCTACTCATTTTTCCAGACTCAATTCAAACAGCATTGCTCCTTAAAGAAACCATCTCTGATTGTTCCTTCCCCACCTTCTCCAGAGACAGCTTGCCTCCTTCTTTCCTCACTCTTTTACAAATTTATCACAGGCATTAATTAAGCTTGCCCCTCCATTTAGATGCTGAATGAGCACCAATAACTATTTCTCATTCATCTCACTCTTCCCAGCATTTTACACAATGTCTGACACAAGATACACACACCATATATATTGATAAGATGGAAGGAAAAATAAAAGAATGAATAAATAAAATAACGTACACAGGTGATAAGCAGTAGACGAGAACTTAAACCCAAAATTTCTGAATCCAAGATCTTTACATAACAGACATTTGTGGAGCACCATTACTATAAATGTTTTCTTAGAAAGTTTACTATGAAGCACCAGAGACAGAGTTGAATAAGGCATTATTCACGCCCTCCAAGACAAATATACGCATGCTGTCAGGCCTCAAGAAAATCAATTATTTTAATGCTATTAGACATATTAATTGAAATGCTATCTTGCTGGCTCAGTGCAATTGCTCAGACTTCCCTACACACAGGAGCCAGCCTTTGCCTTTCTGACTTAGACATTTAGCCGTACACCTGGTGGTGATATCTTGAACTTTTCTTCACCTTAACTAAATAAACCATTAGACAGGAAAAGATACACAAAGCAAAACTACAGTTTTTAAAGACTATATAATTAGCAATCATAATTTCCAAGCTCTTTTGAATCTGTAGAATTTGATTGGGCAGGCAAAAGTTCTGAGATTATCCTAATTCTAAATTGCTTAAGTGCCATTTAGATGATTATCACTTATTAAAGCATTGTATAAAGTCACAGAAATGATCATGTTCTCTAGTAAACTCGTTATGTCATCAGTCCAATCCAATAGCTGTCTGGATTTTTTTCAGGAGGAAAAACAAATATATTTTATTTGAAGTCACTGCAGTTTTCCCTCAGTATCTATGGAGGATTGGTTCCAGGACCCATGTGGGTACCAAAATCTATGGATGCTCAAGTCCCTTGTATAAAATGCATAGAATTTGCATAGAATCTATACACATTCTCCCTACACTACTTATAATACCTAATAAAATGTAAATGCTATGTAAATTGTTATTATACTGTATTGTTTAGGGAATAATGACAAACAAAAGTCTGTACATGTTTTGTACAGACAAAACTATCTTTTCAAAAAATATTTTCAATTTGAGTTTGGTTGAATCCACAGATGTAGAATCCGTGGACATGGAGGGCCAACTGTACTGTAGCAAATATGAAGTATTAGAACTTAAAGCTGTTGAATATTATTTATGGAAAGAAAAACAGATAGCACAATTTCACTTCTTGTTGAAGATCAGTTTCAAACTTGGGATTAATTTTGACAGAATCTTCACTCTGAGATTTGAAGCATGATTGGTTTAGACGGGACCTTTTATGTCTAGGAGTGGCAGCTTTGCATATTCATAGAGAAGGTGCCTCCTTGGAGTGATGTAAGTGATGCCAACAAGCCCATCAGGTGAAAAGTACAACCACATAGACCAGGCATGACACTGCCTTCCTCCAGGTCTTAAATACTCGCCGCTGTGGTTTACCTAGCCAACACAGGAACAAACGCTCAAGATGGCTGTCAAATGCATTAGGATTAACTGAAGAGAGTTCTCTGGTGTTCTGCTATTTAAAACAGCATAAACAGTTTGGAGAAATGCAAGAAAGAAAGGGGTCAGTAAGAAAGTAAATGAAAAGGGAAGGCAATCTCGGTTTTAAGGCATGCCCTGCCACACACACACACACACACACACGGACACAAATGCCACCTTTTTCAATGTTCTATTTTAAGTGCCTCTAGAAATAGGGAATAAGTCTTCCATTTGAGCTTATTTTTTATATGAATCTTTTGCTAGTTATAATAAAAGTTTTCTTCTAATCAGTCTACACTACCTCTTAAGATTATTGCATTTCTCCATATGCTGCCTTGAAATTGTTTTTAAGCACATTTTAAGGATTCATATTAGACCGAGAGCCATGTCTAATTTTAATTAACATTAATTAAGTGCCTGCTATGTACAAGACACTGTGTATTAAAGGCTTTGGAAAATGTAAAGATGAATTTATACAAAAGAGAGACTGAAGAGAAGAAGGCAGATAAAGAGTGAACATGTAATTTGGTCTTGGATTTGTGATTAGGATAATGCCAATTTCAGTGGTTTAACCCAATAGAAATGTATTTCTTACTAGTGTAAGTCTAATTCGTGTGTTATTGGTCTGCCAAAAGATGTCCTCCATGTGACGATTTAGGGATCCAGGTATGTTCTGTCTTATGGCTCCACCACCCGCTAGGGTCCAGACAGAAGAGAACAGATAGAGGAAGCAAACTCACTTCTCAATTACATCGAAACAAAAGCAACACACATCACTCCACCTATCTTCCATTGGTAAGAACCATTCATACAGTTGGTTCTACCTTAGATGGAAGAGGGGCTGATAAATGTAGTCTTAACCTGGGCAGCTACTTCTTGCTAACACTGAGAGCAGGAATCTAGGCGACAGCTAGCCATCCCTGCCTCAGAAGAGATATAACATCAGTGGTTCAAATTTCAACACAGATATTAAATTTTTAAAACTCTAGTTGAGGCCGGGCACCGTGGCTCATGCCTATAATCCTAGAACTCTGGGAGGCCGAGGCGGGTGGATCCTTTGAGCTCAGGAGTTCGAAACCAGCCTGAGCAAGAGTGAGACCTCGTCTCTACTAAAAAATAAAAAGAAATTAGCTGGACAACTAAAAATATATACAGAAAAATTAGCCAGGCATGGTGGCGCATGCCTGTAGTCCCAGCTACTCAGGAGGCTGAGGTAGGAGGATTGCTTGAGCCCAGGAGTTTGAGGTTGCTGTGAGCTAGGCTGACGCCACAGCACTCTAGCCAGGGTGACAGAGTGGGACTCTGCCTCAAAAAAAAAAAAAAAAAAAACTCTAGTTGAATGAAATGGTTTAGATATGAGCTTTAATCAGAAGGCAAGATAGTACATTAAACAGAGCCATGTCCTCAGTGGGTATTTAAATAATTTTTCTCAAGTTCTCTACTTATTTTTAAAGAAACAAGCATCTCATACAATACCCAAAGCAAAAGTTGTTGGAAAATACATCTGTCTTGTATGTGTGTCTGTCACTAAACAGGGTCTATAGTAAAATGACCTATAACAAGATATTAACATAGTCATATCCATGAACTAGAGTTAGGGTATTTTATTCTTTTCTTTTTATGCTTGTGTATTTTTAAATTTATCTACAATGAACAATTATTACAGTCTTATTAATGAATAAATTATAAATATTTTTAAGGGTAAATGCAAATCAATATTTTGACATTATAAGATTTGAAGAAGTATTTTTCACTTTTTCTTTTCTCAAAGCCACATAAGCTTTTATACTTTTTTTTATTTCAGCATATTATGGGGGTACAAAAGTTTAGGTTACATATATTGCCCTTGCCCCCCTGCCCCCCTCCCCCCCAAATCAGAGCTTCAAGCATATTCATCCCCTAGACAGTGCGCATCGCACTCATTAGGTATGTATACACCCATCCCCTCCCCCCCACATCTGCTCTACACCCGATTAATCTTATATACTTTTTGTTTTGTCTATTAGATTACAGAAGTAAATTGCTTTTATGTTAATCTGTTCTATATAATTTGTTCAGATTCACTGCTAGTTCTCTCTTCCATCTATCTCACAGCTCTCCTCCATAATATACTACCTACTACTCTCTCCAATCGTATAGAATAACAATAATAAAAATACTAGGCACTTAAAATTTGCCAGACACTAAGCTGATCACTTTATATATAACATCCCATTTAGCACCCTGTATTTCATGAAATAAGTGCTATTATTACCCTATTTATACACAAGAAAACTTCGGCTTGTAGAAGTATGCTATTTACCCAAACTACCACAGCTGGTCCATAGCTGAAGTGACTATGAACCCAGGCAGTTCATAGTCAAACATTATATTACTCTCCCTCTAGAAAAACTATATGCTGTCCAATAATAACTTATACATACAAAGTAGTTTATAGCATTTAGAATTCCTTTACAAACATTATTGCTTTGGACCTTTGCAATGACATGGGAAATGCCACCATCGTTTTCCAGTTGGGGTAACTAAAAGTCAAAGTGCAAGATCCCAAAGCTAGTAGAAGGTTGTATCAATACTGATCCAGCCAGAGAAACAACAACCACACTCATTAATTCAATTAAAGTTCATTTAATGCAAGAAATTGGTTACCAAAGTGTTGGAAGAGCTAGTGAAGAGAAAAGAAGAAGGTGATCGATAATGACAGGGAACCACAACCATCCCTAGAGCTTGAGGAACAGAAAAGAAAGTGGTGTTATCCAGAGCTAACGGGCACTGCACCAGTGAGCAGGAATATGAGAGCCACATGCTTCCTAATAGGAAACCAGGAGCCAGCAGTTCTGTTGAAGCTTCTAAACTAGTTTCTTTAACTGCTAGAGCCCACAGTTACTTGCCACTGTTCCTGTAACTGCTGAAGACAGAAGCAGAAAAAAAATACAGCTCCTCTTTTGCTCCTACCTTATGATCTTATGTAAGTTCTCCCATTTGCTGGGTCAAGGATCTCTAGGAAATATGTCTTTCAGACTTCCAGCCATGTGCAATACAGAGGAGAATTTAGAAGGCCAAGTATGAATCTCAGAGTTTCTGAATTAGAGCCAATTATTTTCATTGGACATGTGTTTGTGCAACTACTCTGAGCCAGGCACTATGACAGCTGTTGGTCAGGGGCTACCATTGAGAAATAGCTATACCTGGTCATGGACTTGTGGAGTTTACAGTGTAGTAGAAATGCCTACTGGAACTCTTTCCATTACAGTGAATCTGCTGGACAGAGCTGAGAGCTACTTTCATGCTTGAAAGACTATTGGATCTTGCTGTGTCAAGTTGGTTAAGCTGGGAGCTACATTTCCCAGTGTTCTCTTCTCTGTACATTTCTGTGTTAGAGATTTCCAAAAGAAGAATTTGTACAAGATTGGAAGGCAGAAGTGAAGCTGAAATATTACTTTCAGAAGTCTTTGTGATAAGATATTGTTATGGGCAGACACAGAAGTACATGTTGAGACTCAACTCTCTTCTAATGTAGAACCAGCTTGTCTTCCTAATCATTGATTCTGCTGGCCACCTAACATTTGGCTACATGGAGGCAGTAATCATAGAGAGGCAGCTGCTGCCCATGGACTACTCCCTGAGCTGCCCCATCTCAGCCCCATTTCAGCAGCTGGATGTGCTTGGCTTTGCAGATTTCCCTGCAAGCACTGACTTGTCCACTAATGCTGTTTTACCAGGCAGACTGGTTAGTGACTCCTCTGACCGTCCCTTACAGACCTTCACTTCCCAGTCCTCCCAAAATTATGTACAGTCTAGCCTATTTTAAAATCTCTTATCTCATAAACTCAAAGTAACCCTACTATCCTGACTGATAAAGGTAAGTAGAGTCCCTTTGGTATTTCCAAAAATAAGCAGTATTTCAGAATCTTAGAAAGAACTGCTCCATGCTATACTAAATTATTTCTTAGGCATATTTCATGGTGATTTCTCATATGTCTAAGATATATCCACCTCTCAATATATTCCTCTCTCAATCGTCAGCACAGTACTCTGATATGGCTACACAATTCAAAGTCTAGTTGTACCACTGACATTAAAGTTATGAATAATTCAGCAAAATGTTTCTGGCAAGTCTTCAAGGAGCACCAAATGGATTACTGAAAAAAATAAATAACTAAAAAATGATCTGAGATGCTTCTATCTCTTTCTATAAAATAAGTTTCTTTCCTTCATTGCTTACTTTAGTTGAGTTTTTCTCACTTTCCTAGTGTAATGTTTAATTCCCTGTACTAAAATGCTAACATGACAAGTCTTCTCAATTTGCTTGCAGGTAATTAATTGTCCTATTAACCATGCATTATAAACAGAAAATATTAACTATTTTTTCTTGTGCTGTTATGATAATTACCAAAGAATATAAAATAGATTTAGCAAAAGCCAATTCATCAATAAAAACCAGTAGTCACCTTCTTGATCCACAGAAAAAAAAATGAATAAGGGCTTTAGAAAGATAATCATGTGTTCTTTTCTGTGACTCACTAAACCATTAAGTATAATTTTCCTCTATGGTTTCAGTAACTGTGATAGAAAATGTCATCATCCAAACTATTTGAAGTGCTAACCACCAGGGATAAGGCTAATAAAAAGACATTTGACAACAGTAGAGAAAAAATTCTGAAATCCCATATCAGTTTATCTTCCTTCAATATATTCAGTTAATAGTATATAGTGAATACATCAACATAAAATACAAACCTGGAATTGCTAGGAGCCCTGGGGGATTTGGAAGCAAAGATTCAAGTCAGAGTCTCAAAGGGTGAGCTGCAAATAAAAACTATGGCGGTGCACATTGTGGAAGGACAACATGAGCATGCAAGGCATCATTTTGAGATTTATCGTAACAGAATGAGGTGGGAGAGATGGGAAGAGAGGGAAAGAGATTCCACCCATATTGGTAGAGCAGTTTTGTTCAGGGATGCCTTGGTGCAGGATAGTTTAGAGAAAAGCACAGCCAGGAACAGGAAGCAACAGTAGCAGAGGAGGGAACCACAGCAGCAGGGAAACACTTCAAGAGGCTCTGAGGCCCAATTTGCAAAGAAAGCCAGAGAAGGAAAAAAAATGACAAAAGACACAAAGACTTGAGAGCACATGCCCAGAAGCAATTATCACACATACTCCGCAGACTTTGAGATCTAATGAGAGAGATTTTTTGTAGGAGATGGGAGAGCTGAAGGCATCACAATAGCAGATAAAGATGGGGTACAGATTTACACTTAAATTCTTCCAAAATATTTTGAGACAGCTCACAATAAAATTAAAGATTGCAAATTCTTTAAGCATTTAAGACAGAAAGAATGTCTTCTTATTCAATTCTCTAAGCACTACCCTGCCCCAAAGCCTAGCACTGTGCCTGGAACATAGTAGGACATCAAAAACCATTTTTGTTAATAATTAATGAGTAACAAATAACACAAAGACAAAGAACCTGACCAAATTCAACATTTGGATTAGTAAATGACATATCAAATCAAAAAAATTGGGGAAATGTGAAAGAAAGAAATAATATGAAGAGCATAACTAAGAAAATCTGCAAGAATTGACTAAAAGCTGAAATTCCTAGAAGCCAAAGTAAATATTTTATAAAAATGAGTTTAACAGCAGCATAGTCTCATAGAAAAATGAATGGCTGTTAATCAATTTCTAAGAAGGCTTTGTCTCAAGGATATTTATATACAAGACTATGAGCAATATAATGGACATGTACTCAGAAGCCATTTAACAAAATACTTTGCAAAGAACTTCCAAAAACGGTTGTATCTTACATCAGACCTTTGTGGAAGCTGAAGACAGAAGGTTAAATTTTTGTCAACAATCAACATGATGGCTAGAAATGTATCTCACTTACAATAACATTGAACGCAAATGGTCTAAATGCCCCATTTAAAAGGTGTACATTGGCAGAATGGATAAAAGAACATGACTCAAATATCTGTTCTCTCCAAGAAACCCATTTAACTCATAGAGTTGCATAGACTCAAGGTAAAGGAGTGGAAACAAATGTTCCATGCAAATAGAAACCAAAAATGAGCAGGACTAGCTAATCTCACATTAGATAAAACAGACTTTAAATCAACAACATTTAAAAAAAAAAAGACAAAGATGTCATTACATAATGATAATAGTTGCTGGCAGGGATGCAGTGAAAAGGGAACATTCATACACTATTGGTGGGAATGTAAATTCCTACGACCTCTATGGAAAACAGTATGAAGATTTCTAAAAGAAATAAAAATACATCTACAATTCAATCCAGTAATCCCACTATGGAATATCTACCCAAAGGAAAAGAAGTCATTTTATAAAAAAGACACCTGTACCTATATGTTTATCACAGCACAGTTCACAAATACAAAGATATGAAACCAACCTATGTGCCCACCAACTGATGACTGAATAAAGAAAATGTAAGATACACACACACACACACACACACACACACACACATATATATATATATATATATATATATATATACACCATGGAATACCATAAACAAAGAATGAGATAATGTCTTTTACAGCAACTTGGATGGAACTGGAAACCATTTTTCTAAGTGAAGTAACCCAGGAACAAAGAACCAAATACTGCATGTTCTCACTTATAAGTGGGAGCTGAGCAGCAGGGATGCATAGTCATACTGAGTGATTTAATAGACTCCAGAGACTCAGAGAAAGGTGCGGGAATGGCTATGGGATGAAAAATTACCTATTGGGTACAATGTACACTATTCAGGTGACAGGTATTTAAAAGCCTAGACTTCTCCATTATGCAATTCAGCCATGTAACAAAAAATCTCGTGCACCTCCTAAATCTATTTAAATTTTGTAAAAGGTAAATTTTTTTAAAAAGGAAAAAAAAATTTTTTTAAAAGAAATTCAAATGAAGGGCAGAGCATGGTGATGTCATCTAGGTTTGCAGCATTCTGATGATTTGGCATAATAAATAAAGTTCAAAGAAGCTTACAGGGTGACTGCTTAAATTATCCCTTACTATCCCTTAGTTATCCCAGCCAGGCTTTTGAAAAGGATTGATATTATTAATAGATGATTAGAACTGTAGAAACTAATGATTCCTGAAGAGTCAGTATTCTATGATGTTGATTCAAAGAACATCCCACCCTTGGCTTTGGACAGCTGGAGTGGATATAACAAAGACATTGCTTTGCTGGGTCTGATGTATAGTCTTAACAAATTGTAAATCTAAAAGGGAATACCCACAAGTGGGATTCAAGCCTTTTCTCAAGCTCCAATGCTGGTCAAATGTCCCAAGGTGTACCAAACTGAATATCGCTCCATAAAATGTGGATGAAATGGCAGTGACCTGAAGGATTTTGAAAGGTAAAGTTACCACCTTTACAATTGTGGAACTTTGACCTACCCAGATGAAACAATTTTGAACAATGTTGAATCCCAAAATCTGACAAGATATTAATCACAAATGGACCCCCAGTTAGTAAAATAAAATCACCTGTTGCATAATATCATAAAATATAATGTAAAACATAATCTCTATGTTAAAACATATGCTGAAAATGTTGATTTTGCTTTTGAAATAATTAATATTTAGATGCTCTTTCTGAAAAGATTAAGCTAATTCTTGAAATTGCTGCTGCAGTGTGAAAGGCAGCCCATGTCATCAGCACAGAAACAATCTGCAATCCTATTTGTAGGAGGTATTTTGCACATGGCATCTAAAATTATTCAGTAACAAGTCTATAAGGATAAGGCAGGACACAGCCCTGTTTTACTACATTTAAAGTAAGAATTTTCCTTAGCAGAGGTTATTCCTGCCTGATTTGACCCTGGAACTATTTTTGCCATCAAGACTCTCTAAAAGTATCTGAAAAATCTTTGATACATATAGAGATCATATAACTCAATCTATAAACTATATTTGCCTATGAAATTAAATGTCAATAATAAGTCATTAAAACTACAAAAACTATAATTGTTCTTATTAAGGTGAAAGAGAACACTAAAATGATCATCAATTACAGAACAGTTAAACCTAAATCATCCCTGTTCCTCTGGCAAAAAGACAAATTATAAAAACCAATGCCAGCCTCAGAAAAAAGTTCTTGTGAGGATTTGAGAAGCCGTTCAGAATCTTAATGCACGTGTAAGATTGGACGTGAGTGATTGGCATGTTTGAAGACAAGAAAGACCACACTTTGTATTCTGCTTGTGGAGTTTATATTACAGAAGTAAATTAGAATAACTGATATTGCAAGAAATTGAATTGATAGTAAGAAAAGAGTTTCAAGATCTCTTACATAAATTGCTCTTCCCTGGACACGTTGTTAGCCTTTTTGTTAGCCAAGTGGGGTTGAACAGCAGATTCATCTTTAGAGCTTTTCAAACTGCATTTACTTGGGCTTCATCCCTGGAAGGTACGTGGATCCCTGAGTCTCTGCTTAGGAGAACACCACCTGGCAATCAGGATCAGCCCCTAGCAAACAAGAAATAAACTTCTAACATCTTTGATCTTACACATCTGAAGTTATCTGTTATGCAGCTAGCTTTATAAACCCATACATATGGCTAGAAGAATATATGATTAGAAAGAAAATCAGAGTCCAATTTTAGGAACTCTCTGCTAGGAAGGGTTGTTATACACGTTCCCCTAGATAAGAGGGCCATAAAGCCATCAGCTGATACATGCAGCCCTACACCTCATCACATTCATCTCATTTTATACTTTTTACCTTGACTCATCCTTGAATATAGAGTCTAATCAGAATGAACAGAGCCACTTCAACATTTTGGCTTATTCTATAAGCATACATGTGATCCAGCTTTAACAATGCAGAATGACCTTTCTAGTCACCTAGCATACACTGTTTCCCTACCAGCAACTTTATTAGAAATATCTATGATTTCTACCAGGAACCATGCCACAAAATACTAAGAACCAAATTTGATGATGTCTCTCTCTCTCACACGCGCGTGCACACACACACACACACACACACACCCCTTTCTGATACCAGTTTGTGCTTATTTTTTTAGCAAGTAAAAAATGAAGTATCACACAAAAAGCAGCCATAGCAAATGGTAGTCTATTCCTTGGACTGTAGGGGTTGTCCAATAGAACCAAAGGCTTCTACTCTCTCTCCGAGCTTTCTGAACCTCCCACCACAGCCTTCTAATTCTGCATGCTGTCAAACCCAAAGGGGTTAATAATGCGGAGCGATGTATTAGAATGAAAGGAGACGCCATCATTTTCAACCAGTGTTCTAGAGTGTTAATACAACAAACTAATAATAATTAATAACACTGATCCCCTTGAGTCATTGGCTTCATTGTCCGATAGAAAATTATAGAGGAGAAACTCAAGACTTTGAATAGAAGGTAACGTATTCTTTAAAATTTAGGTCACTCGTAGGCAGAGCATGTTAACTCCCCTGAGAAGGGAAGAGGGAAATTTCAGGTGAGCAACAGTGTGTTAATTTCCTTGCCCTGCCAAATTTCAAGATAAGATTCTGTTTTTGTTTGTTTCCAGAAACATTCAGAGCTGGCAGGATCAGGGAATATTGCAGCTGTTTGCCTTTTGTAACTTGAAGTTGAATGTGTCTACAGTTTCTGATTTGCCATGGCTGACAGGGCTTGACAAGCTTGGTGAATACAGTGCACCTGACCGATTTCTTGGGGTGAGAGAATTTATAGACTTCTTCAGCTAACATGCCCAAGGAAAAGGGCATCTGGGAGAAGTCAGCCAGCTTCACAGGCTAAGAGTGCACTAACATTGATGATAATGGAACTGGATGTGCATGAGGCTAAACACTGGGCCCAGGGAATATAAAACTAAAACTTGTAGGGGGATCACATTCAGGTAGAAAAATGGATAGTGTGGTGGATATGAAGGAAATCAACTGAATGAGATTCTCATTGGGGCTGGGGGAGCAGACTCTCTATACATTAGAATCCAAATGCACAGCAAATAAATTCAGACAGAAAAGAAGTTGGGAAATTAAGATTGTTAGCTTGTTAGAATAAATGATTTCCTGCTGGAATGTGGAGTCCCAATATTACACACTTGCCTGATGTATATATGATTTGTCTGTATATGTATGTTTTGCCTAAGCAAAAAGGGTGTCAATTTTCTCCATGTGAACAAGGGAAGTTTTCAGGAGACTTTTTTACTAGTTGTGATAAACAGAGTATTTTGTTTTTTCAGTAAAAGGCTGTATTTTTTTGGAGTGAGGGAGTAAATTAGGTTCCCTGATTTCAAGACATTGCAGATCCCATAACTGGTATGTAAAGCCCTCAGTACTGAAACTCCAGATGGAAAAAATGCCAGCCTTAATTAGCTTCTCCTTATTAATTCATGTTTTCCAGGATACACTAATCCAGGGGAAAGGGAAAAGAGAGAAGAGCAGTAGGCAAGGAGAATAACCATCCAGAATCACAATTCCCCCCCGCCACCCCGCCTCCAGAGCTAACCTGAAAACACTTACTCCCCCTCAAATTCTCCATAAACATTTCTAAACATCCCCAATGGTGTGGATTGGGAATTTCACGGCAGAGGGTGGGGCATTGTCTCAGCTGTCCCTGGCATTTCCCATTTCTTCTTCTCTTATTTCATGCTGCCTGTTCCACAATCATGTTATTGGAGCACCTGTGCTGCTCTGCTCACCCTGTCAGTGTCCTTAACATCCGTGCACGTGCTGCCCACCCCAAGTGCCGACAGTGTGAATCTGCTAACTGTGCTGTGTCACAGGGGTGCCATCAGCCATCCCTGCAGACACCGATGCTAACTGCTGTCACTGTAAAAGCTACTGGTGTCAATGTAGCTAATATTTGATTTATATTTCCTTTAATTTTCACTCAAGCTTAATAGGAGTAACCTTACTTACCCCAAAGTTTAGCCCAAAGAGGCTGCAACAGAGTACAACCTGAATGAAAACATTTTGCCATCCCCCAAATCCCTCCTCCCTTTAGACACTAGTCCACCCTCTTTTTACCATTGTTAAAGTGTGTCTTGATTTTTTTCTTTTCTTGGATTGAGTTCCCTCCAAAGAAGTTTCTCTTTCCCTATGGTGAATAAGGTAGCCTTGTCTTCAGTCCTCTAGACATACCCAATTCTGTCTGAATCCAAAGCACTCTGGTTATCATAACTTATCTATTCATTCAACAAATATTTATCGAACAGATGTTTACTAGGACTCTGCTAGATGCTAGGGAAGCAATGGTAAAAAAGGTGAGTATTATACAAGCCTTCATGAAGCTTTCATTGCACTAAGGAAGACAAAACAAAATAATAATAAAATAAATGAGGCTGAGTTCATATAAGTGGAAGAGAGCTGACTATATCAAAACACAAGGAAATTTTGAATCCATGCTTTGGAGAGAGAAAATTCAATTTGCTCAAGTTTATTCTGGAAGTAGATCAATATAATAAAAGGTACCAGTGATTATGACCTTCTCAAAAAAAGTTTTGGAAGAATGTTCAAAGCTACCTGGATGTTCTCCAGCATCAGTCCTAGGAAATTGAATTATAGATCCCTCCCTAGGTAAAGTTCCACAATTATTTCCTTCTCTGTCTGTGATAAGGAGCACTCAGTATAATTGGCCTCAGTCAGCAATCATGAATTTCAAAGCACAAATTGCCCATGAAGGTTCTGAATTGTCCTGGAAATAAGGTCACAGCATTGTTCCAATTCATTCAGAACCATCTTTGAGGTTAGCCTCACAGCTTCCCTGTAGAGTTAATTTGACCAGTGGCTCTCCTAAATTTTCCATGTAGAAAAAGCCCAAATACAGGGGTGTCTAAATCTGCCCATGAAGCCACTGCAATTTCCACTTTTACTGCCACCATCTACATGGTCATGACTACTTTTGTGCTGGGGTTCGGGGCAGATGGCCTTTGGGAGATGAGAAGCAAAGAGCAAAGGCTCAGGGAGAACTTCCTACCACAGCGTCAGTAGATGGGGAGGCAGAAGAGGACCCTCCTCGCCCTTCAGCCAATGAGGTGCCAGGAATCTTAAAAAATAATAATAAGTATTTTTAGAAGAAACAAACAGTAGTTTCAGGCCATGTTAGGACAGAACAGGTCATTATCCCAGCCACTCCCGTGTGGAGGGCACAAAACCATTGGCAACACCTCAAGCACAGCTGCCGCAGTACAGGGCCAGAAAAAGACCTAGAACCTCAGGCATAAAGGTAACGCTGATGACCACATAGGTGGTCATGGCGGTAGGCGTGAAAGTAGAAATTGCAGTGGAGGCAGCATTTTGTCGTCATACAACCTCCCACCTTTTTCTTCCAACATCACTCAAACCTTTTGGTTGACAGATCATCCAAGTCCCTGGCCTCCATTCCTGAATCCCACCTCTCTTCTCAGCAGTCACCCCAGATGCCTGCTCACCTTGTTTGTACCTTGGGTGTTCTCCCCTGCACACACCTCCAACCCTTGACCACAATGTCCAAATACTGCCACTGCTTTGCCCACTGAAATAATCTGGATTATGCATCAGGGTATCCTCCTAGTCTCCCCAAACCTTATCCTTCAATTGGGATGGATTCCTTCGGTCAAAAGGCTTTGATATGCCAATATCTCCAGCTGATTTCCTGTAGAAGCCTCTGGCACACTGGTGTGAAGCAAGGTTCTGACCTCTCCACAAATGTTTATTTTGCCTTATCACGGAAAAGGTTGAACTTGCTATTGAAATTTCAAAGATGCAATCCACTTGCCCTGTGCTCTCCAAGACTTTATGATCTCTCACAATCACCTCTGGAATTTAAAATGTTCATTTCAGGAGATATTGGTCAAAGAGTACAAAGTTTCCATTAGGATGAATCAGTTTGGGACATCTAATGTGTAACAGGATGACTATAGTTACTAACACTGTGCTGTATACTTGAAATTTACTAAGAGAATAGATCTTAAATGTTCTCACCACACAAAGCACGGTAACTATGTGAGGTGATGGATATGTTAATTAGCTTGATTGTGGTAATCATTTCACAATGTACATATATACCAAAACATCACATTGTACACCATAAATATATATGATTTTTATTTGTCAATTATACAGCAAAAAGCTGGAGGGAACAAAAAAGAAAGAAAAAGAAAACAATAAACTTTTCTAAGAGGCAAATGAATGAATGAATAAAATTTTTAAAATATTCATAACAATGTAGTTCACTAGCTCAAAGTTATAGATTTAGGAACACAATAAAATAAATATATTTAATGTCTGCATTGATTTGGAGCCTTTAACCATGAGAAAGATAAATTCTACCGATAGGGAAAGAAGTAGTCAAATATTCTCAGGCCTGAGGGAGGGCCAGGAAGGGCCCCTGCAGTTTCATTCTGCACTAGGTCCTGCAAATTATTTAGCTGATCCTGCCTGAGTGGGTCAAGTTCACATGGTCCACCTATTCAGCGGAGTCCCAATTCAGCAGAATTGGCAGGAAGCTTCCAAATAGAACTCAAATGATATCACAGAGAGGAAGAAACAGATCAATTATTAATAACATCAACTATTGAATTATACTAAGAGATTCAAAATAAGGAGAAAAATCAGCCATTCAACCTATCTCACAACCAGGACAAAATTCTTCTTTGGTGTAGCCCTTTAATCTGTTCTTACTTCATGCTTTTAATCTCTCAGACAAGGAAGAAAAGATCTAGAGTAATTGGGGGAATGTCATGGAAGAGTTAGGGCTTGCCATCCTCTTTGTTTACATGGGTGAATATGGTGTTTATCGGGAGAATATGTCTATAAAGAGAATAAAGACTTTTTTCCCCAAACAAGAGATACAGAATTGGCACACCACGTGCTAAGGTTAAGTGTAGTGCAGCATGTACATGGAACAGCAGAGAGAATGTCTTTGAATGAGGATTGAAGGAAAGAGGTAGATTCAGAGGAAACTTGAAAACAAGAGTTCAAGAGATAGGTAATAGAGAATCAAGATAGACTCTGAGCATTAGAATAAAGTAACAAGTGCAGTTTTCTCTGAAGCCTTGTTTCACAAATTTTTGCATTTTGGTCTGGGGTGGGAAATATGAAGTAAAGAAAACCAGCTGGGAGAACGTTGTGATCATCTACAAGGATGCCAGTGAGCGTTGAAATTAAAGCAAGAACGTGAGAGGCGTGTTTGTTTTGTTAAATCATCCCTAGAATTTTTGGTGAACAATGGGGAATCCAGATTAAAATAAAAAGAGAAAGATTGAGGAACTAATGCAAATCCTTGGGCAGGATTTATATTCAGCTCCTGGGAAAATTATTGAAACAGGGAAACAAATACAGGAGAAGGGTAAGAGAGACAAAAGAAGGAAGAGAGGCAAAAACTTTTAAACATCCTATACTGGCAGATGTTTCCAACATATTCAATAAGAAGAAAGATAATTAGGTAGAAGGCTCCTGGATTAGGCAACAAGCAATTTAATGCTAAGATTTAATGTATCACTTTTCAAAGGTACAACCATGATACACTTTTATTTTATAATTTTACATCTTATCCCATGAGGTAAAGCTCACGAGGGCATGGCCATGCATTCTGCTTGCCAGCATATCCCCAGCACCTAGTGTGATGGGATGAAAAATCAACCCTTCCATAATCAGAAGAACCTCATGTCTTCTAAAAGGTAAAGATCTCAACTAACAAAGAGATTTTGTCTTACTTCTCTTGACAAATGGTATGACCTGTTTAACAGATCCTAAATATCTGGCCAAGTACTGTAACCTTTTTTTTTTTTTTTGAGACAGAGTCTCCCTTTGCCCCGGCTAGAGTGAGTGCCATGGCGTCAGCCTAGCTCACAGCAACCTCAAACTCCTGGGCTCAAGCGATCCTACTGCCTCAGCCTCCCGAGTAGCTGGGACTACAGGCATGCACCACCATGCCCGGCTAATTTTTTCTATATATATTTTAGTTGGCCAGATAATTTCTTTCTATTTTTTTAGTAGAGATGGGGTCTCACTCTTGCTCAGGCTGGTCTCGAATTCATGACCTCGAGCGATCCACCTGCCTCGGCCTCCTAGAGTGCTAGGATTACAGGCGTGAGCCACCGCGCCCGGCCCAAATACTGTAACCTTAATTCAATATTGCCATCCAATGCTTTCAAAGAGCCTTATTGAAGGATGATAATGTGACAAGGTCCACTTTGCTTTCCCCTGCTGAACATCTTCCCTACCTGTGTCACAAAGACCCCTTCTCCCCTTCTGACCATAAAGCAAATCTTGGAGGTGGCCTTTGCTATCCTCAGTACCAAAGAAAGCCTGTCATTTTTCCATGTTAAGGAACAGGGTGTGATGGTCCCCAGCCCGTGAGCTCTCTCCTTCCTGCAAAGCAGTTGTATAAAGAGGGAAGCCTTGTTTATGAATTTTGTGGCTTTTATTTTCTACAACAAATGCTAGGGATATAAAAGGTACTCAAAAAAATTTTGATGAGTGAATGAATGATAATACATCCTCTACATTATGACCTCTGGATAGTCATCCATCCACAAATAGTGACACTGACTTTGCTTTGTTTAAAGCCAGAAAAGAAATAGGTCTTTTATTTGTCCATTATACCTCAAAAAGCTGGGAAAAAAGAAATATTAGAAATTCATGAGGGTCAACGGGTACAAAGTCTCAGTTAGACAGTAGGAATACTTTTTTTTAAAACTTTAAGATATATTGCACAGTGTGGTGAATAGGTGAATATAGTAAATGGTAATGTATTGTACATTTCAAAATCACTAAGAGAATACATTTCAAATGTTCTCACCACGAAAAACGGTAAGTATTTGAGATGATGGATGTGTTAATTAGCTTGATTTATTTATCCACATTATATTCATAAATCATAACATCACTTTGTACCCCACAAATATATACAACTATAATTTGTCAATTTACAGTTAAAAATTAAAATTAAAAAAAAAGAAATGGGTCTGTCTGTAAGTCACTGGGCTACAAATATTCTGACTCCTAAAATCAGAATAATGAAAAGACAGAGCAAGACGACAAAACAAAAACTAATGTATGTGCTTTTTATTTAAAAAAAAAAAACATAAAAACACACTTTATAGGTGAGTTGAAAATTATGGAAAAGACTAGAAGAATCAAGGATATGTGTTTCCTCCCACCAAACCAGCAGCTAGAATCACCCCAAAGGCAGGAGCATGTTGCCAAGTGCAGGTTCGGCTGCCTACCACCCGAAAACCAAACCCAGAGGTGTGTTGGTGAAGGAAGGACGGTTTATTAAAGTGCCGGCAGCCTGAGGAGATGGGGGAATATTATCTCAAAAACCATCTCCTCTTTCTCTGCATACTGACTGAGCAACTTATAAAGAGAAGAGGTAAAGGCCGTTGGTGGCAGAAAGCAAGCTTTGTGCAAATGACCATGACTTGCTTGATGATTAACATCACACAATAGGTTGTCTGGTGGATCTTGTCATTGGCAATCTGTGGTTGGCCTATTCCTGATTCTCGATCTGTTTTTCCACAAGGCCATTTTCTAACCTTGTGCCCGCAGCTGTGTAAGCAAGCAGCAGGTCAATTCTAAACTTTTAAGACAGAACAAGCTGAAAGCATACTGGAAGCAAAATGGGGTCCCTTCAGCTAGCCTGGTTATAGTCTGAACGGCCCTTGGGGGGCGCTTACAGGCAGGGGAGTGCCTCAAATCATCACAGATGGAACCAACTGGAATTCCCAAGAAAGAAGCACTAAACTCCAGGGTGATCAGTCTGGGATATTTACTAGGGGACGTCACCCACAGAGTACTGCAGCAATCCTCCCTGTGGTCAGTGAGACAAAGGAGATGTCCTAGGTTTGTCTGGGGGCTATGGGGCAAGGGGCTAAGGGTATGGAGTTTATCTGAGGGCTTAAGGAATTTGGCTCAGGGCTGGCCAGTTTCTTTTAGTGTTTTGGGCAACAACCCAGATATCTTTATCAGCGCCTGGGAATTTTCAAGGCCCCTGTTTGGGTTCAAGCCTGCTGCAACAAAACCTGCAGCTGACTGGATCACAGAGCGGTCAACACATTCTGTAGTTTTCAGTCATGACACAGAAAGAAATCAGGGGGACCTAGGGAACCCTACAATATGGAAATGACTGAAATTATAGAAGGAAGCAAAGTCTATTAAAAAAAGAAGAAGATGATTGTGAACAAGGGACAATCTTCAGAGGAAATTACAAAAGAAAAACAGAATAAATGGTGTCCCAGAAAACCCACATTTTTCTGGTGTTTTATTTTCACGATGTCACTACCAAAAATGTTTATAGCTGAAAAGGCAGTTAAACAACACATAAGGAGCCATTATAGGCATTGGCTAGAACCAACAAAGTAGTGCATAGTTCACTGGAGTGCATGTAATGCACAAATAAAGAAGACCGCAAGCAGAAAAATATACAGGTGCAAAACACAAAGGACCCAAGGACACCTCTCTAAGGTGCTACTGAGGGGCGGGAACCCCTAAGCTGTACTGCAGATATGGGGTGAAAGCAATGAACTGTACACAGACAAAGGAGTGATTCAAATTATGCTGGTGTCAAGCTGGATAAACCAATAAAGGAGCTTAATCGCTGCAACAAAAGCCAAGGGTTAATAGTGACAAACTCCAGCAACATTATTGCACAGCAATAATGTGAAAAGAGATGACTTTGGACAGAAGCCGTACACTGGCTACTCTCTGCACCTGGAGAAGTTCAATAGAATCGCCTGAAAGAAATCAGATATGAATCTGTCCAAAAGAAAGAGGAAAAACTCTTACACAGACAGATGGTATTTTTAAAATTATAATGAAACCAGCTTCAGAGAAAATCTTTGACAGGAAAGTGAGGTGAGAAAACAAGCATCCATTAGCATAATGAGTCCCAGAGTCCAGGTACAATGCAACGAGCGCGGAATGTACAGTAGATTTAAAAGGAGCCACTACATACAGCCCCAATCCACCAAAGAGTCTGCACTCCCAGAGTTGCCAAGAAAAATAAGAGAGGTTGTCATTAATTTCATGCTTCCAAATGACCTCTTCAAGGGCAGAAGTTTCCCTGGAAAACTCATGACCAGGAAATCAATCTAATGGGCAAAGAGAACTCGCTCTCTGCCCAGTCACCCTTAACTTTGGAGCCAGGTTAAGAGAGAATTTTTTTCATAAGCCGGAGAATGCAGAGACTTCCCTATTCCCATCAAGCACATGCTTCTCCCAGTGCAACTGTATACTGTCTGCATCTATTGTGTGTGTGTGTGAGAGAGAGAGACAGAGAGAGAGAGAGAGAGAGAGGCAGCAGAGAAAATAAGGAAATGGCATTAGGAGAGATGGTTTGCTCATAAACATGTGCCCTTTGCTCAAAGTTGTATAATTTTCTATATATTCCAAATCAGCCAGTACTTGCCATCTCGCCCAGAGGAAGCCTGTTTAACAGAAGTCTGGGCTGGAGCCCTAGGTCTGAGCAGAAATAGCTAACCCAATTAGCTGGTAAAGACCGAGCAAAGGGCAGACTTTGTGCAGGTATCTCTTTCAATACCATTCTGATGCTTCCTACAGTAATAAAAGGACAAGCCCAACTTTGAAAGATTTTCCTCCCGCTGAGTCCACTGCTAAGTCTATTTTGACTTAACCTCCACATGATTAACAAATATCATAAGTCAATCATTTTCAACAAACTCCTCATGCCCTGCACACATGCCCTTTCTTCTAATTCTATCCTCTCTTCCTCTTCCTTCTCAGCACCTCCCAGTTCTTTCTTCCCTTTATCCCACTTTCTCTCTGTCCATCATTTTGTCTAATACTTCCTCCTCCCTCTCTCCACCTTTCCGTCTCCCCCACTTTGGCAAGCTGCTTCCTTCACCCGCTTTTACCTAAGCCTCCCCCCACCCCCTTCCCTTCAGGCACTATACTGCCTCTCTGAAACTTGCTGACATTTGGATTCAGGTTTTTTAGTACAATAAAATATCTATAATTCATCATAATTAGGAGGAAAAAAAGCCCATTTTCACTTAATGAAAATTTTGAGGAAGAAAACATTTCTTAAAGGAACCAGGTCTCAAAACATTCCAGGAAAAAGCAAGGAAACCACTGTCACAAAAGGCAGGCTGTGAAGGTCCTTTACCTGATAACATTTTTATAATTAGCACATTCACTGTCTGAGTGCAAATGTTTCAGCTGAAAGCCTTCACTCTTAATCAGCATAACGTGTCCCTTGTTTACTCTATTAATTTACTTAGCAGCCCCTTTTTCATAGATGCAGGTTAAACAAGGATTCTGAGTAACAAAGCTATAGGTCTCAGCAGACAGCCCATAGAAACAGCCTTGTTGGCCTAGACAAAACAAATTCTGCACAACAAAATTTTAATTGGATATTGCTTCCTTTTTGCCCTGTAAGCAGGCAGAGTTGGCTTTAGGTATAAATATGAAAACAGTCTAAGTCTGAAAACCAAGTCTCGCCCTCACCTTTTCTTACCCTTCTTCCTTCTTCTATCCTATGGGACCCCCTAGTCCTGTGAACAAGTGGCCCATTTCCCTGCCCTTCCATTTCATGGAAGTGGCTCCTTCTTCCAATGATCAGTCCCCATCCACTGGAAAATTCACCTCATTAATAAAACTGTTAAAAAGAAAAGATGCCTAGCATTGTGCCATGGCTGTGGTTGGGATTCAATATATATTTGACTAATACAATAAAAAAAGAAAAGTAATTGCATATCAAGAACCAATTTATTATTTTGCCAATCAACCCTGCTGTCTGTAAAATTTAACCTACTTTAAAAATGCTGAATTTTTAAGAATTTTGTATCCTTTTCTGGATCAAAGACACTTACAGCTTTGAATCAATCAACATGAGTTCTCAAAGCACTGACCTTGTTAATAGACCTTTTTATGAAATCTACCCTTCACCCACAATCTAGCCTGGACGCCATTTTCAGAAGGTATACACCTTAATCTCTTGCTGAGAGGCATTTTTTTTTTGGCACTGCTGACTCCTACACAACCTAGAAACTTCCTTGGCCACTGCTGCTGAGTGAACTAGGATACCTTATCCATGCCAGGCCAATCAATGCTCTTTCCAGAGAAACTGGGACTAGAACTGGGAGATTCCAGTCAACTGGAGTGTAAGGGCCTATATTCTTATGTGGACCTAGAGGCTGAGATGGCACCAGTTTTGGAGTTGCCATGGTACATCCTCATTGCAAAACCTGGTCTAAAATAAGTTGATTATTTACAACTATTAGGTGCTTTCACTAAAGGTGGAAGCAACAATATTTCAGCACAATAGTTCTCATCACAACTGGATGACAGAATCCATAAACAGAGCCAAACTGAGTCTTAAGATAAGAAACGCCCTCCCCAAAATGTAATCCTACACCTTCTCTAGGAAAGAGAAGTATATTTCCAGCCAATCCCATATCCTGAATATCACACATTTCACTAATGAAAAGTCATTTTTAATTTGTCATTTGTGCTAATGTTAAAACCGTCTATAGCTGATCTGAGGTAAACGTGATTGAAACTTGTGGTAACTTTTTGGAATGTGGATTTCTGGTTAAGTTCTTTCAAATGTTCACAGACTATATTGCTGTGTATATTGCCGACTACCACCTCCCCAAGAGGAGTACCTACCTGGGTACTTCAAATCTTAACTAATGGCCCTTCAAGTATGAATCAACTATGTATATAGAGATATATGTATATATACACATACTTACATTTGTGTGTATATATACATATATGTATGTGTGGATATATACATATATACACACACATATATATATACATACTGTCTTCCCTGAAGTGTTTTAGAACAACTTACAGATATTACAACAGCCATGTGCTAGTAGAGCCCAAGTAAGTACCCATTCTGCAGAGGGGAGGATGAAACTGATGTAGACAGAAGCAGAAGGGGGAGACTGGGAGGCTCTCAAAATAGTCACCTTGAGTTTTGGTGATTTCCCTTACACTGGCTTCCATTCTTTGTAAGACCTAGCTGTGCTTCCTACTTTGGGCTTGTCTAAGACACCCCGACACCATTATATTAAATTTCCCTTTTTTAAAAAATTCATCTAGTATATTCTGTCACTTGCTACCAAACAATTCTAGGCTAAGAGATTAATGCTATTATTACGGAGTTAATATAATTACAAACAAAAATAAAGAAACTTGACATTTTAGTTAGCCTCCCAGCTTCATTACAGGGTAAAGTGTGATTTCCATTAGACTTATTAAAATACTGAAATAGCTCAAGGATCACACTACCCATCTTACAGACTCCTAGGAACTTCCAGTTGGGAACCACTAAACAGAGGTATGAATGCTCATGTGCTTTTCTCTAAGCCTTTCTAAAGAAATGTTCATTTCAAAAGAGGATGCTTTTTAAACTCAACCACCTTTGTTTGCTAACAGATATATGCAAAGAACTGATTTAATTACAGTCTGGACTTTGAAACACTGGCCAGTTCCAGACAGAAGCAGGCAAAGGGAAATGATCATTCAGACAAGGCTGGCATAGGACCCAGACTTGCACTGCCCAGGATCAAAGGAGGAACGAAGAGGACTCCAAATATGACCAGAACAAAGGCAATTCCTGGAGCTGTTCCTAAATAACAGCTGCCAAATCTTTGTTCAGGAGGGAATGGAGTAAATCTGTTTCCACGTTTGAGTTAACAATTCAGTAACATATATATGGTTCATTACATAATGTGAATTCTGTCAATTTATATAAAAATTTCCGTTCAAAGCACCTCCTTCCACCCTAGCCCCAGTCATAAAGTGTCAAAATGGTTACTTGATCCAGATATTTCCTTACTAACAATTGTAGTTAGGAGTCTGTGGTCTGGATTGGGCAAATTAGCAACTCCCATTATGGAATTCTTCTCCTTAAGGCCTCCTGTCCAGGTGTGCTACGCTTCACGAACACACCCGGTACAGTCCCTTGTGTAATATAGATGCCCAAATGTTTGTTTTGCTCTCTTTATTAACTTTAAAATTCTTCTATAACTTCATTCTCTATTCTCCAAAGTTCCTCGTCCATATGAGAACTCATCAGCACAGACTCCCTCTTGCTTTCTTCCCGTGGGACTCCTTGGGGCTATAGCACCCTTTCCTGCAAGCAAGTTGAGGCTACCTGGCCTAGCGCGGTAGTGTTGTCTAGTTAGTAGTGTGGAGAGAAGGGGCCATGATTCTCCTTTCTTCTCCTGAAGGCTTTGGCTTTCTTATACACAGTGATCTAGCTCTAGCCATTACCCAGCTCTGCTTAGAAGAGGTCTTGGGAGAATTCCTGTCACCCCACCCCCAGGACCAGGGGATCTATTTGCCACTTATTTGCATAACTAAGAAGACATTCAAAGGGCTCTCCATTACAAAGGCCTACTGTAGAGTAACTGCAGCTGGAAACTCCCCAAAGCACTTCGTTTATTCACTCAAATATTTCTGGAGTCCCTCCCAGGGGCTATTATGCATTTTAAATGTTTACTTCCCACACTATCACCCACTCAGCTCACCTAGTCACTAAAAGGCACCAATTTTCATATTCGCTTTCCCTTTGAATTTGACATCACCACTATTTTCTGCCAATACACTTGATTTTCCTTCCTTTGTGCTCAGTGAATTATGCTTCAAAAGGAAAGCAATCAGATGCAGTGGTTAAGAGAGCGGACCTTGTACCCCCACTTCCCGGGTTTGTCCCAGCTGTGGCACTTATTAGCTGTGTGACTTGGGTCATTACAGTCACCTCTGGGTCCCTCTGTTTTCTCATTTATGGGATGGGAAAAGTGAAATAGCTCCTATTGACCTCCTAGAGCTGTTATGAGGATTGAAGTTGATTTAGGTAAAGCACTTAGAACGAAAGAGTTCCTATCATATTAAGCAAGCACTACAAAAGTGTCAGCTATTAGGATGCAAACTCCGCTGTTAAAATGTTTCACTTATTCAGTAGTCGGTTGCCACTGGTCAGTACAGGCTTGACTTTCCCCACTGGTGTAAGTCCGTGAGGCTCAACACCACCAGAGCTAGCATCCTCATTAATAACAAATATCTTGCAGTCTCACAGTTACCATCTTGAAATGAAATCCATAGATAATATAGCCTACCTACATATTAATACATAACTTGAAAATAATTAATATAATGCCCTAACTGTAATAAGTAGGCAATATTAAAAATTATAATAAAATAATATGTATTTCACAACAAGAATTCTTGGGCAGACTACAATAGCACCATCACATTAAAATTTGGCAGGCATGGATGAAAAGACATAATGAAGTGATTAAGTGCTTGTACTTAGAGGCAGCCCTGTGAAGGCCACAGCCAAAAACCACAAAGAGCACTCATGCAGCCACGTTGTTTTAGCAACTCAAATACTGCACATGGCAATGCTGCTGGTGGTATTCTGAAATGGAAACTTCCACACAAAACAGAGCTCCATCTTTCCTCATTGTACTCAGCACCTCTATTGCTAGAAAATTCAGTGTATAGTAAAAACATATAAACAAGTACTTTGTGATTATATGTAAAACAGAATTGAGGTCAGTCTGAGATAATTTTAAACAATTCTTCACCTACGTGAATTTGAGGGTAACAGTCAAAGGCAGTATAATATGTGAGACAATTCTTCGCTAAATCCATGAACTCCCCCCCCACCAACAGCCTCCTCAGTCATTTGGCAAGTAAAACAACACAACAAATTTCCAAAACAGATTTTGGGGACAATACTATCTCACTAAGAATCACTGGTTTAATGAATGTGGAGGTGGAGGGAGGGAAGATATTTGTTGGTGCACAGAAGGGACACAGCTTTGTTCCTAAGAGAAGATCCAATAGCATTAGTCAACAATTGGAAAAGGTCTGTTGGGAGATCTATTCTAACAGTGGAATAGTCAAAATATCCTTCAGTAAGTATGTATTACATTTATAATTACAATATTAAGAAATAAAGGAGAATTCTCAAAATTAAGTATGAATCAGCAAAACCCAGTTACTAGGAAAACTAGAAATACGAAAGTATCTTCACTTAGCTAATTGTAAGTAAGAGAGAGGAGAGGAGAAGAAAGAGATTATAGACTAAAAGAGCCTTAAATGACATATTAACCAGTTGCAATTTGTGGCTCTTATGACATAATTAAAAATATGAACAATGACTAGATATTTGATGAGATTAAAGAATTATTGTTAAATTGGTTGATGTGGTATCAGAATTATGGTTCTTTTTTAAATGAGTCCATATCTTCTAGAGATACAAATGAAAATATTTGTAGATTAAAAAAAATATGGGATTTGCTTGAAAATAATATGGGACTGGGGGAAGTAGGGGAGGACATAGCTGACACAAGATTGGCCGTGCGTGAGTTCCATTTTATTTCTGGATATGTTTTACATATTCCATAATTTTAAAATATAAATAAACTTGTAAAGATGTGGTTGTAGAGAAAGGAAGAACTAAGAAGGATCACAGTCTGGTAACAGTCTAATTAATGCTATATTACAGAGGGAAGAAACATTTAAAATATGGAAAGGGAAAAAGAACCTCAATGCCATCATAGCGTTGGTTTTATTGTGATTTAGAGAATTTAACAATAATCCTTTTGTTTGTTATTTTCATCCACTGTTTCTTTTCCACTTTATAAAGCTTTCAAAATTTTTTTACAAACCTCAGTAGAGTTTCAGGGTCAGAAAAGGAAAGAAAAGGGTACAGTAAAACCGAGATCTATTCCATGGAGACATACTGGTACAAAGCAAAGCCTTGGATGCGACAGCAGGGACAGTGGGCCTTCAGCTGTCTAAAGATGAGAAAAAATGGATAGGGAATTGGCCTGGGGCCAACACATGTCTCCATAGGTTTCCACTTACAGAAGTCCCTTGTCCTCAAAGATTTCTCAGCTCCAATTTCTTAAAACTTCTGTCCTTCCTCCTACCCAAGCCTTCACCTGCTCCTTCCAATGGACAAACCAACCAATGATTTGCAAAGAGTCCCCTTTCTCAGTTCTTAATAGATAGAATTGAATGGGGAAAAGGAATCCTTGGTCTTGCTGAGGTAGCTGTCCCCTAGAAGAATGTCATAATGTCTGTAATTTATTTTAAAATACATGAGCATAGAACTTGTGTATATATGTTAGTTTTAATCTATACCTAAATATTAACTTATATTTGATGGACCCTAATCAGGCTCACTTCATGGGTGGTTGGTCAGTATTTGAATGATGCTAATCAGAGAAAGCCCATATTCCAGAGGCAGCTACCATAGCATTTTTAACTATTTTAATATCACGTCAGCACCAGAGCGTTTGTTAATTAGTACAAAAGATAATATAAATGACCTTTCACTGGTGAAGTGAGAGGTATTTGAGACATATAGATTGGCTAGAAATATCATATGAGTAACTTGGCAATTACATTTGTGTAAATCTGGTGACCTAGCAGCTTAGCCTCTGGGAGTGACATTCTTGGCCTAGGGCTCTCTTGTGTCCTAGGTTTTGCCATTAACAGAGAATTCTGTCACCTGATTCCTAGGTTATCTGAGTCCTAACTACAGAATATGGTCTTCCTCCAGGACACATTTCATGCATGGTATCAGGGGTGCCTAAGAATGAGACTTTGCTGAGACTACAAGAAGAAGTTGCATAACCACATTTGTGTCACTTGCTTTTAGATGTTTACGTACGTGCAGAATCCGGTGGGAAGCTTGCTTATCCTTTAACTCACCTACTACATGTGGAGGTGGAGTTGAGGAAGACTTATAGCCCTTATCTACATCAAAATAATAATAGCTCTCCCTTCTACCAGTAAAAACCTATTCATTGTGCACTGCCAACTTGGCTTAGATCATTTTGCAACAGATGTATCCCTGACATTTTCGATTAGATATAAAAGGCTTGTTCCTACAGAATTCTCAAGTTTGTCAAGTATTTTAACATACAGGGAGTTACGTACATACATACAGAGGTCTGCAAACTACTGCTTTGGGTCAAATATCACCTGCTACCTGTTTTTGTACAGCTGGTGAGCTAAAAATAGTTTTACAATTGTAAATAGTTGAACAAATTAAAATAATATTCTGTGATATATGAAAATTATATGAAATTTCAATTGCAGCATCCCTAAATAAATTGAAACTAAACAGATATGTTAGAATACAGCCCATTCGCATTTGCTTATGTTTTCCTATGGCTGCTTTCATACTGCAGCATGAGTAGCTATGACACAGACAGTGTGATATGCAAAGCCTAACATACTGTCTGGTCCTTTACAGGAAAAGTTTGTCAGCCTCTGGTGCATATCATAGCTGCTTTTAGACGCATGAGAAACAAATCATACAATATTATGAAGAACTGATTTCCAAGTTCCAAATAGCTAACTTAAGAATTATTGGAGGAAATACCAGCCATCTGTAAGTTGGGAACAGACTGTAAGAGAGTTTTAGTACTTCCATTTTTAAAGTAAGATAAATGCTTGGTAATCACTTGTGCATAAAACTTCATAACCTTCACCAGCCCTTGGACTGGTGCCAGGGCACAGCACCTGACCACACGTTATAAACAAGGAACAGAAATGCCTTGCTCGTATTCTTCATATAGGCAAAAGGAAAAAATATCTCGAATAAAGTTGTCAGTACCATGCTGCCTCAATTTGAAATCCACTCCTTTCTTTTTCTCTCGCCTTTTTAATCCTACAGATACATAAAAATGTTTTTATTTAGCTTATTATCTATTCCATGGTTTTTAATATATCTACAAAGTCAAATGCATTAAGAGGAGATTTATAGCAATGCTGGGCTAACAGCAATGAACCAATGGAAAGTTTTTGATAAATTTTTTGAGGCAAGAGCAGCCAGCTAAAGTGTGCATGCTACTGCTCCCTGTCTAAGTCATTCTGGAACAATTTGTCAACAAATAAGCCAAGAACTGCTATGAGGCAGAATCATTTTAATATACTAATCCACGGATTTCTCTGAACGCTGCATCTCTTCTATTTAACATCAATGAGAGTCTTTCCAAGGTAGACACAAACAACTTGTCAAAACAGTAGCTAAAGAAGAAGGTTCCAGCTCATTAGAACTGAGCTCATCACTATCTCACCTCCTAGAAAAAATGTAAAGTCAAGCAGGGCAATTGAGGCCCACATGAAATAAATCCAGACAGGCAGATTTTTAAAATCCATCTCTTCTAATCTTCATTGGCAAAGGCCAGCCACACTGACCCATTGTTTTAAAAAAAGGTGTATATATTCCCACATGAAAACATCTATTGATTTTGAAGATTCGGTAACCTATGTTTAAGAGACATTCCCAACCAACCAAGAAGAAATTCAGCATACTAATATTAACATATGAAAAAATCTGTAGATAGACTGAAAAAAACTCAAAGCTATTTGCTGGTCTGATTTTTAAAAGCATGCTTAAGAAATTGTGAAGGAACTTTGTCAAAGCTTTTCTTTAACCTTTCAAGTGTCTAACACAGGGCCATGCTACATGCTTCATAAAAACTGAATGTTGAATGTAACATTGAATAATATCATAGATTCCATTAGGGGTATGGCAGGAACACTGGTATGAGTTCAAAGCTATCAGTGGATTACTCATCCTTTTTTCTTGAGGGGACTATTTTTAGCAGTCTACTCGGCTCTACTCTTGTTACTTACTTGGAATGAGCATCAGAAGGCCATGCTGCCCTTACCTGGGACCCCAAGAGGTCTCTCAGTTGCCCTTGCCAGTCCTGGTACAAGTGACTCTACACAGAGACTCTGCATAGGTTTGCATTTTTAAAACCATTCACCCTCTAACTCTTAAGACCCATCTAGAATTCTGTTCTTGTTTTTGTAATAGAGAGAGGGTACTGGATTGAGAACTACTGATTTATTCTTATGACAGCCCCATGATGCAGATGACTATAGTTTTCTCCATTTTCAGATTAAAAAAACAGATAATAACTAGCCCAGGTCCCATAATGGCTAAGGCCGGGGGCCAAGGTTTGTACCCATCATTCTGAATCTCAGAGCAACATTCTTAATTAGTGTTTTTCTTTTTCCTATCACAGGTAGCCAAAAGAAACAAGTTGATTGTCTAACGGAAATATCAAAATTAACATATCCATCTTGTAGCTCAAGATGTGATACCCTCAAGGGTAGATATGACACCCTCAAGAAGCATAATAAATATCTGTTGTATGAATGAACAAACCGATGTTAGTAATAGCCAGAGAAATCCCTGTGCAGCCCAAGCGGCATTCAAAGAGTCTGAAAAAAGGGAGAAATCTCTGAGCCTGCAGAAACCAGGAGCAGCTGATATCACTGAGGAAGGCCTGACTCCAGAATGGGACACCTCGGCCAGGGTCCAGGTACTTGTAGGCCTAACCAGAGCCGAGGTACCTGAAACTGTTAAGTCTGAACCTGTGAAGAAATGTCCGATCTGTACCTTAGCTTCAGGCTCATTATTCAGGTTCAGTGAAGAATGCATCTAGAATATAAGGTTATTAGTATGTAGGCATGTCCTGCGGTGCAGAACACTGGGGTAAGTTACCCATTTATTCTTGTGTCAGAACAGGACCAGGATTGCTTTGTAAGAGGAATTCTGACCTTGCTCTTTCTGGAAGCAGCTTTCTAATCAGGCATATATCCTCATTAGGTGCTTCAGCTTTCATAAAAGGATGTTAACCTTATTCCCAGATCAGCCAATAGCTATTGCACATGGGTTGCTCTTATCCAATAACACAAATATCTGCACTCTAGGTACTTGTCAAAGAGTATAACTTCAGATTTTCTTCCACCCAACAGCTATCATGTGATCTTTTGTGAAAATGACATGAGAGTTTCCTGAAGGATTTTGCATCCATCCTTCTTACTAGGCTCTATGCTAAGCCAGATCACTGAAGAACCAGGCCATGTGATTGTTTCATTTCATACCACCAATTACTCACTTGCCCTTGGGCATTGTATCTTTAACATTCATTGAAGAACATTATAAGGAAGAGCTCTATGGCACTCCACATCTTATCAGCTGCGTAAATATTATTGATGAAGACTATTTCATGACAACCCTTGGAAGAAGTCTCTCTGGGCTCAGCTCCAGATATATTCAGGCCTCCCTGATCTACTGTCCTGTTTCATTTCATAGACAACATGAATCATGTAACTGATCATAGTTTCTTTTTGGAGTGGCCGTTGGAATGTTTAGAAACAAATTTTTCAACCACTTTACATGAATTTTGGGTACTAAATTTATTGCAGGTTAATCGGCCCTCATCTTAATTGTGTTCCTCTCTAATTTCCTCACTTGTTTTTATTAATATTAAATATAAAACTTACCTCTGTGTGTGTATATATATATATACACATTACATTTTATTTTAAAGTTATTTGATATGTATTATGATGATTTATATGTCATTTGTTCAAATGCTCTTTTAATTAATTATTTTAAATTAATAATAATTTTTTCATCATTTATTAACTTGTCAAGGCCATATGTCAACTATAATAATTTATTTTTTTAGACCTGAGTCCTACATTCTTTCATTGTGTAAATTCACAGGTAATGGTACTTTAATTTCATAAACAACTGTGAATTTCATAAGTCTTAGGCTATAGAATGGCTTGTTTTATTCACCAAATGTTTATTGAGCATCAACTCTGTGCCAGGCAGTGCTCTAGGTATTAATGTATACAAAATAATAAGATTACTATCTTGTAGTATATATTCTGGTGGGGAGGGGTTCAGAGGAAAGTAACAATAAACAAACACACACATAAACAGGATAATTTCCAAACAGAAGCCAACTTTTAAAGCAATACAATGAGTTGGTATGACGATGATTGAAGAATACTTCTGACTAGGTTGCTAGGGACTTCCTGAACATTTAGATGTTAAGAAGAGAGTCATGTAAATATCTTTAAGTGAAGATATCTCTAGACCTAGAGAAAATAAGTGTGAAGTCCCTAATGTGAGAAATAGCTTGAGGTATTCAAGGAAGCAAAGAAAACGTAATTAGCAAGGGGAAAGTGGTTTAAGACAAATCAGGAGGTTGGCAGAAGCCATATTAGAGGGAGATAAGGGCTATGCAAAGAATTGAAACAGAGTGATGTGGAGGAAGTTACTGTGTGGCTACTTTAAATTGGGTAATGGGAAGAAGGACTTTCTAAGGAGGTTGCATCTAAACTGAGAGTATAGAGAGGCTGAGCTGGTGCAAAGGCCTGAAGAGTCAAGCAGGAAAAGGACAGAGAAGTGGCCACTGGACTTAACAAGGTGAGGTTGTTCATGATCTTGACAATCCAACTAGATTCAATGGAGTGTTTGGGAAAGAAGCCTGATTAGAATAAGTCAGAGAGACATGAGATATATGCCATGTTTAGAGATAAGAAGACAAGATAAAACATTTTAATTCTACCCAGTTTTGTCCAAATTTAAGACAAAATCCAGTGAAAATCTCTCCAGAGTTTTCAAGATCTTACCATAATTTTCCTAAAATTAATATGAAAGTACAAAGAACTAGAAATTTCTACAAATACTTTGAAGAACACACTGGGAGATATTTGTGTCAGTTATCAAAACTTATAAAACTGTAGCTAATAAGATCATTTGCTTTTGATGCAGAATTATACAAGTGAAATATGGAACCAATGAAACAACATAGAGATCCAGGAATATAAGATAGAGGTGGCATTACAAAGCAGTGAGAACTGATGAGCTAGTCATTCAAAATGCTACGACAAAGGGGCAAAAGGTATGGACGGGCAATTCAAAAAGAAGAAACACCAATGGCCAATTAACATATGAAAATGTGCTCTATGTTACCAGATATCAGGGAAATCAAAGTTAAAATCACAGTGAGATACCATTTCAAACTCATCAACTTGACAAAGTTGAAAAGTCTAACAATTTAAGTGTTGGCATGAATGTGGATAAATAGGAACCTCTCATTTACTGTTGGTAGGGATGGAAATTGGTACAATAGCCATCAACAGAGGATCAAGTAGACAGCACTTATTCAATGGAATATTCTACAGAATCAAAATGAGTAAATAAATATATTAATACAAACAAATCTCAAGAACATAATGCTGACCAAAGATGTAAGTTTTAAAATGACATATATGATATATTATTTATATAATATTTGAACACTTAATAAAAACAATGCTATGTATCAGTTGGATATATATTTGTACAGTGGTATATAAAAACATGCATGGACATGATGAACACCAAATTCAGTAAACGGTAGACGGTTAACAGTTTATGGTTGATGATGGAAGATGAGGAGAGCTGAAGAACTGCATGTCTGACTGTATTTTCTCAGTAAAACTAAAGGGCAGACAGGTGGAGGCTGGGGAGGAAACCATCAGGATGGGAATATTAAGGAGAAGGTGAGGAATCATTTTTTGTCAGAGTGGGAAAGTGAATTTACAGAGAAAATTCACAAAATTATGTGTTGAACTGATCTAAGCCAATTTGGCTAAACACAAATGGGTTGATTTTAGTAGATTACAGTGGGCACTAATAGTTGAAAGTGGGTGATCGGTAACTACTCTTCTACAACCTTAATTACCAGGTTTGGGTAAAAGAAAGAATCAGACAAAAATTTTCCACACGTACAAAAACTTTTACTAAATGAGCATGTATTAATAAGCAGACCTCAAATAGACCACACAGCCTGTTCTGTAAGCCCAGTGAAATCCTGTTTTGGTTCAAAAAAGAGACGGAAATCCCCGACCACACCTCGCATGGAAGTTTCCTTTATAACAAACGTGAGAACATTCCAAAGGCCTTACAGTCATTGTCAGTGAGCCAGAATCCTCCAAAGATGTGACTAGACAACAGGACTGGTGAGAATCAAGCTTCCAACTTCATCCTAAAAGTAAAGGGTGACATCCTAAACTCATGCCAGGACAGGGAGTGTTTCTAAAATATTTTAACCAATTTGCAAATTTTAACTACCACTAATCTCACTGAGTGCCCATTTCCAGCGTGCATTATCAATTAACAAGCCACTGATTTCACCAATGAATGCTCAGCTCTACCTGTCATTATGCTAATATTGAAAACTCTGGTGTTAATTGGAATTACAGGTTGTTGGAGATTGTAGTAGCCATCTCTGGAGTGTGGCCTTTTTGATCAAATGCTGACCATCCCCTCCCCACTCCTAGAGTTTGTATCGATGACCAGGAAATTGACTAAACCAACAAGCAAACATTCACATAAATACATGTGCACATGCCAAAATACTTTAAAATAATATGCAGGCACTATACTACATAAAGTAAGGTATAGACATTGCAGAATTCCTATTTGAAACTTTTGTCATGAGTTTCATTCATTGTTTTTACCGACAGTTACTAGGTGTGGGGTTCTAGCTTGTGATCAGAGACTGGACTTAAAGTACCTATTAGCTGTGAGACATTAAGAACTTCCTTAGCCTGCTTAAGCTTTAGTTTCCTCATACTCAATATGATAATGGTACACATCTAATGCGGTTAATATAGAAATTGAAGTAAGTCATCTAAAGTGCTTAGAATAGATCCTGACACTTTAATGAGTACTCAAAAATGTTTGTTACTGTGGTTAAATTGTTTGGCTAACTAACACATTTTGTCTGGCATCACTTTGAAAGGTGCTGAACTGGCAACTCTATTTCACTATCTCTGGGTGCATCATATTACTTTAGATTATAAGCCCTGCAGGGCAAATGTCTATGTGTTTCTAACACTCCTTTGAGTCCTACAAAAATGAGGCAATTCAGGAATTTCCTTTTAGGCAAATGCTTGTTAAACATACAAAATCTTGTGCTAGCAGCTCTCTCCCTCTCTCTCTCTCACTCTCTCTTTCTGCCCCCTTCCCCAACTATGCTACAAACACACACCTCTCCCAGGCCTCCTGCTTTGCCTCTAAACAATCCTTCAAAAAAAAAAAAAAAAAAGTGCTTCCACCCAACCAGCTTATCAAATTCTCTCTCATCTTTTGCTGTTATACTACATAATGAGAAGCCTCACTCACTGTTTCTACGCCACTACTCAATTACTCTGTAATGGACTGCAAACTGACTTCCTTCCCACTGTGTCACTGAAGTGGCCTCCCAAAGGTCATGGATTCCTCCCCGTCACAGATGCGACAGCGTTTCCTCAGCACTCATCTTCTTGCTTCTCTTTGCAGCCCTTGACCTGCTGCCCATTCACTCTCCCTTGCCGTGTGTCTAAGTGCTCAGGCAATGAGCACTGGAGGAATTCAGACCTCAAAGATCCTTCAGTTGCATCATTTCAACTGGGTTTTCATGTCTATAAAATTCAAGTCACTGTGCTCTTAGAATGTGCAACATTTATCACGACCTCTTTAGCCGCATGTAGAAGGGAATATGCGTAATTTGCTGACACCAAACATGTCTTATTGATTCTCTTGGCAGATGTGGCTAAATTTTTTTGGAAAAAAATCTGCATTTCAAACGACATGCTGATTGACACCTTTAAGATTAAAAAAAAAAAGTTAGCTGCTTGGGTGCTTTTCTAGTGTTCAGCTTATAATTATTTTTACCAAGAAGAGACTAGTTCAGTTTATTCTGCATCCGCTATATTTATTACCAGGGACTTGGAAAGGGGCAAGTAGGTGAGACAGGGAAGAGCCCTGTGTTAAGAGCCCTGGCAGGAAGGTTGACCTGCTTTGTTTCACAAAAGGATAGGGTTATTCAAGTCCTCCCACACTAGGATTCAGCAAAAAGCTCTCTGAGAAAATAATGAGAGTGGATGAAGATGTGGGGCCTCTGTCCCTGGGTTGCTATCACTCACATCCTCATTAAAACTGTCATCTGGAAACTCTTTGAGCCACACAGAGTGAATCTCATGTTATCAAGAAAGGCACTTGTTCAAAACACCCAGAAGTACATGGAAGGATATTGAGTTTTTTCCACAGGTGATATAACCTATTCTCTCTAGATCACAGATTTAATACTCATGGCACTGCCTACCTGCCCCTCCTACAAATGGTTCCTTCTAGCAGTGGTTCAGCTACTCCTGATTAATCACACGTTTTGTCCCTGGGTTGCTACACCTCAAGAATACTTCAAGAATCCCCTTTGCCTGCCTGGATTGGAAAGACAAATCGACAACCAACAATGTGAACAAAGAGAAACCTAGAACACTAAAGGATAGTAGTATTTCTACCAAAGAAAAGACACAGTTCCGGAGAAGGGAACTTTCCTGATGTCTATGTAGCTATCTTACTCATGTCCAAGTAAGTAGACACAATGGGAAGGAAAAGACCAATGTAAACAGTGAACTTTGAATAAGACCCTGCATTTTCAATGGCTTCTCTTTTGTTCAGTGTTGTTAATTGGTCCATTGAGTATTAGTTACTTTCTTAGCATCTGTTTTCCCTACAGGTGAAATGTAATGAGGGGCAATAGAGAAGATGCAGGCTTTGCAACTAGAGAGGTCTTGGGTGGAAACTCTGCTTCAGTTTGATGAGTTACATAGTTGGATGATACACTTACAGTCTCTGAGCCTCAGTTTCCTCATCTGTTAAGTGGAAATAAAAATAGTTCTTCCTTCATACGGACGCTAGGAAGATGTCATGCTACGCATGTAAAGCCCCTGAGAGTTTGGTATTTAGTAGGAAGTCAAAAAGTTGTATCTATTTTGATTGAGAAATCTGTTAATCAAATACAAAACAATAGATTTGTTAATCTATTTTGATTAACAAAGAAACAAACGGAATCCTTTCTTTGTGATATGAACTGATTCATTTTGGTAAACACTGCTCGTTTATATCTACTGATTTCAGATGAAGGAAGACATCTGCAAAGACACTGCCCTTTCCACCCTGCCTTGTACATTTTAAATGCACCACTGAAATTCTGCCAGAAAATAAAGGGGAAAGCTTGCCTCTTTAAGAATATATAATTATTCACAGTCAACCTCCTTGAAAAACACTTCGGGATTAATTAACAGTGACCCATAATTAAACACAACAGTACTTAGAGAGAGACCTGATGGTCCCAGAAAGCATTGTCTCAGGAATAATGAATGTTTATTATTCTTGTTTGCTTTCTAAGTGGAAGTTATCAATATTAGTTACACAGATTAACCATAAATGGGGAAAATGGCCAGGTGTGGTGGCTCACACCTATAATCCCAGCACTTTGGGAGGTCTAGGCAGGAGGATTGCTTTAGCCTAGGAGTTCAAAACCAGCCTGGGCAACATAGCAAGCCCTATCGTTACAAAAAAATTTTTTTAAATAGCCAGATATGGTGGCACACACCTGTAGTCCTAGCTACTTGGAAGGCTGAGGTGGGAGAATCTCTTGAGCCCAGGAGTTCCAGGTTATAGTGAGCTATAATCGCGCCACTGTACCCCAGGATTTGGGTTCAAATCCTGGCTTTGCCACATATACCTTCTTTTCCTCAAGTGTAAAACAGAGGTAACAGTACCTATCTTATAAGGTTATATTGAGAAATACATGGATAATATATGGAAATCTCTAAAAACAATGTTTATCCACACACTACTATGCTCAATACATAGTAGTAGGCAGGGTGCAGTGGCTCACACCTGTAATCCTAGCACTCTGGGAACCCAAAGCGAGAGGATTCCTTGAGGTCAGGAGTTCAAGACCAGTCTGAGCAAGGAGCGAGATCCTGTCTCTACAAAAAATAGAAAAAATTAGCTGGGTCTGGTGATACATACCTGTAGTCCCAGGTACTCGGAGGCTGAGGCAGGAGGATCACTTGAGCCCAGGAGTTTGAGGTTGCTGTGAGCTAGGCTGATGCCATGGCACTCTAGCCCTAGTGACGGAGCAAGGCACTGTCTCAAAAAAAAAAAAAATACGTGGTAGTAATTGCAGTATGTTCCATCGCTCAGCTATATATAGCATGTATATAGTAAAAATAATGTAAGACCAAATATTCAATAATCTGAAAATACAATAATACTGAGGCAGAAGGATAAAGGAATGAGAAGAGTACATGATTATGGCAAGTAGAAAGAGTGTGTATGGAAGGAAACATATTCTCAATATCCATTATTTGATAATAGCTAAAAGCAAAAACCCCAGAATAGTAATAGAAGCATACTATTTAGAAGAACAAATTAGAATACTAGAAAAATTAGCCTAATGAATTAAAAATGGTTGCCCTTTGAATGAAGGTGTGGGTAGAAAGCAGGCACAGTTATTTTTCACAAACCTTACGGAAAAAAGTATTTGACTCCTTAAACTCTGTGCATGAATACAGATTTTAAAAACTAAATAACACTTAAATCAAAAAGCCATCTGTATGTAATGCCAGATAGAAAGTGATTTACAAAGCAGTACATAAAAGAGAATGGAGACAGCTTTGCTACCTGTGGAGACTGACGCATATTGAATAACCATATACTTCCAGGGGTAGCAATTAAGTTCTTTCAATGGATATTTCTTGCGCGTGTCATTTTGAAATACATCTGACCCCAACTGTCATCCTTCTTCTGCATTTGGCAGGACTTCTCCTGGCTCTCTATGTCACTGTAACAGGTGAGCAACTAAGAAAAAAGTATGTCTGCGGACTTGCTTATAAAGGCATTCAGGGTCCTGGAGCTAGGCTGACAGATGCTCTTCCAGAAGGTTAATGAGATAAAGGTTCCTCCAGCTGGCCCTTAAGCAGAGATTACACCTGAGGGGAAGATAAGCAGATTATTCCAGAAGCAGACACTGCTTCATAAATTAGCACCTTCATAAAGGTAGACCAAGAAGGTTATCCTCAATCAGCTGGCATCAATATTTAATTATTTTTCATAGTTCTGTCATTTTATTTTTTTACATGCGACTTGAGGTTGTTCTGTGATTGTTGTCAGAATTACCCATGCACAAAGGCCAGAATGTATTTGGAAAGTAGAAGGGCTATTTTTGTCTTTTGGATTTTTCTCCAAGTTCAGGGAACCAAAGGTAAGTTATTTAAATATTTATTTTTAAATTTCTTGTCTATAAAATCTATTTGTAGAAGTGAACATCCAGAATCAAAAGGTCATGACTTTATCTCAGGGAGCTGGTATGTGGTAGGCCCTTAATAAATACTGATTGGTTAATTGAATGAATGATTGATTATCAGAAATGGTTTTCACTTGATTTAATATTTACTACATAATCTTAAGTGCAATGTATGTTAACAAAATCAGAAAGATGAATGCATCCTATTTGCTGTTATAAAGTATTCAATATAATTCACATCATTAATGTCAACATTAGTAGGTCCATGAAACAAATGCCATTTATCCACCTAAACTTGACAAATAAAATCTAAAAACAATGCTTTAAGTCATTTGTGATCAGACAAAAAAATGTATTTCTTACATTCTCACAACAAAATCATGAGTTGTTTTCCCTTAGAAAATAGGAAATGTACTTCATCTTCAGGGTTCATGATGACAACCAACTCAGAAATTCAGTTGTTTTTCAAGTTGTATGCATAAAAGAACAAGGCAGTATATGTTCTTATGGTAAATCAACTGAATCTGAAATTAAAGCAAGCCACAAAACAGGTATTTTTAAGAAAAATAATATAGTTTATTTCTTAAAAAACCTGTTGAATAAAGCTCAAATTTTTTTTAAGTATAAGCCTAATCATGATGACATGCTCAATCTTTTTAAGACATTTAAAATCAGTCATGGTCAGTTCTTTAAGGATGATACAGCTTCAGACAATGAATATTTTAACTGAAGTACTGGTTTGAAATGTCCATGGAAAAATAAAACAAATAGTTATTGCATGTGTAAGTCACAAAATAACTGTGATTCCATCAGTTATTTTATATGTAACTTCTCAGTGGTTGCACTTGGAGGGAGAAAAAGTTTCTGGAAAGGGTTGTAATAAAGTTTTCTTCATGTTTTGTTGCCTATAGATGATATAGTGGGTGAAGCAAAGTTTACTTACCTTTTCTTTCAACTGTCAATTATATATAAATGTTTACATTTGTAAAAACATTTAATTAGAAACAAATGATGTGATTTCAGTATATTCTGAGCTCAATATGATAAAGTATTTCTTTTGTCTATTTCATAAAGTTGACTAGACAATTCAACTTTGTTTTTTGTATAATTGTGTTAATTAATTTAACTATTTTTTTCTATTTTCATATATTATATTTCAGCCATTAGACACAATTATGAATAGCATACTTATATATAGCAAGTTAAATGAAATAAGCTCACCAAGAAACTACAATTTGTTATTTGCCTACTTCTGTAAAACAATGTGCTATAATTGCATTTTAAAAATCCTAATATGCTACTTATTTGGGCCTTTTTATTTCATAAGAATCTCAGATATGTGAATATATGTTAATCTTCAATTAATGAGGTCTACATTAGTTAGAGTTTAGGTAGCTCAGCCAGACTGGTTTCTCACTTGTGACTAATTAACCATCATGAGTATATTTAGAAAATGAGTATATGTAGAAAATGGTTAGGGGAGAGTTCAGTTCAATACAACTAGCTGTTAAGCATAACAATTGGGTATTTAGCTAAATTTAGTTTCTTTTTAAAAAATTTATAAATCTAAAAAATCAAAGAGATGAAAAAATTTTCAGTAATACTTTCATCCAAACACAACCTACGCTAGCACCTTCAGATATTTCCTCAGTCTTTTTTCTGGTTATACTTATTTTTACATGATTGCAGCTCTACCACACATACAATTTTATATCAGGCTTTTAGTACTTCTAATACAGCATATGCATGTTCTACGTTGATATCCAATTTTGACAAGCATCATTTTATTGGCTGGATAATGTTTCATTCAGTAGATGTATCAAGATTTGCTTTACCTAAATATTCAACAAGAGAGAACTGTTTCTAATTATTTTGTTATTGCAAATAACATTGCAATGAAAAGCTTTGTGCATAAGTCTTTCTCTGTGTTTAAGACTCAGAATAAATTCACTAAAGTAAAATTATTGGATCAAAGCACCACAAACAGTTTTGTGGTATTTGGTTCATATTGTCAAATTGCTTCTCAAAAGTTTTCGTTTGCCCTTAGGTGATTTTTCCCAGTTTGATCCCAGAGAATGCTTTCCATGTCCTTAATACAGTGCCAGATATAGAATATAAAGAGATTCAAAGAAATGCCAGTATTTCAAAAGATTTCCTTTAAGCTTTGCAGATTCCGAATGTAGTTTTTTCATAGACACATAAAGGTGAAGTGGCTTTGATTTCAAAAGATTCATTAAATAAATTTGTTTCAGCACAACAAAAGTAGTTCAAGTGTTTCAAAGAACAATTACTTCCTCAAGACACCAAAGCTCCCTTCTTTGGGATTCATAATGGGAATACCAGTTGCATCTGATTTGCACAGCCTGGCTGTATGCTCTTACTTTCCAATTCACATAAATAATTGTATTTAATTGCTTGTGACATTCAATGTGTAGAAAAAAGAGAAAAGAGAAAATCTACCCTTGGCAAGTCCTAAAATGGAAATAGTGCTTATCTTAGTATGTGCCTTTTGGTTATCCTAAATGAAACCTTTTACTAAGTTATTATTAGTTCTCCAAGGCAGGGTAATTATTTTAGTAGCTGTGAAATGTCAGGAAATTTGCATTTGAAGACGCTCTACTTCTTGCTAATCTTTTACTACTGGGGTATGCTCTCATTTCATGAAATTACCCAGGAGGGTATTTTCCTTCACTGTGGCTCCGTTAACAGAGAACGTGGCTTCACTTGTACACCTGAGAGAGGTGCCCAATGGCAGTCACATTAACTGCAGCTCCTATGCTTTGTTCATCTGTGCTAGTCTCAAAACAGTGTTATTCAAAAGGTCCAAGGCAGATTATTTTATTCAATTATATCTGAGAAGATGTCTCTAAAATCGAAGCTGTGTAAATTGAAAATACTTTGTGTCCAAATGAACAAACTGTGTGGCACACCTGAAACCATTTATTAGATTATATACTTGCTTTAAAAGTAAAAGCCACTGCTGCCTGTGGCCCCCTTGTGCTTGTATCTCTGATCATGCTAAAGGACTATTGTATGTGTGAGCTAATTAGACAGGGCTGACATGACCGACTGCTTTTTTGGCCATTTCTGTCAATCATGAGAGTACAACCACCTTGAACATCAACTGCGTTTGCATACTAATTACCTCTGGAAATTCAGATTCTATATACTTTTGGTGCCACAATAATTTTCACAGATTTTATGCTATCTTAAAATAATCCATCTGAGGCAACAAAGTTTGTTTTTCATAATAGTCTCTAGGTTTATATTATAATTCAGTATATATGTTGTAACAATCATAAAAAAAAGTCCTGACCTCATCACTATGTCGTGAAATATCAGACTCAGGGGTGACTGAGGTCTCCATCTACACCACCTCTTCTTGCTTAAGGGTAGGTAGGAAAGACACTTCTGCAGTTGTGGGGATGGAAATTGTGCCAACTCTAAGAATAACACAGAACAGTTTGTTGAAAGAAAGGAAAGCCTCTTACCAAGATGTGAGTTTTAATCTCCCAAAGTGGACAGTTTTCAGCAACCACTGGGCCTGAGCTCACTGTCTGAGATATTTTCATCAAAGGATAGAATTTCAGCCTCACAAAACAAAAGCACCAAGCAGATGAAACCATTTTAATAAGGGAGGAGGATGCACTCTTTGCTCTGGATCCAAGGCCACCCACGTGCCCCAGCTTATCTGAGAACGAGTTTATGAGCTAACTGGCATAGCCCTGGGAATGAGAATTCATGTATGGAAATGCTGCTGTCAAGCGCTGAACTGCAGCATGCACCGCTATGATTATTTATGGAGAATGTTCTCCCCCCGCTGCCTCTCTCTTCCGGCCACAGTGAGTGGTAGAAGACTAGGAAAGAGCCACACAGAACAGTGACGCTGCTTCTAAGCATATGGTTGTTTTCCGTAGATAAATACTTTCCCATTTACAGTCAGTCATTCTTGAGGAAACAACGTCTTTCTGTGTGCCTTCCTAAAGTCATCTTAATTCATTCCAACTTCGTTTTCTTCATTCAGGCATTGCAAAGCTCTTCACCACAGCCGGCATCTATTTTCATAATTGCCCCCAGGAGAAAAGGGAAACTAAACCAAAAGGAATCTGGTGGGGAAAAAATCAGGACTTTGAAATTAATGAAAAGTTTCTGCTTCAGAAATACTTTAACTCTGCGGTCCCCAATCCTGGGTCGGCATTTTGTTAGGGATCTGGTGGCAGAGCTCCACCGCACCAACCCGTACCCCGTGCGAGGAAAAATTGTCTTCCATGAAACTGGTCCCTGGTGCCAAAAAGGTTGGGAATCTCTGCGTAACTCCACACAGAAAATAACACGTGTAGGGCTAATTTGTCTGTCTTAAAGTTCCCGCTGCATTCATAAACAAAAGTTGCATTCAATTAAGCTGAACTAGGAAACACGGTGACACTATTATTAATCCATTGTACTCAGATCAGTTCAGAACTGATCAAAACACTTTACAGACAGTAATTATGTTAATAATCACTTAGCTTAATTTTTTTTAATAAAAGCTCCAGCTAATTTGTGCTCATTTGTGGTTGGGAGTCTAAGGCTGGGAGTGCTAAGTAATATTCCTAAAATCATTTGAGGTGGGATGTGAGCTGTATCTATTTTTATCTTACCTCTACTTAATCTAGTCAGTCCGATATAATATGATGAGTGGAATTAATACGGCTTTTACTGTTAATTCAAAAGCCAACTTTCTTCTGCTAACACCACCAGATGATTGCTGGTTCTGAGCCATGTGTAATATCTATTTTCATGACTGACCTCAGACTAGCTGATCATATCCTTCAGCTCTACCCTGGAAATGGTAGCACCTAACACAGGACTTCTATTATTCATTAAGAAAGAGGTGTGATGTTTTGAACTCCTCAAAGAACTGGAATTGTTTATTCATGGTGTCATTTTAAATGCCCACTACTACAGCCTAAGTTCAGTAGTAAGGGACTTACTCAAGATTGTGCTATGTATCTAAAGGCTGTATCTTGCTAATGGGTGATATTAGACACAATGGGAAAGCCTCTTGGAAACCAAAACTACCTCCCACCCAATCAAAACACTGAAATTTCACCTCCATATTTGCAGTAGTTTCAGCCTCTGGAGATAACAAATTCTGAAACACCCCTTGTTCCTAATTTCTCTGCCATCCTTCTATTGGATCTGGTGTTATTCTCATCGAAACATCCCAGTCCCCCAGCCTCCCTCAGGTTCTCCAATTCTTCAGTCTGTCAGGGCCTCAGGGTGCTGCACGTTATCCTAGGTCCGGTAGCCCGCCGCTGACCAGCTCTCAACAGTCTTCTTGGTAATATAACAGAAGCTGTACTCCTTGACTTCTGTGCCATCTGCTTTATTAATCCCACCCTGGGAAAACTTAGCTTTCACTTTTTCTACTCTCATTCCTGAACTGCCAAGTGTTATTAGAGAAACCCAAATAAACAGAGTGCTTTCACGAAACAAATCCATGCACTGTGACCTTAGCTGGGCCCTACAAACTATTCCACAGTCATACTCATCTCTGACTCCCTGACCTAGTCCCCTAGCCAGATTTCCAAACCTTCCCTCTCACCTTGAGCCTACAGCCTCATTTCCCCTCATTCACAGAAGCAAAAGGTTCTGAGGCTGGCATAGAACATCATTCTGCACAGAACAGCTCTGTTGCTTACTATGTGACCTTGGCAAATTGCTCAATCTCAAACATTACTCACTCTTATGGTTTCCTTGTCTGTAAAATAAAAATAATAATAGCAGTGTCTGCCTCACAGAGTAAAGCTTTTGGTGAGGCATCTGCTACAAAAATGCTCAATAACTGCTAAGACGGCTATGACAGCTACCATTGTTGCTATTATCACCTCCTCCTACTTACTGAGAAGATTGAAATCATTTGACCTCATTTGACATCTTTTTTCTACTTCAAAGTTTTCTCTGAATTTATCTAAACTCTTCTTATTCTCTTTTGTTTCAGAGAATAAAGCAATTTCATGTCTTTGTTAATGTTATTTCTACCTACCTGTGACTTTAACTCTATTTACAACCAATTCCCCATAAGACCTTCCCAAAATGAAAAGGCAGCCTCTGGATTGGGGAACTATATTTGCAAAGTATACATCTCATAAGGGAATAATATTCAAAATATAAAAAGAACTCACACAACTCAATAGCAAAAAAAATAGCAGAAAAAAAGAAACAAAATACCACAGACCAGTTTGAAAATGAACAAGGGACTTAAGTAGACATTTTTCCAAAGAAAACATAAAAATAACCAATGAGTATGAAAAGGTGCTCTCATCATCAGGGAAATGCAAATCAAAACCACAATGAACTATCACCTCACACCTGTTAGGATGGTAGTTATCAAAAAGACAAGAGATAAGTGTTAGCAAAGGTGTCGAGAAAAGGGTACCCCTTGTACAGTGTTGGTGGGAATGTAAATTGGTACAGCCATTATGGAGAACAGTATGGAGGTTCCTCAAAAAATTAAAAATAGAATTACATATCCCACAATCCCCATACAGTAATTCCTCCGCTGGGTATATACATGCAAAGGAAATGAAATCAACACCTCATAGAGATATCTGTGTTTCCATGCTTATTGAAGCATTATTCACAATAGCCAACATATGGAAACAACCCAAGTTTCCATCAACTGCTTTTACATTTCATCGTTAAGTGTGATGCTTATTTTGTCTTTTTTTGCTTGTTTGTTTTGTTCTTGCAAATGCTCTTTACCAAGTAAAGAAAGTTTCTTTCTACTTCTAATTTACTAAGAGTTTTTAATTATAAATGTAGAAATTTCTTGTTTCTTCTATATCTGTTAAGATTGCCAAATTTTTTTCTCCTTTATTTCATTAATGTGATAAATTACCTTTATCAGTTTTCAAATATTAAACCAACCTTACATTCCTGAGATAAATCCTGCTTGGTCATACATTGTTTATATATTGCTGGATTCTATGTGCTAATATTTTATTTCTAATTGTTACACTCATATTTGTAAGTGAGCTTAGACCATAAAATTTTTTCTCATACTTCTTTTGTCAGGTTTTGTAAGAGTTTGTATTAAAATGGAATTATCTTTTTCTTGAATGTCTGGTAGAACCCATTGTTAAAATAGAGAAAGATAGTTGTGAAAAGATATTTGACCTCTCAATTTTTTTTAAGTTATAATAATTATCCTATCTCTTTAGTTATGATAAGTTGTATATTTCTAGAAATTCATTCATTTCATATGAAATTTCAAATTTATTGACAAAACATTATTCATAATATATTCTTATCTTTTTATGTTTATAGAAAGTTTGTGAAAAGCATAATGTCCAATTCTGATATTGGTTAATTTTGTCTTCTTTATTTGATCAATCTCACCTGTTTGTTTTTGTTATTAATATTTTCAAAGGAAAAGTGTTTGGCTTTTATATTTCTTTCTTTTTCATTTATTTTATGATCTCTTTTATATTTTATTACTCTCTGTTCTTATCTTTGTTATTTTTTCCTCGTATTTTCTTTGGGTTTATTTTGTTTTCTTATGCTAACCTCTTGGTTATATGCATAGGACATTAATATGTAGCTCTTTTCTTTTTCTAAGATAGGTAGTTTAATGATACAATTTTACTTTTAGGAACTGCTGTAGCTTCATTACACAAGTGTTATTATATATCAATTTTATCATTTAATAAAAATATTTTAATAACATATGATTTCTTCTTTGACTTATGGCTTATTTGGAAGGACTTTTTTAAATTTTCAAATATATGAAGATTTTCCCCATTGTTTTTTAACTGATGTCTAGCTTTCTTCCCTGTTAGTCTGAGAATATAATGTACATAGTATCAGTCCTTTTAAATTTATCCAGATTTGCATTTTAGTCCAGCATTTTTCCCTGTGCTTGAAAAGAAGGTATATTCTACAGTTGGAAATATAATGCTTTATAGATGTCCATTAGGTTGAGTTTGAGCATGTTTTTCAAATCTTCTCTATCCTTACTGATTTTTATTTGCTTGTTCTATCAATTAAGAAGGATATCTTAAAATGTATCTACTATTCTGGATTTTATTTTTTTATTGTCTGTTGACAATATATTTGTATATATATTTATATATTATTAAGTGCATAAATTTTTAATGATGACTTTTAAACTCTTATCATTATGATGTGTCTTCATCTGTTTTCACCTTTGTAATGCTTTCTGCTTAATAATGAACTTTGTCCACTGGTGTGCTAGAACTAGCTTGACCTAACAAGAGCCAACTATGCACACCTCTTCCCAGCTCCGTGTTCAGTTATGTCACATGGGTGGCTTAAAATCAGTCATGGCAGAGTATTAACACATGGAAATCATCAGATGCTACATACAAATCTCACCCACACCCCAAAGCTGGTTATTATACATTTACCAGCAATGTTCTGACTTCATTTGATATTAGTATAACTATACCAGCTTTCTTTTGATGAGTGTTTGCATATTATAACTTTTTTCCATTCTTTTGATTTTAACCTCTCTGTATCTTTTGATTTAAATGTGTCTGTTAAAACAGCATTTAGTGGAACCTTTTTTTTTAATGTAGTCTGACAATCTCTTTTAATGGGATGTCCCAAATATTGCATGGGACATAAAAATTTTACTAAAGAAAATTTATTGTTTATCTGAAACTCAAATTTGACAGGGCCCTATATTTTTATTTGCTAAATCAGGCAATCCTATTCCCACCAGGCCTAGCCCTGAATCTCAAAAGAGAGTGTCACTAGATCATCATAACAGCTAATGATGTGCCAAACCTGCAAAATGCTTAACATGTATTTTCTCATTTAATTTTTGAAACAAAACAAAACTACATAATAGGCAAGCACCAATCAAAAAGTATGGTGTTGGAATTATTACTCTCTCCTTTTCAGGTTAAAAACCAGAGCATATGGAAATTAATTATTTGCCCAAATTCAGGAATTGAGTCGGGGAGTGGCAGAGCTATATTGCTATAACCTCGGTGCCCCAGGTACTCAATATGAAGTTCACTTTACTTTTCTGCAGGAACTGTGATAGGTTTTATGCATCAGAAAGTTAACAAGCAGAGATGAACAGCTGTTTCTGTTTAATCTGTTCCAATTCTGCTCTCCTTGAGTAGAATATCATTCTTTTGTGGCAATATATGCAACAAACAATGCTATGTACATGCAATTCTCTTTACTCAGAACTCCCAAGACACTTCAAGATCAGGTTTACCTGAAAGAGTATTAAAACTAAAGGGTAGTGTGAGGTTTGTAATATTATAACCATGGACAGTGCAAAGTTCCAGGAAACAGAGACACTGGGCTAAATTAGAGCTGATTCTGATATAACTACTTCAGATACGATAAGACTCTAATGAGATAAAATATGCCCCTAAGTGTGTAGCACCCCTAGCAACAACAGGGAGAAAGATACCCTGTGTTCCAGCACCCCAGCATAGCTGGAACCAGAAGGAAAGTGGGTATTTGGCACAAATCTTTGACTTCCATAAGCAAATCCACATTCTTGTACCCTGGTATTTCCTCAGTGCACCCCAGCTTTTGAAATTGGCTTGCCCCCAGATTTTTTAGAATTTGTTTTATAGGCGCTTAGTGAGTCTCATCCCCACCCACCTCCAAGTCAGCCTCACAGATCAGGAGGCTGAATCTCGCTCCTGCTCAGTACCTTCTGGTATAACCCCTTGATTTCCAACCTTTGTGTCAAGCTAGGCTATAAGAGTGCTCTGAAAAGTATAACGTTTCACACATTTGTGAGGTACAGTGATAACTTATCATTCACATATCTGAGATTTACTTGTAAAATTTCTTTTGTTGTTAAGCCAGTCAAATTACTTGTAAAATTTCACTCAATTCCCTTATCAGAGACCTGTGTGCTTATTTAAACTCCGTATTCTGAACCTGTGGAAATGGTATCAAAAAAGCACACACAATGGGTTAATTAATAACTGGGAAGCAACGCAATGAAAAAGATTAGTGGAATTTAAGTTAATATAAAGAGATGATTGTGAGTGCCGTAATGGGGCTGGACCTACACATATGAGAAGGTATCAGGGTAATTTGAAGAGTACTAAAAAGTCCGGCAGCTGCGGAAAGCACTGGTTTCTTTTTGGCAGCTCCTGAAAATAAGGCGGCCATGTGCAAACCCTTAGCTAGGCTGGCTAACAACTTTACCATAATCGTTCTCACCTCAGTTTCACATCCTGTTTCCTTCATCTTGACCTCAGCATTAACCCAACCCCATTCACCATTTTTTCAGAGCAATACTACATTTTACAATTAATCACAGCTTACAAAAATATCATACTCTGCTAGCTTTCAAGACTGGCTTATGTATGTGTGAGGATAATGGATTTTGCTGATTTTGCTTGTGTATTCACATGATCCTTAACATTTTAAATTTTTTTGCTAAAATTCCCCAATAAATTTAGCATTCCATGAAGAAGCACTGTGTTGATCCTGTGGTTTCTCACAATCCCCGGCACAACACTGCATGCCTGGAGGGCACCTGTACCCCTATTTGAGAGGCAAAGGCATTCTCCATTGCTATAGGTTTGGTTCTGGACTTGAAGCAGGAGCAGCATCTTTGGAGCTGGCAGCTGGGTGTGAGAGAACCTCAGCCAGGGGGCTGCACTATCAAGTGATTTCATGCCTTAGATGAAGGAAGTGTGTACTACTCCTCACCACCCCATAACAAGGACCTTGGATGTGTTTCTCTCCTTTCCCAGAACACAAAGAGGCCAGCCAGCTTTGAGAACACTCCTCCCCTTCTCTCTGTACCCTCCTCTTGCTCCCTGCAGAGGTGGGTATGCAGTTCCGGGTATAGTCAAGGACACAACCCTGCTAGACTCTAGCCTCTTTACTCCCTGACATTTCCCAAACCTGAAGAACTAGCAACTCCACCTGCTCAGAGGATCATCTTTGAACATAAAAGAGGCAATCTCCTTTCTTTTTTCTACCTCTCCCTTCAACTTCAGCTCTGTTCCTGCCCACTCACCAAGCTGCCTATGCCCTCAACAAAGAGTGCTATTTTGTACCTCAGCATCTCACCTATAGATCTGGTTCTTCCTTTTCTTTCTTTTTTTTTTTTTTAGTGCAATGAAGTGGGGCTCAATGACATATATATGTATGGAATAGAAAGTAGGCATTAACAATCTCTCATTTCTTATAATGGTTTGCCAAGGTCCTAACCCATTTTCTTATGACATAGCAACTGTAATTTCTAACCAGATTTTTGCAATGAAGAGAAAGATAATGTAATCACTCTAATTATTTGAGAGAAGAGACCACTGATTCCATTCTCAGTAGGGACTACTGTTGCTGAACAAACGCCAGTTTGGAAGGTAAAGAAGGCAGCAATGGTATCTGATTTTCAAAAACTTGAGAGAGGGAAAAGATGTAGCATATGCCCTACCATTGATAGTCAGTCTATATGCTGACTATTTTGAAAGCCTAGTTACTTCATGATTCATTAAAGGAAATAACTACAAGTTTCCTTACTTTCTATGATCCTCTTCTTAATCGTTTATTCCAACAAGTTTTGCCTCTAGGCTAAAGCCTGGGGTTGGCATTGTGTATGTTTTTTGGGAACTGCATGTAGAAGGACAGGTGGGAAAGCAAGTTGCAGAAGCTTCTGTGTTCTCCACTTTATTATCCAGAAAACATCACACTTAAAATCTATGCACTCTTCTAGAATAGACTGAACAAAGTATTCAGTAAATCTGCATAATTTGCTGGTACATACTCAGTATGTTAAGCACGATGTGTATTTAATTGCCTTTGCTCTTTGGAAAAAATTTCTCAGGTGTGTAATTGAGAATCTACTAACATAGGGGGAAGACCAGGATATAATGAGTCACAAACAAGAGGAACATTTGCAGAAAGGCCATAGCTCCTCACTTTTTTTAGGAAAGTTAGAAAAGTTTGTGCAAAATTAAGTTATTATTTTTTAAAACTTCCAGTCATTAATTTGGTCCTGAAATGTTATCCACTTTCTCTCTATGGAGTTCTGTTCTTCAAATGGAGATTTCATTCTGTAGGAATTCCAGTAAATTTTGTCTCTGCTCCCATTAATTCATTCATTAAGACATCAAGGCTTTTTCCCCTAGGATGACATAATGGCTTCACTAAGTGCCAATGGCTGTTGCTTTCATAGCAATGCTGCCAAGAAAGCCCTATTCTCCTATTCCTGTTGTCTATAATTGTCACTGTATGTATACAGTAAGCCTATAATGTAAGCCTGTAGGGTTGGATGGCTAGAAGAGAGAGTTTGGTGAGGAGTGGTCCAAACAGATTGGTAATTATCTACTTGAATATAAACCAAAAAAGAAACTGGTTCATGGGCAAAGCTCAAAGCTGAGCCTGAAATGGAAATTTTGTAAGCAGTTTATGATTGGAGGTCAACTTTGGTACCCAAAGGAAAACAATAAACTCTTGGCCAGACACAGTGGCTCACACCTGTAATCCCAGCACTTTGGGAGACTGAGGCAGGAGTATCCAAGAGTTCATGACCAGCCTGAGCAACATAGTGAGACCTCTGCTGAAAGAAAGAAAGAAAGAAAGAAAGAAAGAAAGAAAGAAAGAAAGAAAGAAAGAAAGAAAGAGACAGGCAGGTAGGAAATAAAGTGGAAGAAATTCCCCAAGAGGAAAAAGAACAAGAAGGAAAACAGGAAACAAAAGAGAACAGAAAAAAATGGAGGGAAGAAGTCTGTTACATAAATTAAAACACACACACACACACACACACACACACACATTTTAACAATGAATGAATAAATTCTTCTCTGACGTGACAGGGAGATGATACGGCCTATAATGGCTTCAAGGGTGCCCGTCAACGCTGGGGCCTCATGGCCACCAGCCTCCAGCCCAGAGTGGGAAAGGTGCTTTGACTAAAGAGCGGGCATTCACCTTAGCTAACAGACGTGCTTCAGCAATCCAAATCTAATTTTTAAACAATAAATGAAGGGTCAAAAGCACAGTATTTCAGAGCTGCCACTCCCATCCTTGGCCAGATTTGACTGTTTTTAGGGATAAAGTAATGTTTGAACTCAGTGTGTGAATCCAGTGGTGGTTCTTTTAATTTTCCTTTCTATGTATTTGGAAATTTTCAAACTTATCATAGTTAACACTAGGTTGTAGAATCTGGGTCAGCTCCAGAATAGAGTGGATAAATAAAGAAACAAAACAAAACTAAATAAAACTACCCTCCTCAACTTTAACCTTCAGTGTTGGCCACTGTCCTTAGCCTTCTAGAAGTTTCCCTACCCATGGCCGTGTTATCCTTCTTCCTGCCCACCTAAATATTTTCCAGGCCTTTCATGAGAACCTCCCAGCTCAAGGGGAGCCCGTACTACCATGATAAATCTCAGCCCTTCCACAAATGGTCTATTTTGCTACAAAATCATCACTCTCACCACCACCCCCATCAACCAATGTTAATGCCCAAATTCACAGAGGTGATCATTGGAGTTATAGTTTATGGTCAATTTCAGTATATTATGTGTTAGATAGCGACACCTTCTGGTGGAATGTCACATTAGCATATTAATACACCAGGCTCTATGAGCACATCAAATATATTAAAATAAAAAGAAAATGAAAGAAAAAGGGAGAGAGAGAAAAATGAAGAGGGGGTGCTAGTAGTTGTGCATGCATTATCCGGGGACTCATTCATGTAGGACCTTGCTTTTTTCTGGAAAAGGAGAGAAAAATCTTTTAAAGAGTTTTGCTATAAGTATAAAGGGAAAAATGGGTCAGTAGCTGGAGGGGATGTAGTATCAAGAGAGGGTTTTTCAATAGAAGGAAAAGTAATAGCATGTTTGTGTGCTTCTATGCTTCTAGGAATAATCCAGTAGAAAAGGGGAAAATAATGACATAGGGAGATGAGAGAGAGTTTCTGGAAGAATGTCTTTGAGAGGTAAGAAAAGATGGGATGCAGGGCCTAAGTAAGGGAGTTGGTCTTAGGTAGGAGCTGAGACCAAGGATCACACAGTCACAGAAAGCAGAGTACAAGAGCAGAGATGCTGCCAGTGAGCAGATGCAGCGCTGGAAGTTCATGAAGTTCTCTTTTGGCTTCTCTTGCTATCAGTAAAATACAAAACAAAGTCATCAGCTGAGAGCGAGAATCGGAAGGAAGGTATAAGAAATCCAAGGGAACTTGTGTTTAGTTCTCCGGGAGAGTGGGAAACTGGATGGACCAGGGAAATGTAGTATGATTTTATTTAAGGATCATACATTTAAAGTGAGTCCTGATGCTTGTTTTCCTCCAGCCGTGCTCAGCTACAAGGACTCAGATAAGGAGTAGGCAGAGGGTTGGAGTTAACCATAAGTGTGGTTTTACCAATCAGGTTCAATAATCGAGAAGCAAGGTCATTGAAGCTTTAAAGAGCCAGGCAATACTGATATTCTTGTGATACCCACATTCTTAATTGGTTCTCTTGATTATTTATTTATGGATAAATTGCAAGGGCCTAGGAATACAGATTTTACTAAAGCATACTTTGTACATAAACCATCTCTTTTCTGTTCTTTTGGTATTCACTCACAGAAGAATTTTTATTTGTCTTTTCACTTAGTATATTATCTTCAATAAGAAGACTGTGTCCTAAGCCTCTGATATTAGACACCAGAGAAGGGACAGAAACTTAAAAGGGAAGCTGTGACAATGTAGGTGAACAGGACATATGAAGCTATTTTTCATAGTCTAATGGTTTTTAAAACAAATCTAATTCATACATATATTGTAAAAAAAACCATAACTATTTCCACAGGCCATTTTTCATTGTCACTTAATTAATATGTATTGCATATCTGTCACACATAAAACAGTGTACTAGGTAAACTGGGGAAGGAAGGACAGGATTGCAATACAAATCCTCAAGGTGTCTGCAGTCTAAAGGAAGAAACTTACATATTTACAACAAATTATTGTTCAAGGCAGGACAAAGCAAGCACTACAACACAAGTTCCATGACATTTGTTCATCGAGTTTACAGCTATGTACCATAGTAGACCTGGCACATAGTAGTCACTCAATGAATACTGGTGAATCAATGAATGCCACAGAGATAATGAGCCACACTGAGGGGACAAGAGGGAGCAAGGAGGGAATTCTGAATGTGAGACTTGAGAAAGCTCGGAAGAGAAGGTAGCATCTCAGCTGGCCCTTACATAAAGGTAGGAATACTGCAAACAGAGAAGGAAGAGAAGGGCCCTCAGGTATGAAAGGGCAGACAAACTGAGATGAATGCTGCAGTGTGGAAGCACAGGCAGGCTTCAGGGTACAGACATAGTCTTATCTGAAGACTGAGGAGAGTATAGTGAAAGGTCATGTTAGGATGGAAGACGGAAGAGAGATACCGGAAAGTGGAGTGGCTAGATTATCTGATAAAAGAGTTTTTCTTTCAGGATGATTCAAATTTTAATAATAATATCTTACATGTGAGTGCTTACTATTTGTAAGGCTCTAACTATTTTTTTAATTTGTTTAGTTGACATTATGTAATAATTGTACATATTCACGAGGTACATAGTGCTGTTTTGATATATATGTAGTGCTCAGATCAGGTAAATTAGCATATCCATCATCTCAAACATTTATCATTTCTTTGGGTTGGGAATAGTCATCCTCCTTCCGGCTATTTGAAACTATATATTATTGCTAACTATAGTCATTCTACGGTGGAGGAGTTCTCATTGCATGTTTACACTGTGCTGGATGGTTTTTTTTTTAATATTTTTGTTTGTAATTTTTATAGCTACATAATCATTGTGTGTATTTATGGAGTACGTGTGATATTTTGATATAAGCATACAATGTGTAATGACCAAATCTGGGTAATTAAGATATCCATCACCTCAAACATTTATCATTTGTGTTGGGAATATTCCAAATCTACTCTTCTAGCTATTTTAAAATATACAATATACGTTGTTCCCAGAGCCGGGGTGGAGTGAATACTCTTCCCAAGCCAAGTTATTCAGATCATTCTACAGAGCATAACATAAAACGTAAGAACAGGACCAACCCCAAAGGACTGAAGATTGTGGAGGTGACAAGGTGGAGAAAGGACCAGCACAATAGCGGGACCCCCCCACATTGCGGCAGGCCCTGTGAGAAGAATGGAGACAGGCAGGGCATCTGGGGGCACAGTCTCCCTCAGCATGGTCTGTGCTACACCAGATAGGCCTAGAATTACCCAATGACACAGCTTCTTCTTCCATTCTAAACAGCAATTAAAATATAATTACAAAAGCTTACTTTTTACTATGACAACTCTATTGTAATCTAAAACTGTTTGAAACGGTTATTAAAATTAATGTTCCTACACAAAAATTCACATTTTACTAACGGCAGTGGGCACTAACAGCTATGTGTGTGACTTCTACCCCCCTCTTGTACTTTGCCCCAATGTTGAATGGGCACCTTTCACTTTGCCGCACAGCCAGTATGACTCAGGAAAAACTGACTCCAACTCCACAGTCACGATGAGCCACTTGAGGTAATCCCAGTCCCCTACCCTGTGATTACCCCTATCAAGCCAATAGCGCTGGGGTATCCCTTGGCAACTGGTCTTGGGCCAGGCACATGGCCTAAGTCAGCCAGATCTAAGAGAAAGGCTGCCTTTCAACATGAACGAGAGTAAGTGTGTTGCTCCAGTTGCTGCTGGTCTCTATAAGGGGAATTTAATGGAAGCCCACCCAAGGGTGAGGTCCCCAAGTGAGGAGACACAGCCCAGGGAATGGCAGAAAGGCAGAGCCAGAGCTCCATTTTCACCAGGCATTCCCTACCTCTGGCTTTCCTTTGGAAGCGATAACTTCCTTACTGTGTAAACCAGATTGAGATGGACGATCTTGGTTCTTCAGCTGGAAGCATCCTTACAGATCTATAAAGCAGAGGTTCCCAAACCTGTCTGCCTATTGGAATTACCTGAGGATCTTCAAATATTGCTGGGTGCCTGTGTTCTAACCCAAAGACTATGATTTATTGATCTAGTGTGTCTTTGGGTGAGCCAATTGATCTTTAAATTCCCTTCCTTCCTGGAGATTCTTTCCTAAAAATTTACCACTACCCAAGACTGATAGAGCACTCTGAGACACCCCAGGGTGGCAGAGAATATGTGTCCCACCAGTACTCTCTCCACTCCTATAATGTAGAGAGACTTTTACACTGTTTGACAAGATTTGAATTGCTCTTCAGCTATCCTGCTTGGATTTCTGCTTGATTTCCCTTGCCTGTACCAGCAAGATCTGGGTTTAAGAGTCTTCCCTATTAAAATGCAAATATAAACCACATTTGGAATCTCAGGGGGCCATACATAGTAAGTGGTCCCAACTGTTCATCAATAATTCCTTTCTTAAATGGTAGAATGGATAAAAGGAAAGAGATAGAGTAGAAGAGGAGGAATTAAGGTCTGACTCTACTGTTAACGTGCTTTGCCACCTCTAAGCCTCAATATACTACTACATGGTAAACTGAGAAAAATAATATCTGTTCCATCTGTACAGTAAAGCTTTTGTGAGAATGATATGATATAATACATACAAAAAATTCAAAATAAGAAGGTTCTCAATGAATGTAAGTTATTATTATAAGAGGTCCAGAGAGTTATAAATGAAGTCTATTAGACCTAACCCTGCCAGACCTGGCATGCCAGCAGGATAAAATGGCTTAGGGAGTTACATTCTCTGCCAGCCTCTTCTCTGGGTCCTCCCCTTCATTCTGCCTCCCACCTCCCCACACACACACCTCCCCCATAAAACTGTAAGCTTGCTCTGTAAATGCAACTCTAAGACACATCCTTGCCCAACTCACTTTCAGTCAGATTACCACCCTCTGAGCCCTGCCAGTATAGAAATCCTAGAGCTGCCACTAGTAGCAGGAAGGTTATTTTGTTGCATTTTTCCCCCTAGGTTTTTAGAAGCACTCCACTTCCTCATCAAGAGTATACCTCTGGGCACCACAACGCTGTATAATTCCCCATTTGAAGTGTATTATGAATATGTCTATCAAAAGAGGCATCTCTCGGGAAGCTTGCGTGCTAAGTGGGGAGTGATTTTTAGAGACATGTGTGGGAAATGGTTTCAATATTTGGCAGTTCCTAAAGGCAAGATGATTTGAGACATTGGCTTTTTAAAAATACTCTTGATCACCTCGTTATACTATTCTCTTATTTCTGAAAATGCTTTGTCATTTGGAATATTACATCTGGCAGTTGCACCAAGGTATAAATTTCATAAACCTTAGAATATTAATTTTTAGTTTATCTCATTCAATTAATTATCCATATATGTCACATATATCACATAAATGTATATATTCACCAGGATATCAATCTTTCTTTTACAGATATCTCCATTAGAATAAATCATTCTGAAACTAAAGACATAGACAATGTCCCAAGAATCGAAACAACTGAAAGTACTGAAAACATGTACAAAGTGTCAACCATGAGACGAATATACGATTTGACAAAGCATCGAACAAAAAGATCAGCATTTTTCCCAGCGGGGGTTAAAGTCTGTCCGCAGGAATCCATGAAACAGATTTTAGCCAGTCTTCAAGCTTATTATAGATTGAGAGGTAAGGAGGAGATGAAACCCGTTTAGCCTTTTGTTATTTTCATCCCTTCCCTTTCATACATCTGTAGGTTGTCTTCAGCACCAAAATTCCAGGATCTCTCATTTAGCCACAAGAGTTATAAAAATCAGCCCACTATATCTGATAGTAATGAATAATAAACTTTCAAAACTATGGTAGCTATCAGCTCTTACGGTTTAAAATAACATCTTATGCAACATAGAACCATTAGGGCATTTACAAGTCACCAGAAAGCTGTGGCATCCTGATTTTTCCTCTTTATTTTTGCCAAAGTTCAATAACGAATTTTAATATCCTTCTTATGAGGAAGAAGCACAGGATGATTGCAATGTCAGGAATCTGAGCAAGTTGATTTATGACTTAAGATTTCATTTTTCAAAGGCAACGTTACACTCCAGATCCTCTCTCCCGTGTTGATAAGTTCAAGTTGTTTGTTGCTGACCCAGCTAAAACTTCTGAAGTTTGGAAACCTGGAGGCACATTGGAGTGCAGAGGACACACAGATTAAGAGTGGTTACCAAGATATAATGCAGGTGTGTTAACAGAATTTACAGCACAATTACTGTGGTTTCTAGCAGAGTTATAGCGCAGTTTTTACCCTGAGACAGCATTAGAAGGATTCTGATAGCATTCCCTGGAAATCATTGAGTATTTAAATCACAGCACGGCCATCAGTGGCTGTCCTTTTCATTTACTTATGTGGAGGTGAGGGGAAACTTGCCCTTTCCCTCGAAAGTTCACTGAAAGATTAACTCACAATTAAGGCAGATTAATAAAAGAAAGAGGTTTATTTACCATGCACACAGGGAGAATGACAGAATGATTACCCAATATCCCAACAGGATTCAGAGATTTTTATACCCTCCTTTTAGCAGGGAGAGGGCGATGAGGAATCTAGGCAACTCTGGTTAGGGGTTGCTGAATGGTTGCTGGAGAGGATGAATAGATGCTTGGGAGAATGAATGGATGTGGGGGGGTGGAATAGATTGACTTGTAAATTAACCTGAGAGACAGATATTATATTTAAAATGATTTGGGCCAGGTCTGGTTGCATTCTTCATCTTCTTTCCTGTAATATATTGAGTTAACAGGGAGGGGAAAGGAAGTCGATTGTTCTTTTCATGGGTTCATCTGGTTACAAAGATAGAGGGTAAGCCCCTTCCAAGGGCCTGTTGGTTTCTAAGGGCCTGTAGTTCAAAATAGTCTTTATACCAAGAGTCATATTTTGGGCGGAAATTTCCTGAGCTCCTTCATTCACCATGGATGAAAAAATTCCCATGGCTGCTTCTTTAAAAGAAAAACAAATCTTTGGTAGCTACTATTAAAATTCCCCAGGTAACTTCAAATCATGCAAAGTATCCTGTCTATCTAGGCCTAAATTCAATTCATCTTACAGGTGAAAGTTGAGGGGCTTCACTGATCCCACCTTAATCAGACTGTCGGGTTTCAGTTTGAAATGTCGGTTCTGTGTTCTCGGTTCTTGGTGCGCTCATGGCCAAAGAATGACCAGACGCGCCAAAGTAAGGCAAGCACGAAAATGAGGTTTATGGAGAGGAGAAAGATAGGATTATAGGGCAAGAGCAAGATACAGGTTTACAGAGTGAGATACATATGCCATGGGTGATGACCGGATCCATTGTGATAGCAAAAGAGGGCAAACGAGGCGCTTGGTTATGGTGTCGGTCTTGTTTTATAGTGTCCGGATTGGGACCTCCCCGGTGGCTTAGACGGCACCATGGAACCACTTTGATTGGACAGTTGGGAGTTATATGGCCTGAGTCTGACTGCACATGTGGATCTCCCATGAGCCTCTCTGAAAGCTGGTTGTGCTAGGTCACTTTCCAAACCCTATCGTACCTGTGCTGCTGGGCCCGTGGGCTAGAGAGTCCTCTGCATTCTTTGGCAGTTGGCAAAGTTCTGATTGGTAGATTCGTAGGGTATTCCCTTCTCCCCCAGGTATGGCAGTCATTTGGGACGGGACTAAGGTGGGATGGCACCAGGACGGGGGCCCACTTTCATCCCTAGGAGACTAGGAATCCCTCGCTATCTATCTGCCTAACAACATTAGGTGTTTGCTTCCATTCCAAAAAGCAGAGCCACCTGCTCTATTTAAAGCCCAATGCCTAGAGCAAGCTGGTTCAATTCTAGCCTGTGATGTGTTGCACATCATGACAACTGAGAACCCATTTCATGCTACTAACATCCAACGAAGTCCTTGTGCACGGGTTAAATTAATCTGAGATGTTCTTATTGGAGGTATAATTAACAGTCTCAAAAATATCAAGCCTTATGTTCCTCATATGTCTCATTTTATATGGAAGTAAAAAGATATTTGCTTTCTGACAGAAGCCACTCCCACAGAAATGAAAAAGAACTGGATCATAGTCAGGAGAGCTCTAATTATAGATAATCAAGTGCACGGTATTAATATTCTGAGGTCCTAGCAGAGCACCTCCACAAAGCAGCTTCTCAGTAAACACTTGTTGATGGGTACAGAAGACAAAGAGCCCATTGGGAATGTAAAGAAAAGACTGTGACACATGTAAATTCCTCATTTTGAATGTGCCTACACATTGATCAGGTAATGACACTGGTAAATTCCATCTTGTTTGTTCAGGGATAGAAGTATAAACATGTAGTATTTGTATCACCTTGAATATGAACACAACTATTCCTAACTATTTTCATATGATTTCTAATTCTTTACAACATTCTCAAAGAGGAGTCACTGCGGGTATTTGTAGAATAGACTATTGCTGCAACCAAATTCATAGCTCTGAGTTTTTATTCTCAGCTGTTTTTTCTTGATTAGGTTGCCTCTTTCATTCTGCTTCCCTGGATAAAACAAACTGTTGTTTTTCTCCCCACAGCAATGACAGTCCATTATCTTTATGGCTGCCCCTGGGTGATGTGAAATTTTACTATTCATCAGTGTGGGTTTCTTAAGTCTAACAAATTGGTTCACAAAGAAACAAGAAATAAGAGCCAGCTACAAAGCCTGTTCCTTTGACAGAGTAACCCACTATTCTTGTGCTACTTTTACAAAATTATCTGTTGACATCTTTCGAACTTAGGGGAGAAAGCTCCCATATTCCTAAATCAAATGGAACATTGAGTTATTTCTTTTCCCAGTGCTTAAAGCAACACTGTGAAAATGCTCTGAGATTTGTGGTAGAATCATTGACATACTCATCCCAAAGCACAAATGCAAAAGATGCAAATTTGTTTCTGGTCATCTCCAGACTGAAGTCTGCTTCTCCCCAGCCCAATTCTCTGCTTTAGGGACACCCCTCCTCAGGCCTCCACCTCATCTCACCCATGTCTCTCCCTCCCACTCCCTCTCTCTCTTTTCCCCCAACCCCAATATCAAAAGCTAGATCTTACTTCCACATTGATGTGTGACTTAGAGAAGGTTAAAGACAAGAGTCCCTCTTCTTGTTACTCAAGTGCTGTCTGCAGACCAACAGCAGCACCGCCACCTGGAACTTGTTGGAAAGGCAGAATCTCACATCCCACCCCAGACCTACTGCCAGGACTTGCATTTTAAGGAGATCCCCAGGTAATTCATTTGCACTCTGAAGTTCTAGAAGCACTAATATAGAGAACACCTAGCCAACACTCCCATTGTACCAATAAGAAAACTGAGATCTGATGCAGTAAAGTGCTGTGCTCAGGGGCACAGATGGCAGCAGACCAGGGATAGAACCCAGTGTCCTGACTCCCATTCCAGTGTGTTATCTCTCCATCTAATGTGCACCCAGCCCTGCACTGGGCATTTTCATATGCCATTGGTCTGACATAATACTTCCCAATTGTGAATAACTATCTGCAGGTCTGGCCCTCCAGTTACAGACATGCATGCCTGGCCTCCAGGGTACATGTTTCCTGGGGTTTACCTACATCATCAAACAGCCCAGGGTACGACCTTCAGCAGACAGGCTAACGTCCTGTGGCCAGATTTAAAGCATTGGCCAGCAACCATAGGAAGACCGGGGAGGCAAGGTGTTGGATTTCTCTAGAATCCCTGTGGCAATCCCCCCCACCCCCGCCGCTGTAGGCTCAGAAAAGGATGGTACAAAACAGGTAAATCAAAGGGTGAGAAAAATCCAACTTTGAGAAGTTTTTGAATCCCTCCCAGCTCTGAGATCCTTTGATGCCTCAACTTTCAAGGCTTTTTTAATACTTTTCAGTAAGGATGGGGCACTATCCTGGTGAGTTGTGGGCTGGTGCTCCCAATCACGGAAGGATTCTGTGCCTTCTGGTTTTGGGGAAGCTTCTAAGAGGCCAGGAAATTACATCAGAGGAGCCACAAGAAAGAAGAGTCTGAGATTTCACCCTTCACATTATGTTCCCTGTAAACTACTGTGCCCTAGGGAGATAATTCTTCAAGCAGCTTCAGACGTTGTGCTTCAGAGAGAAAGTTTTCTCGAAGCCTTTATGAAACTTTTTTTGGGAGGAGCAGGGATCTGGGGAGCTCTGTGTCCGGTGGTAGGAGGAAGGACAGCAGGGAAAGGAGCCTGACTAAGAAGATGCAGTCACCAAAAACAAGCACCTCCTACTTGACAGCTCAGCCTCAATGTCCCCAACCACGTGAGAGGGCACTGCCTGCAGAAACTCTACATAACTGGTGGTACGACCTCAGGCTACAAAGCACCCAGGAAAATGAACTTCTATATACATCTGTCTACATCAGGCATGATGCTTGCCAGTGTGAGTTTGGGCTCAACTAGGAACAGCCAGGCTCAACTAAGAAAAAAATTAGCCTTAAATTGGACTGAAGTTTACTTTCCTTTTAAGAAAATCTTCATCTGAGACCAAAAGCAACACACTCAAGGTCATGCCTAACTGGCAAGAGATTATTACATTATGTCTTCCCAGATGCTTCTCACACAGATATTGTCCATGAAAGTCACCAACCCTAGGCCCTCAAAGGCAGTGTTAGTTTATTTTTTATGCATTGTGGTATCTCTGGCACTTAAATGGGTTTTGAACTAAACTAGCAGGTACACTGGGGAAAAATGGAAAGGCAAAATAACATCCCCAGAGAGAGTGTGCAGAATGTAGGCAACAAGGATAGCAAGGACAGCTGGTTTACTCAGACTAAACACACAATTCTTAGGATTTGGACAAAGCGGAAAACATCCAAATGTTGTTTCCTTCTTGCATGGTATGTAGACTCCTGACTAGAGATGAAAGGCCCAGAGACTGCATGATGGTTGGTATCAGGAAAGGTGTTAAAATGCCCTGATCCTTGCCTGGCAGGAAACAGGTCATGTTCACAAAAGTGAGCTTTCTGGGGCAAGCCTATTCCATTGCCTCCCACATGTGTTGACCCCTGTTATTTCCCCAAACGTGGGAAACTAGATGGCACATTTGAGGTGGTAGGGACTGCGCCCTCTTCTGTCTGTGTGGGTTTCTAATTATAAAAGATCAATTATCTTGAAGGTTCTGGCCAGGTGGCTGCTCATAAATGACCTGAGCTTCTATTGATCTGGAACTCTCTCTGCCTCGTAAAACAGAAAACTAAGAGAAATCCAGACATAGATCAAGTGGGGACGAGGGGATGAGGCATAGGCCATAAGAGTTTCCAAACTGGTCTTATCTCCCCTTGTCTTTCCCACAGCCCTTTTTCTCAGCACAGCAGTGTTCTTTAAGTGTTTCTTTAGGATGTTAGGTGGTGTCAGCCTCTGCCGCAAAGGCTCCAATTGCTTCCTGTCCCCTGAGAGGTAAAAATCAGCATACTACAACGGCTTTTAAGAGAGTCTTCCAACATTTTTTGCTCAACTTAAACCCCTAAAATAATTTTTCTGCTATATACCCCCTTGTATACTTTTCAGTTGACATCTAAAACTTTTCATCATGTTTAAATAATTAGATAGGATGTAATTTTCAATGAGTTGCAAATATTGATGCTTAAAATAGAACAAGAATTGGATCATTCTTATGTATCCAGTGGAATCTACCATGGCCACTCAATACCTACCATCAAATTCTCTTAACAAATACATGAACAAACTCTTCCAAACAGTAGAGAAGGTCACATGGTTCCTTTTTCTCCATACATCCATATTTCCATTCCACTTTCCCCTCAGGGTCTTATTTTAATGTAATGTATATTAATACTTGGAAATCCGTTATTGATTGCTCTAAAATACTTCTTAGTAACAAATATGTATAAAGTATATAAACTGAAATTACATTTTTTATTTCCTATGACTACAGGCTTTATGTGTAAAAATAAATTTCTTTTGGATTCAGTTATGTTTATAATAATTTTAATATACAATTGATCAAAACAAATCTATATAATAAATTTGACAAATTTCTTTAAGTTTTTATTGACAGATGGAGGTAGGGTGAGGTACACATTTTGTGAGTATTAATATTTATGAATACAAAATTGGAAATGCAAAATTAAAAACAGGGCTTTGGAAGGAATCAGTGTAAATAAAGGATCTGCAGCTTAAGCTTCCTAAGCTTCTACCTCTGGATTGATGAGATTGTTTTGGTTTGACTTCTCTGTTAATTTATGTACAATTAGTCATTATTTACATTGAGTATTACTAAAAGGAGACAGAGTTTATATCAATTTTATCCCTATTATTTTACTTAGTTTCAGTTAAGTGCTGAGAAAACTTGTTTACATAAATAAGTAGATGGGAAATGATGGATTTTTGTTATAGTAATGTCCTTATTTTTCAAATACCTTTGGCATTATATGCCAATAATCACATCATAATCTTTCATGATAATTTTTAATGGTTTATCAGCTGTCAACTCCACAAGGATTCCTTCTAATTCGTTGAAAGCAAAGAATCAGAAATCACCTGAGTTGTCAAAATGTGTGTTATCTCTCCACTAGATTCACTCTCTCAATCTCAGTATTGTTCCCTCAAATTGTCTCTTTGTGTGTCAACCCAGAGGTGCTGTGCCCCAATACGATTGGGATGGATGCATGGGGAAGGATTGTGGCCTTAGGTGAAGTGTAAAAGGGAGAGGTGTGTCCTCAGGGAGACCAACTGGAAATTGATTCCTTTTAAATGTCTGTGTGCCTGTCCAGCACTTGGAAAGTCTTCAAGTACAGCCAGGGTAGCTGTACTCCAGTTTGGAGACTGCTGGTCTACCATGCCCTACACAGTCTGTGTTTGCCTCACTGCATCTTTCTGTCTTCATTCTCTATTACTCTCAACCTTGCTCTGGCCACACTGACATCATTGCTGTTCTTTCAATGCTCCTGGCAGTCCCCAGCCTAGCGGCCTTTACTTTTCCCAAAATGTTCAAAAGTCACCTTTATAGTGAAATCTTCCTCAACCATGCTATTTTAAATTGCAGTCTTAAACTCCCCCCCAACACACACACACACGTATACTATATTCCCTATCTTCTTTTTTTACATTTTTAATTGACACATAATAATTGTACGTATTTACAGAGTACATAATTATGTTTCTATACATACCATGCATAGTGATCAGATCAGGGTAATTTGCATATCCATTATCTCAAACTTTTATCATTTCTTTGTGTTGGGAACATTCAGTATCCTCTCTTCTAGCTGTTTGAAATATATATTGTTAACTATAGTCACCATACCATACTCTAGATCAGTAGCCCCCAACCTTTTTGGCACCAGGGACAAGTTTCATGGAAGACAATTTTCCCACAGACCGGGGTGGGGCATGGTTTTGGGATGATTCAAGTGCATTACATTTACTGTGCAGTCAAACCTCTCTGCTAATGATAATCTGTATTTGCAGCTGCTCCCCAGCACTAGCATCACTGTCTCAGCTCCACCTCAGATCATCAGGCATTAGATTCTCATAAGGAGTGTGCCATCTAGATCCCTCACATGTGCAGTTCACAGTAGGATTCACACTCCTATGAGAATCTAATGTCCCGCTGATCTGCCAGGAGGCAGAGCTTATGTGGTGAACCAAGCGATGGGGAGTTCTGTAAATACAGATGAATCACCTGCTGCTCACCCCTGCTGTGTAGCCTGGTTCCTAACAGGCCACGGGTACCAGTCTGTGGCCCGGGGGTTGGGGACCCCAGCTCTAGGTGACTAGAATTTATCCCTAGTAACTAATTGTAATTTTGTATCCTTTAATAAATCTCTCCCTAACCTTCCCTTCCCTCTACCTTTCTCAGCCTCAAGTATCCTCTGTTCTTCTTCTTACCTCTATGAGATCAACTGTTTATAGTTTCAGCATATGAGTGAGAACATGCAGTGTTGAACTTTCTTTTCCTGGCTTATTTCCCTCAACATAACATCCTCTAGTTCCATCCATGTTGCCACAGATGACAGTATTTCAATCTTGTTTTTAAGGCTGAATAGTATTCCACTGTGTATATAAACCACATTTTCTTTATCCATTCATCTGTTGTTGCACACTTGGGTTGATTCCGTATTTTGGCTGTTGTGAATAGTGCTGCAATAGACATGGGGGTGCAGACAACTCTTCAATAAACTGATTTCTCTTCCTTTGGATAAATGCCCAATCCCTATTTTCTTTCTTTTCTTTTTCTCCATAGCATATAGTAGGTGTTCAATTAATATGTGTTAAATGAATTAATTTCTAGGGCCTGTAAATTAGTATGTCAATATAAGGCCATGAAAGAACTTTCCACATTATGAGATTGTACCTGGGTTGGGGTAACGAGGTCTTCTTAGGACGTGGCCATTTTCCACCCCTGATGGCTCTGTATTGCAGTGTGTCAGGAAGTGGTGTGGGAAGCATATCGGATCTTTCTGGATCGCATCCCTGACATAGGGGAATACCAGGACTGGGTCAGCATCTGCCAGCAGGAGACCTTCTGCCTCTTTGACATTGGCAAAAACTTCAGCAACTCCCAGGAGCACCTGGATCTTCTTCAGCAGGTGAGCCTAAACACTGTATGGTTATTTGGAACACTAATCAAGCAGCTCCCAGGCCTCCAGCTGCTGCCCCTTTTGAATTAGTTTCCACCAGCATGAGGGTTAGTTGAAGAAATGCTTGCAGACATCTGATAAAGGCCAACAGGAATTTTATTCCTACAAAATAATATTGCACTGGCAGGTAGAAGTGTAGTTGAAGAGAGAAGGGAATGAAAATAGACTTTAGCTCTTCAGTTAGCATTATCTCCTGGTAAAATTACCTTTTTCTTTTTGCAGAGAATAAAACAGAGCAGCTTTCCTGAGAGGTAAGTATCCAAAATAGAGTGCTATTATATGATCTTTCTTGACTTTAGAAAGATCATATAATAGAGTGAAATTAAGCTATTGTACCTTTATAATTTTATGTCAGCCACTAAGATCTATGTAGGTTATTCTGACAATTTATGCATATATTGTGCTGAAGATACATGGAATATAAAAGAAAAATGTATAGACCTTATAGATTGAGATAGATGTTTGCATTGTTTTCAGATAAAATAAATTCAGCACTATATGATATATATTTAATGTGTATCTTCACTTATAAGATATGAAGCCATTAAAACAGTTTGATTTTTAGAATTTATGGTAATCTATTAGTTACATCAGGAAAATATTTAATATAATCAGAGAGCAACCTGAATTTTGAACTCTCATTTGGTATTCTGTAAAGTGTTAGTATTTCTCAAACTAAAGTACTAAAGCACTGGAAACTATATCATCAAGAATTGAATATTAAATAAGAAAATCACAATGCAAAAAAAAGGAAAAGGAAAAAGGAAAGGACAGTGCATTAGATAAAATGATTAGAGAAGAGAGATGCTGTTGCCAAGCTCTAAACTCACAAAATACATATGTTTTATAACATTTAGAAATCTAAATCTGAAGATAAAACTACAAAGAGAGACACAAACGTGGCCATATCAGTTACTGGAGAAACTTCATAATGCCTTTGACATTTGTTCCTTTGTGTCTACTCCCTTTGCCACCAACCTGGTCCAGGTTGGTGGACCTTATTAATTAACTTATTAATTAACTCTGTGAAAAATGTCAAAATGTCAAATCTGATCTCCCTAACAGATGTCCCTGTCTCTAATCTCTTCTCCTTAATTTGCATAACTGCTGCTAGATTAGTAAGTCTGAAATATTTTTTTTGTTACATTGAGCCCTGTTCAATGACTTTCAAAAGATTCCTACATCTTCCCCTTGCCCTTCTGAATATCCACGCCCCACCCTTCTCCAGCTCACCTCTGTGCTCAGGAGGCTGCTGGTAAGAACTGCATCAGGAGCATCCCTTGCCCTCTGGCTTCTGATTAGGTCCAGCCAGTGGGGAGGAAGAGGTCAGAGGGAAAGAGGAGATGAGGGCAGGGAGTTTACCCCCCCACACACACACACACACACCTGCAGAGCCTTTGAGTCTTCTCATGGCCTTCTTCAACTTCATCTCACCTCCTGCCAGGCAGCTCTTTCCACAGTCTTCTCCGGTCTCTGGCTCCTGCTATCCTCCCACCCTCCTGGCCTAGGGGTAGTTTTAGCACCCTGCTGTTACTTGCCCTGTGGCCCCTCACTCTCCCTTGTGGCTGTGCCCACACTCTTCCCACAACTTAGTAAATAATCCTTTCATTAAACTTTGTTCAAATTACCTCACTGTGAATGAGTTATCTGTTTTCTGCTAGGACCTCCACTGAGGCAGAGGTCGAACTAATTAATGAAGACCTTTCATCCCCTGACCTTTCCACCTTGGCTTCCCATTACCCATGATCCAACTGCTGCCACCAGACCAGTGAGCACAGACCACAGCCCACCCATCCCGGACTCAGACCCCAGCCTTTCCCTCTTGCCTGGGAGAACCTGCCTTCTCCACCCCACCTATCCAAGCGCTACTCCCGTTCAAGCTCCAGGTGGAGTCGCACCTCCCCTTGTTGTCTTAATAGCCTATTTGAGCCTGCAGCAATTCTCCCTGCTTTGAACCTTGCACTTACTTGTCTATTTAACATTTCCTGTCTTTCTCCTGTTTCCCTGTGAGAGTGTAAACCCTTCAAGAGCAGGAACTGTTTCACACCTTTCCACCTACTACACAAAACTGAGCAAAGTCCTATTTTGTCAGTCAGTTGTGCCTATCAAGCCACTGTTTTAAGAATTCTAAAAAGTGGTTTCCAGGAGAAATAATGTGCCTTGGGAAAATCTTAGTGCTAGAGTATTACCTTTGTTCACAAGACAGAGACATGTTGGCTCCTCTGATTTAAATATAGGATGATACTTGACTGACTCCTCCATTTTCAAAAAATAGGAAAGAAAGAAAGCAAAAGAATGTACCAAATCTTGATAGAGAAACGTTAATTATAAGAAACAATTATCCATGCCAGAAAGACAAAGAAGAAAATCATTCCATCCACTCCTGTGCCTCCCAGCATTGCTAGAGAGAAAGAAGGAGCATGAAACAAACATTTTACATTAACTATAGTGACCAAGTTGTTTTAAAAAAGAAAAAGGAAAGAAATTCTCTTTTATTTTGAACCTTTACAAGAAGACAAAACAGAAAATTTTCTCACTTGACTAGCCCATAAATCTGCCAATTTCAAATGACTTTGAAATAAAGGCCACTGGAAGAACTGAGTGGCCCAGCTTCCCAATTTACAGCTTCTCCGTGACAGGATAGATTGGCAGTTTAGTGGTAGAAGCACACCCTTTAGTAAAGCATAAGGAAACAGCATCCCACACAGTCTTGCACAAGTGAGCTGTTGACATGTAACTAATGCAATAGCCGGCATCTTACTTACTACTCTTCTTGACTATTTTCTTTTTTACAGCAAGGCAAAACAAGGAGACAAGTAATTAGAAGGAAGGGAAACCTTACTATTTTCTTTAATTTTTTATTTCAGTATATTATGGGGGTACAAATGTTTAGGTTACGTATATTGTCTTTGCCCTGCTCAAGTCAGAGCTTCAAGCGTGCCCATCCCCCAGACGGTGCACACCACACCTGTTAGGTGTGAATATACCCATCCCCTCCTCTCCCCGCTCCTGGAGAACTTACTAGTAATATAAACAAAGATCTATAAAATTTAAAAAATTGTCTAAGTCATAAACAGTATATATAATGTTTGATATGAGAGTTTATTAAATATAATCTCCATTAAAAACTACTTATTAAGTACATGGTGTAATACCAGAAAAAAATAACAAGAATAGCTGGTTCCAAGTTCTACTATGAATCTGAGTTTATATTTGGCCCGTGTGGACCACTGTAGCTATCCATGTTTACAACTGACATCCATTCCGACTGGTCAGAGCCTGTGCCTGGCTGACTGATAATATTTTGTATATTACACTTATTAGCACTTTGGCAGAACTGGGTGTAGCAGAAATATATAGGTGATACTATTGGCTATGACCAATCTAGATGACTCTGAAACAACAGAACTTCTAGCCGTTCCTTTTAATCTTACCACCATCATGAGCCACAGATAATTTGATCAAAAATATTGGTCCAATGCTGTTATATTATACAAACACAGACACAGTCCTGTGGTACCTAATAGCTGACAGCAACAGATCTTTCAGTGAGCTTCAAAAAGTATCACTGTCAGTACTCCTTTCTAAATAATGCTTGCTAAGATGAACCAACATTATATGCAGACAGCTTTACCACCATGACCTTGGATCTGCCCCTAGAACATCTTCCACACTGCCATCCATGGCACTGCAAACCTATCCCCAATTTCCTGGCTGGTTACCATCGTAGACAATGGTTGTGTCCAGAATACAGATTTAATACACCTGCATTACCTATAAAGCAACTTCTCTCCCATTACTGTAACCACAAGAGTTGCGTTATTAGATAAGCGTAATGACTCTTGTTATGCAGGCTTGAGGGTCTGGGATTTTTGGAAGCATATTTCAGTCACAGAGCATGTCATCAATTATCAAGAACCCAGAGTGAGTACAATGGGACTGTAAAACATCAAGCCCTAAAGATCAGCGTTGCCTACTATGGAAATGCTCCTCAGGACCACACAAAACTTATGGAAAACCCTGGAGTCAAACACAGCCATTTTATGAGGTTGTTACATTTTTCTTCAATGAGAATACATTCATATATTACTTCTGTAATAAAAGGAAACATAGGTAAATCCAGTTTTAAACTATACTTTTTCTCTAATTTTTAGGTCTATTCAGTATAGGCAAATTTAAATGTATGTCCCCTACTGTCATCAAGTTCCTTGTCACCACCTCTGTTTTCTTTTCTGTTGTGCTAATAGAAAAGATGAAATATCTACGGAAGAGACATTGGGAGAACCTGGTGAAACGCCTGTGTTTTCAACAGGTAAGCTTAGATCTCATTTCATCTGCTTCCAAACTTTAATTCAAATCATCATGAAACCATGTTATCTACAAAGCAATCCTTAACTGAAGTTAACCAAGTTTATAATGTACTTTCTCAAACTAATTCATATTCCTAACCTTATAAAATAACTTAAATTTTATTGTATAAAACGTAGAAAATATAGGAAAGAATAAAGGTAAAACCAAATCATCTATTATCTACAATTTAGGGCCAACCGTCATCATTTTTGCCTATTTTCTGCCATCTTTCTCCTATTATGTGTATGTATTACTGAGACCATACTTAAGAGTTAGTATCACTTTTTTAACTTAACATGATGTAAAGAACATTAGTTCCACCAAAACTTCAATAATCATTTTGATGACTTCCAAAATTCTATTGTATCCATACAAATGTAATCAAAGAAACCATTCCATTCCATCATTGTTGTGTTTATAAGTTATTACAAATAATGCCTTTTTTTTTTTTTTTTTTGAGACAAGCTGGAGTGCAGTAGCACGACCAGAGCTCACTGCAGCCTCAAACTCCTGAGCTCACAGCTCACTGAAGCCTCAAACTCCTGGGCTCAAGCGATCCTCCTGCCTCAGCCTCTTGAGTAGCTAGTACTACAGGCACGCACCACCATGCCTGGCTAATTTTTTTTTATTTTTTGTAGAGACGAGGTCTCACTACTTTGCTGAGGCTGATCTTGAACTTCTGGCCTCAAGCAATCCTCCTGCCTCAGCTTCCCAAAGTGCTGGGATTACTGGTGTGGACCACCATGCCCAGCCACAAATAATGCTTTAACATATTTAAACACAAATCTTTGCCAAATCATTGACTTGTCAAAATAGACTACTAAATCAAAGACTATGAATCTTAAGGCTTTTGATAGATTTTGCCAAATTTGTTTTCCAGAAATTTTGTTATGATTTAAATAACACACTGGTCAAAAGAACATATCTTTTTGCACACTTGCCAATGCTAAATATTACTATTTGTTTTAATGTTTGCCAAAAGGAAAGGGAAAATAATTTTTGCTATTTTTATTAGATGTTTGAAATTTCTTTCATGTATTTTTCTATTACAGGCTTTCCATTTTCTCATATAATTTAAGAATACTTGTAAATATACAATATAAAACTGTCCTCTAAGCAATGTTTTCCTCAGTGTATTTGATTTTTAGTTATGTTAATAATGTTTTAAGAATCAAATTTTGATGACTTTAAATCTAAAAATTAAGAAAGTAGAGATTTTTTAAACAAATAATATTATTTCCCCGTTTCTTTATTTACTGACATACAGAGAAAGCTGTATTTTAGTATTTCAGAAAGCTGCGACTATATTTTAGTATTTTCCATAAATTCAGGTATTTTACTATTTCTATGCTGACTTATAGCTAATAATACAACAACCCTAGGTCAATTTCAATTATAAAAACATTAGTGGTAAAACACATTTTTTAACAATAAAAAGAAGAGCTACATATTTGTTAATTCCCCTTATAAACAGCTCAAATTTGACGTGCAACACTTAATAGCATCTTATTCAAAAAAGTATTATTTACAGGAGAAATAATATAAAAAGATGCTTTGCACTGATTTCATTTTTAATGTTGAAAATAACAAAAATTAATGTGATAATTGAAATTTGTATGTCTATTTTTAAAATTTGAAGTTGGTATATTTTAGCTGAAAGAAGTCTTTAGCTGAAAAGAAGTAATCTTGTAAAACAAGATTAAATTTAGTAAGATAAACTAAACAGTATGTTAAAATGAACTCTTTATTATAAATTATTTTTTATTTACAAAAACTTTGAGAGAATGGCGGACAAATGATATAATACGACATGCACTATATATTTGAATTCCAGCAACAAATGTTTTGGCATCATTTCCCCAGTGCTCCTGGACACCTAAGATAGAGGTTCACACACAGATACTTCTACCGTTGAGATTATTTCCCAAATGCAGCTACAAAAAAGCTGCCAGATCCTAACTGCAATGAAAGCAGTTCTCATCATACTTCTCAGAGACAGCATCAGTTATGATCTAATGAGAAAGAGAGTCGAAAATCTTCTTAACAGTGTGAACTTGGGAACACCTTGAAGACTTTACTCAAAAGAAAACTATCTCTTCTCCCAACTTTCACTGTCCACTCTAACCCCTTCATTACAATTACTGATAAAACTTGCAAGTGTAGTGGAATTTGGATATATAAGTTTGCAATTCAAAAATTAAATTTTCCTTATCTTTAACCTGAAACCTTAAAATGTAAATGCACCACTCCCTGGGAAAGGAGGACATTAAGTGGGTTCAGACACTGATTGTAACTGAATTTTTCAGTTATAATAAAGTTTCCTGAGACTAGATTTTGATAGGGAAATGTTAACAGGTGTCTTAGGTGTGAAGAGTGAAATATCTCCAAAATAGGCTGAATGCGCTAGAATATAAACCCAGGCTACCTAATATTTGTTCTTAGTTTTCATGCCATGGGTAATTTCTCTTTTCAAGGCAATAAAAATGGAAGGATACTCAAATAACAACAAAAAGTTTGTTCTTCTAGTATACTAGCTAAGCACTTTTTTATTGTAACAAAAAATGTGGTATAAACAGATTACTTATGGACTTATACAGCTTGAAGACACTTTAAATTGGTAACAGTCTGGGCAAGTTCAGGATACAGAAACACATCCATTCCAGTTGTTTACAGCAGGGTTTTTCAACTAGGACTGAAGGGGAAGATGATAGGAACCACATCCTTTGAGATTCTGATATGCCACAGGATATGTATTTTATTAGACAAAAAACCCTTCCCCAGATGATTTTGATACCCACCCTCACACCTCCCCCACTAGGAACCACAACTCCATTCCCAGTACAATGACTTCACAGAACCTCACAGTTACAAGTGACCCTTTGTGACCGCTGATTCCCAGATACCACATACTCCTCAGGGGGCAAGAAAAGATCAATTCATTTGTTGATATATCCTGTTTTCTAAAACACAAAAATAAAGTAATACACTTTATGTGTTTGCCTAAGTAAGATTGAAATGGAAAGGTATTTTTGGCTACATATAAACCAGTTAACTATAAAACTATTTTCTCTGAGCATCTTTAAAATAATTATATATAAATAGAAATGCATTTCTATTACAATGCTGCCTCTTTTTTTTTTACTTGAATAAAACTTAGACTTCCATTCTATGGAGATCTTTAAATATATCCAAACATTTGCCACATATCTGAAATGGTTTATGGTGGTCTGTTCTAAAGAAGTGAAATTGATGGCATCTTAATTCCAAGATCTTTCATCTCTTGGAATTTCTGATTAAAATCCTATGCCTCGATGATTGCTAAAGCAATCTAAATTTTAAGGACTTGTGTAGTACCCTAAGAAAACTCTGAAGAACAAATTCAAGGTAAATATCTGTCTATGCATCCTTTATATTGTCTCAAAAAGAAAAATTAATCATATCCCATCAGGCAAAAGCATTTAACTGTAACACATCTAGGGTAGCATCAACCTTGGGTCCTAAAGAGGAAGAATGAAGAATTTAACTCCGATTTTAAAAAAAAGTATGAGTCATATTTTTTTTAAGAACATATTTCTGTGATCTTAAAAATATGAGTTCAGAATGCACCTAACATCTGTAAGTTCCAGAGTGACAGAAAAAGCGTATGGGATTTTGCCCTTGTTCTAATTTAAACTCCTCCAGTCTCATTTTTGTGTCTGTAATTTTTTTTAATTTCCACAGATGCTGCCGATGTCTCACTCAAGCCCTTCCTTCCCACTCCTGATGACACATTCCTCAACGAAATTCTCAATGATACCCTCAACGACACCAAGATGCCCACAACGGTAAGAAATTCAAGAGTTGAGCTAGCACTTCACGTGCCTGTTTTTGTTCTTTTAGCAAAACAGAAAAAGAGAATGGATGACCTGGCCATTCAGTAATATTAGTGCTGCATTTTTATCTAATTAACAGTCAGTGACTTTGTTCCATTGACTATTCTCACTTCTTCCTGGCAACTGAGAGGGGGGAAAAAATGTAATAAATTGAGGACTAGGATAAGGTGGGAGGAATTACAAGAAACAAATTAATTGTAAGCTCTGGAGGGCAGGGGCCTTTCCCCCCAGTACTTAACAGAACTCTAATTGGTGTTTACTAAGTGTTAGCATGAATGAATGAATCAATCAGTCACTAGGGCCTTTCCCCACTGAAGTGTAATCCCAATCACGCTTGACAGCAAGAGTGAAGGTTTTGTTCTCGGTCATGTACAGCACGAATAGGTATCAAATGATGAAGATACTGTTTGTCAAACTGGGGAAAAATAAATCATGTTCTAAGGCCAAGAAGAGCACTTGTCACCACTCTTGAGTGAAAGGTGTGCAGAACGAGAGAATTGTTACAGAATTTAATGGTGGTTATCCAAAAAAGGGGGAAAATTTTAACCTCCCTAACCAGTCTTGAGCCCAGACACTCAGTGCCAAAGCAGGGAACCACTGTTCTCATTAGTCATGAGTGCTAGAGACCTCAAAGCGGGCAGTAGGATAAAGAGTGGCAGACAAGAAACTGGCTCTTCTCATTCCTATCCCCAGCGCCTGTGAGATGGCTCCCCTGGTCCTTTCCCCTTTCTGCCAACCTCTCTCCAAGCCACAGACTGCTCTGTTCACGGTTGCTCAGACACCACTTGTTCGAAGCTGCTAGGCAAGGGCACAAAGTGTAGTCTCACCAGCTCTACGTGAGAAATCAGGGATCGGACCCAGTTGGCCACGGTATCTGCCTTTTAAGCCACATGGCTGAAGGTTTGGTTGAACTACTGGCATAAACAAAAAAGGAAAATACTGTATTTTTCTGAAAAATGCTGCTCCATCAACAGTGAAAATTGCTGTTAGAAAAAAAAATTATTGACCATAATTCAATATATATTCCCTATAAAAATTTCTAAGGCAACTAGTCTGTCTTCTCTCTTTTCTTACATTCCCCCATGTCCCATCTAATATTTCATTTCACATTCATTGCATCCTTCTCCTAATATCCTTTTTACCACCTGCATCTATCCCTGATTCTTTCATTCAGCAAACATTACAAAAATCTGCTGATGTGCCAAGCATTAGGTTATGCACCAAAGATCCTAAAATGAACAAGACACAATCCCTGATTCCAAGGAATTTATAATGTGATTACGTACCGTAAAATAGTCTAAGAGCTATGACTGAAGGTGACAGTGACTGGGACGAAATGATAAGCCAGGACAGGTTGCAGGGGATGCCACCCATAGTCATGTATATTCATTGAGAGTATAAAAGGCCCCATGTTTTTTGCTTTGAGGTTCATTGAAGAGTAAGAATCATGCTGGATCAAGGGGATTATGTGTGGGGTGGCAAGGTTTGCATATAAAAAGAAGACTCTAGGAGAGTATATGATAGGCACCAAATGAGTGGTTCTGATGTTAACCAATGCTACAGGAAGGAGTTCAGAGGAGGCAAAGATTTCTTCTACCCCAGATGGTAAGAGGAGGAAAACGTGTGTGTGTGTGTGTGTGTGTGTGTGTGTGTGTTGCTGGAGGTAGGGGGTGGGGTCTAGTGAGGAGGAGCTCCAGTAGGAGACTAGCATAAGCAATGTGGTGTCTGAGCAACCATGAACAGAGCAGTCTGGCAGTCAGGGCAGACGAGAGATTGAGACTAAAATTATTCAAACAAGTTGGAATCAGACTATGGAGAACCTTGAACATCAGGAAAAAAAGTTTGAGTTTTAACCCATAGGTAATAAGCAGTCTCTGAAGGTGCTGATGAGAGGCATGAAAAATTAATCTGGTGGCTGAGGGTAAGTTAAGACCCTTCTCACTAACACATTTAAAGAACTTATTTAAATGTCTTACATAAACTTCAAATCTGCCTAATGAACTGGTAAGCTTCTAGAGAATAATACCATATGCCATACTTTTCTTTTAATGGCCCATTGATCCTAGCACTGTGCTACACTCATACCGAAACTCAATATGTATTTTTTTGAACAAATGAAGCTCTTTTAAACAAACATCAGAAGTCTGTTAAGTGTGAATCCACAGCCTCTTTGTGTCCTACAAAGTTGGAGGCTGTGCTATTGTCCACACTCACGAAAGAGGTGAGTTTGTGACAAGAAATGAGGAGGAGGCAGAAGTTTCCCCCTTGGGTGGTGGCGGAGCTGACACTCGCGGTCGTAGCAGCTCCAGGGGCAGCAGTTGTGACTATCGGGGATGGCGGCTGCAGCAGGCCCTGCAACAACAGCCCAGAGGTTTTTCCAGAGCTTCTCAGATGCTCTGATTGTCAAGGACCGCCAGGCAGCATTAGAGAAGCTGACTAAGGCTTTGGAACAGAAACCAGATGATGCACAATATTATTGTCAAAGAGCTTATTGTCATATTCTTCTTGGGAATTACTGTGATGCGGTTGCTAATGCAAAGAAGTCTCTCGAACTCGACCCAAATAATTCTACTGCTATGCTGAGTAAAGGGATATGTAGATACCATGAAAAAAACTACGCTGCTCCTCTAGAAACTTTTACAGAAAGACAGAAATTAGAGAGTGCAGATGCTGATTTCAGTGTCTGGATTAAAAGGTGTCAAGAAGCTCAGAATGGATCAGAATCTGAGATGTCTACACCCCAGCAGACTCATCAGTCAAAAATCAAGTATGACTGGTATCAAACAGAATCTCACTTTGATCATAAGATTACACTTATGATCAAAAATGTTCAGAAGAATGATGTAAATGTGGAATTTTCAGAAAAAGAGCTGTCTGCTTTGCTGAAACTTCCATCTGGAGAGGATTACAATATGAAACTGAGACTTCTTTATCCTGTAATACCAGAACAGAGCACATTTAAAGTACTTTTTACGAGATTGAAATTAAAATGAAAAAGCCAGAGGCTGTGAGATGGGAAACACTGGGAGGGCAAGGAGATGTGTCTAAGCCAAAACAGTTCATAGCAGATGTAAAGACTCTATACCCATCATCATCTCATTATACAAGAAATTGGGATAAATAGGTTGGTGAGATCAAAGAAGAAGACAAGAATAAGTTGGAGGGAGATTGAGCTTTAAACAAATTATTTCAGCAGATCTAAACATACCATTAGCAAATCATTTATCCAGTCTGATGGTACAGTTTTGAGTACCAACTGATCTGATGGAGGTAAAAGAAAAGTTGAAATCAACCTCCTGATGATATGGAATGGAAAAAGTACTGAATAAATTAATTTGCTTTCACTGTAAAAGAAAAAGAAAAGAAAAAAATGAGGAAGAAATACATCTTCTACCATTCAGTTGAGCTCTGTCCTTCATGGCAGTTTCCAATTGGCTGTTCTCTTCTTTCAGCTTCCTTAACTCTCATTTCACTATAAGAGACTATGTATATAACCAGAGACATTCAATTTTCCACAGACATATTTCTTTCTTTTGGGGGGAAAGCTGTGCAGATCTCAGTATCATCTGGGTACCCAATGCTGAAAATCTGTCAAACCCAAGTTTGAAACCCAGCTCCAGGCTTGCTCTGGGCCCTGGCAGCCCATATGAATTCAGAGCAGCGAGAGGTCCCTGCTGGTTCCCAGGCCAACGGGCAAGAAGGATGAGCCCTGGCCCTTTGTGATCGAGGCCAAATCCAGAGCATCATGACAATGCTTCTGCTCTTAGCCACATGCATCCAAAGGTGGCCCAAATGTGCCATTCCATCTGAGAGAAATTTCAAACCCTCTCTTGGCTTGATAGTACTTTCTAACTAGTTTCAATGTGAAGTTTAAGTTCAAATGTTCTCATTAAACTAGTCTAAACTCTTCTCTAAAAGAGAGTATATTAAATAATATCCTAGAATCTTTAGGTTATTTTGTCTAATCCAATCCTCACCAAAGAGTATTTATAAGGTAACACAATGATATGGAACAATCCTAGTGATGCACCAGCAATATATATGTAAATGTGTGTGTGTGTGTGTGTGTGTTTGTGTCTATGTAGGGAATGTATGTGTATGCATGTAAGTAAATGCTTTCATGAAGATTACACAGTCATAAAATGACAGTGTTTTCAAGGACTCCAAAGTTTGCTGGAGCTTTGATACTTTGTCTCTCACTGAAATTCAGAGGCCACTTCTAGTTAATAGGACTTTTATTCAAAAAGCACTTGAGCCTTCATAATTCACTTCTTGAGATAATATTAATATGTGTTATATAATATAGCTATTTGTTTGTGGTTTGTATAAATGGAAGTCCTTTTTTTGATTCAGGAAAGAGAAACAGAATTCACTGCCTCCGAGGGCCCTCCGGATCAGAAAGTGGAGCTGAGCGTCTCTCTGGTGAACCAGAGGTTCAAGGCAGAGCTTGCTGACTCCCAGTCCCCATATTACCAGGAGCTGGCAGTAAAGTCCCAGCTTCAGGTGAGTGGACCCAGCCCGCAAGACCACATTTAAGTCATGACTGAGAATCTGGGAGCCAACAGGACATAAACACTTTTGGCTAACAGTTCCAACTTCCTGTGGCCAGGCATTCATTTCTAACCATCAAAAAGAAAACAGAAACTACTGTGGGTCTCAAAATCTTAGGACGAAAGGATCTCCAGGGAAACTTTTCATTCCAGCTTCTCCATTCTTAAGTAGTCCCCCCTTATTCACAATTTTGCTTTCCACAGCTTCAGTTACTCATGGTCCACTCTGGTCCAAAATATTAAATAAGAAATTCTAGAAATAGACAATTTATAATTTGACATATCATCAGAAGGTCAAGAGTGGCCTAACACTACATCATTCACCTCACTTCATCTCATCACATAGACATTGTATCATCTCACATCTTTACAAGAAGGGTGAGCACAGTATAATAAGATATTTTGAAAGAGAGAGACCACATTCACATAACTTTTATTACAGTATATTGTTATAATTGTTCTATTTTATTATTGGTTATTGTTATTAATATCTTACTGTACCTAATTTATAAATTATACTTTATCATAGGTATGTATGTATAGGAAAAAACATAGTATATATAGAGTTAGGTACTATCTGAGGTTTCAGGCATCCACTGGGAGTCTTAGACTGTATCTCGCCCAGATAAGGGAGGACTACCGTATTTTCATGCAGATTTTCTTTAAATGTTAGTAGGTTTTTAAATCTCATTCAGCCGAAAGCTGCTATGCAGATATTCTATATGTCCAAATGACCATTATGGTGATGGTTTCATGGGTATGTATTTATAGACAAATTCATCAAGATGTATATATTAAACATGTACAGCTTTTATCTCTCAATCATACTTCAATAAATGATGAAAATAAAATAAAATGACCATATAGGCACCAAGTAAGGAACATACTGTGTTGAAATATGAATTTTAATTCATAATATTTTTTCTTTACATAATATTTCCATTTTTGCAGTTTGATGCAATTAAAAGACATGATATTTTTTCTAGATGATAAGTGGAAGGCAATTTTATTGTCCATGTTATCAATTACTAAACTGAGCAGCCTTTCCATTATGTCTCTTCCATCTCTGACCATCATCGTATGTAAGTCCCTGAAAGATACTAAATAAATCCCAACTGCTATGCTGAGTGTGGCATCTGTATAGCATGATAATATCCCTGCCTTCCTTCCCAGCCTCATTTTACACTAGTTCCTTATCACTCCCTTCCCTTGCACTCTAGTTTTCAGAAATACAAACTCTTTGTAAATTTTCTTCACATTTACCCTTTACGTGTGCTGCCTTTTCTGTCTAGAATGCCCTTCCCCAAATCGCATTTTAGGTACTTCATCATGGAAAGCTCCTTCTACCCATTCTGGGTTCAGTTCCTCTCTCCTGGTTTTGCTCATTCTTGGTGCCCACTGCTGGTGCAACACTAATCAGCCTGTCTTGAGATCGCTTGTTCACGTGTCTATGGCCTTTGCCATCTTTCCCTCTCTCCTCACCTGCCACCTCAGCACCATCAGGCTATGAGCTTTCCCTTGAGAGCAGAAACTGATCCTTTCACCTCTGAAGCCTAACCTCCTAATACAAGCTTGAGATGCAGTCAACTACTCAGTAATTATTTGCATAAATGCAACTGAAAATGGAAGCATCCATGAGATGACATAACCAGGAATGAACTACATTTATGGACAGCCTGAGTGCACATGAATCTTAACATGGCCAGGGAACAAACGGGGCCCCACTTCTCATGGTGAATTCAATACTTACCTCCTCTCACCTGGAGGGGAGATGAATAAGTGAAACATTCTTAACCTCCAACCTCTCCTTGCATCAGCATTTAGTCAACAAAATATAAAGAATCCTTTCTACAAACTTTAAAGAGAAAGAATCAGCATGGGGTATTTATGAACCAGAGAAGTACTTAGACATGGATTATTAGATAGAATGAATTAAAGACTAGTTTGTCAACTTTTCCATTTTTTTCCTTGAAACATTCTTTTCAGCAAATCCTTAGTGTAGTCAAAATATCTTCAAAGTTGGATAATTGACTCTTCACTGACCTGTTATCAATTTTCTAAGCACCTAAAACAACCTGATATATAACAATGCAAATACATTGAGATTTTTAAAAAATCTGAATTCTAGTCCTGTTTCTGCCAAAAATTAGCTGTGAGAATTTGGGGCACACTAATTTTCCCTGGCCTTCATTTCCTCACTTAGAAATTACAGATGACCTCACAGTCCTTTTCTAAGTCTAAACTGCTGTGTATAGAAATAACAGCTAGTACTGTTCTTAATGCTTTATATATATATATATAAACTCATTTAAGTTTTCATGCAATCCTATAAGTAATATTATTCCCCTTTTTTAAGAGAGGAAACTGAGGCACAAGAAGATTAATATGCCCAGATGACACACTTATTATCTGGCAGAGCCAAGATTCCAACCCAGGCAGCCTGGCACCAGAACTTAAGTGGGCATGCCCCTTCTGGACTCTGAAAAGCTTATTAGCCAAAGAAGAGTATGTCTCTCCCAGTCTTGTTCCAGAGACCCATCGTATCATTCCTGCTGGTTCCATTTGCACAGTCACTGATTTCTCCAAGATGGAGCTCCTCTGCTTACAGCATCTATTCCCTTCCCAGCTCCCAAGCAGGGCCCCGACTACCCCACAGCCTGCCCTCGGATAACCAGTCAGCCCCACCACAGCCCCAGGCCTGCGTTAGCACAGCCATTTGGGACTAATCAGGAATTAATGGACAGTGCTTAGTGGTAATTTAATTTTCACAATAAACCTAATGAGCAATTTAATACAAATGTCAAAAGGAATCACTTTACTTGTTGTCTGAATGCTTTCTCCTGTGCAAACATTCGTGAGAACTCAACACCAGCTGCCTTTTTATAGCCCTGTTAACTTACATTACAGCAGAATCGGGGAGGCCCCTGTGCATTTAGAATTATTAATAAGGTTAACTGGGTACTTCATTAGCAATTTAGTGGTTAGTGCTCCATGATTGGAAGGTCCCCAGAAGATTATTTAGCAAAATTAACTGAGGCTTTTGTCATCTCCTCCCTAGATGCCTTCTACACACTCCTAAGCAAAGCCGATTCTTAATCAGTCGCAGACAGGTTCACAACGCGGGCATGGACACAAGCAATAACTCCCCTCTGCCTGAGCCAATGCATGGAGCACTCCTGGAGAGGAGAGCGGCTCTCCCCAGCAGTGCTCCCAGTTGCAGATGCTGAAGCTGTGGACCTCTACAGGGGCAATTCTGTGTTTGATTGACTGTTTTCATACATATAACAGTGCCTTTAGAATCCTGGACAAGAGAGAGGGATGATTCAGCGTCTGAATCTCCTGCTGCAGAATTTGCAGCTCAGATTTAAGCATTCAGTTCCTGGTGCTGTCACTGGAATGGCATGACAAATTCCCTGTGGCCCCAAAGCTGTTTGTCCCAGGAGGCCAGGGCAGACCTGAAGCATGTGCACAGCCTTTGCTTCCTGCCTGCAGAATAAAGACCAGCTCTGCAGAACCCAACCTCCTAGTTCTCTGTTGAGCCCATGACAGGGTATGGATGGAGGCATGAAAACTTCCTACCCAGGTTCCTCTATAAGGCCTTCATCTTGTCCTTCCCTCCGCTGAGTCTTTCCGAAACGACCATCTGAAAGCTTGATCTGCCCTTGCCAGGCTCTATGCTGTGTGGTCACTGGGGAAATAAGAAAAAACTGGGCCTTCAGTAGCTAGTAATCCAGTAGGAGAGGTAGAGAATAAGCAAGTAAATACACAATATCACCACTTCCCTGACCACCTGTATGCCAGGTATTTGTTACTTGTCAGGTAGCCCTTACAGCAATCTTATAATGTATGTATTGTTACTCCATTTTGGCTAAGGAGACCAAGATTCAAAGAGACTGAACAATAAACTCAGAGTCAAGTAGAAAGTAGCAAAGCTGATATTTAAACCCAGGCCTACACAAGTGTCTCCTCTTCCCCCTAAAGCTGAGCTGCCTTCATCACTGAAGTTCCTATAAGGAATGAAAACTAGTTTTAGTATTGGCACGAGAAAATATAATTAGAAGGTAAATCAGTCAGCTGGGGAAAAAGAGTTCACTGTGTACTCCAAAACCCAATATCAGTGATTTGGGGATTATCTGTGCATCACTGCTCTAGTCCTTGGCATGGTAATGCAGAACTGGCAGTAATCTGCTAGATACTGGGGAAGTGGGAGGGAGATAAAGATGAATAAACAAGACCTGGCCCCTGAGGCCAAGGAGCATAATCTCAGGGAGGGAAACTGACATGTACCTCACAGACCTTTATGGGGCACATCGTAATAATTTATAGAACAGTAGAGAGAACAAATAATTGAAATAACTGACTTTGGGTCCCTACAAATGCTTTTCAATAGAGATGTTTGAGCTGGCTTTGAAAATGGGCATGGGGAGAAGCAGTCAATGAGCAATTGCATCTTAGACCAAGGAAAAATAATTCATGGGAGCCTGGACAAAGAGAAGTGCATGTTGTCTGTGGGGAGGGACAGGGGACAGTTTAGTGTCAATAGAGGACATGATACGGGCCAAGGGAATAATGATGACAAGGAAGTGTAAATGCAATGATAAGATACCTGCAGGGGGCACGAGTGTGCAGATTTTGGCAGGTCTTAAATGCCATTCTAAAGAATTGGACTTTACTCAATAAGCAGTGCAGCCCAGCAAGGTATTTTTAGCAAAGAGCAACAGGTATAAAATTGAAAATGTGACCTTATATAATTTATGTACAACATTCATTATTGTAAATTTAGAGGAAAATGCATCACAATTATCATGTTTTTTGTGTTTTCCTTTTTTTTTTTTGCACCAGTGAAACAATAAAGTTGCTCTTAACAAAAAAAAAAAAAAATAGAATGATTAACTTAGAAAAAAATTATAGTCAGGGAGATATCTCCTCCTTTCCCCACTCCCAAGACTCCCAGAAAACCATTTCTTCTTCCCTCCTCCACCACACACGCATAAACTCATTTCAGCTGTGCGGGAAGAGAGACAGGGAGGCTGTGCCAACCCTGAGAATAAGAAGGACATGATGGAAACAAAGATGTTGTGAGATTCGAATCAATGGGAGCCGGTGGCTGCATGTGAGAGGCATAAAGAGAAGGTACCTAGGGATGCTGGGCTTTGGGGGATGGAAGATGATGGGTGCTCATCACCCTGACTGAGGTAGAGAGGCTGGGGGGAAAAGGCAGATTTGAGAGGAAAAGAATGACTCTGGTCGGGGCAGATTTAGTTAGTGGCAAACGTTGAGATATTTCTGCAAAGAACTGAAAGCTGTATGTTAGGTGATTATTGAAGCCACAGAAGAAAATGACATCCCCCAGCAAGAAGGAGGGGGCAGAGGGGACAAGGAAGAGAGTACAGGGGCGGGTGTCTGCTCACCTGTTCAGCCTCACTCTTCACCCTGCTCTGCCTCCCAAGCTTCACCACCAAACCACCATCCCTTCCTCTTAGTCTTTCCTGCCTCCCAACCTTCCAAAAGGAAAGCTGGAAGGGACCGTACAGGTCTATGTGACAGTGTCCCCAGGGCCTCGCACAGTGCCCACAGTCAAGCTTAGGAAATAAATGGGAGTGAGTAAGGCGAGGAAGCTGAGGATGGGAGCCTGCAGACTCCTAATGTTTAAAGTATAGAGTGGAGACAGGAATCAGGTGGAGCAAAGAAGACGGAGAGAGTGGTCAGAGGGATGGAAGAAGGACCAGGAAAGAGCAGGGACACTGTGGAGGAGGAACAGAAAATGCTGCTGGATTTGGAGAGACAATGGCTTGGAGAGAACCAGGGGCAGAAGCCAGGCTGTGGTGGGCTGGGAAGTTGTTGGGTATAGCAATTGTAACAGGCCTCAGTAACAAGGTCAAATTAATTAAGATTTATTGTGAAGCCCACATGAATCTAAGAACAGTTCCAATCTATTAGATTACCATTTTATTTAGGTGCAGCAGCCATTTTGAATTTAATAATTCCTTTAACATTATATTTTCCAAATCATATAATTAATTCATAAAATATTGTGATTAAAATATTATATTCAACTACAGTTAGTTATGGTCAGAAAATATTATTTTCTGTGTGTATAAGTGAAAATCCTATAGCTAAAACATTTTCCTGCAAATGCCACCTTAAAGTTATTTCATATTTTATGTAACCATCAAAGCAGGTCAGAACTACCCAATTACAGCTTTTAAATAAATAGCAAAATACTTTCCTGTGGGTTTCAGAAATAATTGAAAACAAAGATTTTGACCTCATTCATTGTTTCAGTTTTCCATTTGCAGTTTTTCCCCTAACTCATCAAAATTGTTTAGGCTTTTTCAGTTGGTTAAGATCTGACCCAGTAGAACCAAAGAGTATTTCATAAATTTCTTTCTCTCTGCAGATGCAAAAGATATTCAGGAAACTTCCGGGATTCAAAAAGATCCATGTGTTAGGATTTAGGTAAGTAAGAGAATCAAACGCTTCCCAATTTTTAAATTACTTTCTCCCTACCCTCTTCTTAAAAGCAATGTCATGAGGATTGTAACGTCCCTTTTCCCCAGTTTTGGCTCTGCCAAATCCTGGAAACTAAATACATTCCAGATAAAGGAATTGTCTAATTAGAACATAATTCTAGGTGATTTTTAAGGAGTAGCACAGAAGCTGTATTCCTTCCTCCTTACAGGAGTCAGAAATACTGCTCTGAACAGAGAGCTCATCTGCTGTCCTTGGCGATGTTGTTATTAACAAAACTCTTAGAAAAATACCTCAGTAGAGACAGATCAAAAAAAGTAGCAATTAATTGCCTTGGTGTCTGATTGCCTGGTCTCCTATCAAACGTTAAATATCATCACCATTTAAACAAATCATGCTGCCCAAAGGGAGACAGGTGAACCTAATAAAAAATGGTCTCTATGGGGGTAGGGGAGCTGAAAAAATGGGGTGGACAGAAGCAAGAACGGAAGCAAGACTCCCCAAAATATACCTTTTATATTGACATCTGAACCGTGGTAATGCATTACCACTCAAAGATTATTACATTAAAACTTTAAATAAAAGAAATAAAACCATAAAATAGTGTCACACTAAAGCAGGGCTTGATCATGTTCCTGTGGCTTTGGCCCAAGCAGGCCTATATACGGTAGTATCCCAATGCAAATGTGGGTTCATGATTTTGGGCAAAATTTTTACATTTGTCTGCAGATGGGGCTATAATATGGTATTTTTTTAAACATGCCACAGGGTAAATATCAGCCCTGGTATGAGCTGAGTGAGATTCCACACCCTGAGAGGGGTTTGTAAATCAGGGAGAGTAGGTCTCATCAGAAGTCCTCCTGGCCCCTTCACTGTCTGTTGTCTTAAGGCAAGAAGGTGCACAGAGAAAGGGCTCCACAGATTCAGAAAGAATAGCTTTTGGAGAGCTCTCCCCATTTGTTTCTTCCAAAACTCTGAGTTGTGTAACTCCAGAGAAAGGAAATACTGAAAAGTGAAATTTATAAGAGATGAAACCCTTAATATTTACCAAAGCAGACTCATTTTTCTTTATTTCAAGATGTTGCTCTGAAGTATTCCATGTGAAATAAGATGGATTAGAGAAAAATAAATGTTGATAGGAAAATATTTTGCATAGGTGGCAAGGCCTTCTGAATAAACCTCTGCAGTAGAAGAACAAATTTCTAATCTAAAGCTGAAGGAAATAATAGGTACAGTTCTCTTCGTGAATATTCAAATCCTCATTATCCCCTCTGTTTAATAAATGAAAATCTAATTTTAAAAAAATCTATTTCAGAAGTAAAACAAAATGTTACATGATGAAATTTTGCAAGGTTAAAATTGTAAAGATATATGTCTTGAACCTGATCCTTTCCCAAGTGCTTATCTCCATTAGGATTTAATATTATTAATATTTTTGCCAAAGATGCTTATAAAGTAAGTTTGATCACATTTTCCAAATGATTTTCATTATGACATGAAGACTTAGTCCACCAGAAAATATCTTGACCCCTGAATACAGTAAATTATATGCAAACTTTTAATCATTATTAATAATGCTCAGAATATTATAAAATAAACTTATTATGAAAGGAATTGCTTTCTTGTGGGGCCAGATACCAATAGAAGACCTAAAACCCTATCAATCTCCTGGTACTGTCTTTCCTCCAGCTCATTTCCATAAAGGTTGATTTATAATTTAACAAGTAGTTTTATATCAGTGATCTCATTTGATTCTCTCAACATTACTGAGAAGGAGTTGGGATATCTATTCTTAACAAAATTATGAAGATGAACAGTGAAAGATCCACTTTAAATGTTACTTTATCTTTCACAGCAAAAGTAGAAAACTAGTAAGAATCATTCAATCTAGCTGGAGGGTATACTCCTTCAATGACTTGTGCACAAATTTTCATAGCAGCTTTATTTCTAATAGCCAAGAACTGGAAACAACCCAAATGTCCATCAAGAGTGCAACAGACCAAGAAATTGTAGCACGTTCTTACCATAGACTGCTTTTCAACAAAGGAATGAAATATTGGAATACACAACAATATGGGTTCATCTCAAAGTATCTATGTTGAGTGAAAGAAGCTGAACAAAAGTATGATTTCATTTATGATAAATTGTAGAAAATGCAAACTCATGTATAGTGAAAGAAAACGGATCAGTAACCAGACATTTACAGAACACACTACCCAAAAACTGCAGAATATACATTCTTCTCATCAGTACATGGAACATTTTCCAAGCTAGATCATATGTTAGGCCACAAAACAAGTCTCAGCAAATTCTTAAAAATTGAAATCATGCCATGTACCTTCTCAGACCACAGTGGAATAAAACTAGACATCAATTCCAAGAAGAACTATTAAAACTACACAAATACATGGAAATTAAACAACCTGCTGCTAAATGATCCTTGGGTCAATGAGGAAATCAAGATGGAAATCAAAAACTTTTTCAAATATAATGACAGAAGTGATGCAAGCTACCAAAATCTCTGGGATACAGAAAAAGCAATGCTAAGAGGGAATTTCATAGCATTAAATGCCTAGATCAAAAACACAGAAAGATCATAGATTAACAACTTAATGTCACACATTAAGGAACTAGAAAAAGAAGAACAAACCAAATCCAAAGATAGCAGAACAAAAGAAATAGCAGAGATCAGAGCAGAACTAGACAAAATTGAACAAAAAAATATAAAGGACAAATGAAACAGAAAGTTGGTTCTTTGAATAGATAAGCAAAATCAATTGACCACTAGCTAGATTAATGAGGCATAGAAGAGAAAGGATTCAAATAAGTTCAATAAGAAATGAAAAAGGAGACAATACAACTGATACCACAGAAATACAAATATCATCTGAGACTAATTTGAAAACCTCTATGCACACAAACTAGAAAATATGGAGGAAATGGATATATTTTGGGGAACAAACAATTTCCCAAGCTTGTATCAGGAAGAAATAGAAATCCTGAACAGATCAATGAGTAGTGAGATTGAAAAAGTAATAAAAAATCTCCCAATAAAAAAAACGCCTAAGACCAGATAGATTCATAGCTGAATTCCACAGACGTACCAAGAAGGACTAGCACCTTTCCTACTGAAACTGTTCCATAACATCCAGAAGAAAGGAATCCTCCCTAACTTATTCTACAAAGCCAGTATCACCTTGATATCAAAACCAAGAAAGGACACAACAAAAAAAAGAAAACTATAGACCAATATCCATCATGAACATAGATGCAAAAATTCTCAACAAAATACAAGCAAATCAAATCCAATGGCACATCAAAGAGGTAATTCACCATGATCAAGTGGGTTTCATCCCAGGGATGCCAGGATGGTTCAACATATGCAGATCAATAAATAATTCACCACACAAGCAGAATTGAAAACAAAAACCATATGATCATCTCAGTAGATACAAAAAAGCATTGATAAAACCCAGCACCCTTATGATAAAAACCCTCAACAAACTAAGCATAGAAGGAACATACTTCAAAATAACAAAAGCCATATATGACAAACACACAGCCAACATCATACAGAATTGGGAAAATTTTAAAGCATTCCATCTAAGAACTGGAACAAGACAAGGATGTCCACTGTCATCACTTCTATTCAACATAGTACTAGAAGTCCTAGCCAGAGCAATCAGGCAAGAGAAAGAAAAAAAGGACACACAAATCATAAAAGAGGAGGTCAAACTATTCCTATTTGCTGATGATATGATCTTATAGCTAGAAAATCCTAAAGACTCCTCCAAAAGACTCCTAGAATTGATAAATAAACTTAGTAAAGTCTTAGGTTACAAAATTAATGTACACAAATCAGTAGCATTTCTATACATTAATAACAGTCAAGCTGAGAGTCAAATCAAGAACTCAATACCGTTTTCAATACCTGTTAAGAAAATAAAATACCTGGGAATATACTTAATTATAGAGGTAAAAGATCTCCATAAGGAAAACTACAAAACACTGATGAAAGAAATCACAGATGACACAAACAAATGGAAAAACATCCTATGCTCATGAATTGGAAGAGTCAATATTGTTAAAATGTTCATACTGCCCAAAGTGATTTACAGATTTAATGCAATTCCCATCAAACAACCAACATCATTTTTCACAGCACTAGGAAAAACAATCCTAAATTTCATATGGAATCAAAAAAGAGCCCAAATAACCACAGCAATGCTAAACAAAAAGAACAAATCTGGAGGCATCACATTACCTGACTTTAAATTATACTACAAGGCCATAGTAACCAAAACTGCATGGTACTGGTATAAAAGTAGACATGTAGATCAATGGAACAGAACAGAGAATCCAGGAATAAAACCATATGGCTATAACCAACTTATCTTAAACAAAGCAGACAAAAACATGTACTGGGGAAAGGACACTCTATTCAATAAATGGTGCTGGGAAAATTGGATAGCCACACGCAGAAGAATGAAACTGGATCCCTGTCTCTTACTATATACAAAAATTAACTCTAGATAAATTAAAGACTTAAATGTAAAACCTGACAACATAAAAATCCTAGAAGAAAACATAGTAAAAAGTCTCTGGACATTGGCCTAGGCAAAGAATTTATGACTAAAACCCCAAAAGCAAATACAGCAACAACAAAAATAAATAAATGGGACTTAATTAAACTAAAACATTTCTGCACAACAAAGGAACAATAGCAAACAGACAACATATAGAATAGGAGAAAATATTTGTAAACTATACATCCAACAAAGGACTAGTATCCAGAATCTATGAAGAACTCAAACAAATCAGCAAGAACAAAACAAATAACCTCATCATAAAATGGGCAGACTACATACATGAATAAATTTTTTTAAAAGAAGAGAAACATTCATACCTGATGAGTGCAATGTGCACTTTCTGGGGGATGGGCACACTTGTAGCTCTGACCTGGGCGGTACAGAGGCAAAATATGTAACCAAAGTGTTTGTACCCCCGTAATATTCTTAAATAAGAAAAAGTAAGAGAAACAAACAGCCAACAAATGAAAAAATGGTTAACATCACTAATCATCAGGGAAATGCAAATTAAAACCACAATGAGATAGCACCTTACCCCTACCAGAACGGCCATTATTAAAAAGTCAAAAAGCAATAGATGTTGGCATGGATGCAGAGAAAGGGAATGCTTATATACTGTTAATGGGAATGTAAATTTGCACAACCTCCATAGAAAACAATATGGAGATTCCTCAAAGAACTAAAGGTAGACCTACCATTCGATCCAGCAATCCCACTAGCAATCCCACTACTGGATATCTACCCAAAGGAAAAGAAGTCACTATATCAGAAAGACACTTGCACCTGAATGTTTATCACAGCACAACTCACAGTTTCAAAGACATGGAATCAACATAAGTGCCCATCGGTTAATGAGTGGATAAAGAAAATGTGGTATATATATTCCATGGAGTACTAGTCAGCTATAAAAAGTAATGAAATAATGTCTTTTGCAGCAACTTAGATGGAGGTGGAGACCATTCCTAAGTGAACTATCTTAGGAATGGAAAAACAAATACCACGTATTCTCACTTACAAGTGAGAGCTAAACAATAGGTATATATGGATATAACACGGTATAATGGACATTGAAAACTAAGAAAAAAAGAGGGTAGAAGGAGGATGAGTGATCAAAAATTACCTGTTGGGAACAATATACATTATTCTGGTGACAGGTACACTAAAAGTCCTGAGTTCACCACTATACAATTCATCCATGTAAAAAAAAATCACTTATACCCCCTAAATCTACTGAAATAATAATTTTTAAAAGAGAAAACAGACCAGCAGATATGACTGAAAGAAAGAATCTGACTGTCTAACTAGGAAGTCCCTCCGCACAGAGCAGCACTAGTTAGTCATAGATTCTTTCTTGCCTCCACAGAAGGAAAGTTGTAGCATGCCTGTAGCATGTACACTTTAGTCATGTTACGTCAGGGGATGAAAATTAGATAAATTCACAGCCCAGTCAGAAAAAGCAATGACACTAATCCCATCACATGTGTAGAGTGTCTTTGCCAGCAACTATCATTTGAAATATAAAGGGAAAAAACTGGATATAGCTTCTAAACTAAACCCATATGTATGCCCAAAGGAGTGCAAAATGTATTCCTCAGTTTGGTGACCAAATGGCCTTTTTTCAGGCACAAGCAGGTGGTGGCATGGCAAAATGAGCCCAGGCTTCAGGTTAGGCAGGACAGGGTTTTAATCCTGGCTGTGCCACTTTGCAACTGTCACTTTCCCTCTCTGTGCCTGTTTCATTATCTGTGAAATGGGGATTATGTTGTTGAAAAGTTTAAATGAGAATGTATATAAACTGCCTGGTGCACACCCCTACTCAGTAAAGAGGTGGTTGTTTTTCTTGCAAGCTGTCCCATGGTGAATTGAACCGATCCCTCAAAGCTTACTGCTTACAGCTATTCAAAAAATAATCAGCCAACAAAACACCAGGTCCAGAGTTCCTCCTCCGAAAATTACCTAAACTAATTATTTAATGTCATTCAGCAGCGAGAAATCCATTTACAAAATACTTTTTAAAAAATTCCTGGCACCAGCACCATCCAAAATGTAAGATGTCTAGGATATATCTGTAGCCTCTTCAGGAGGAATATGAGGAAATCAAGAAGTTTGCAAAGAAGACCAAAAGTGCATGTAATCTTTGAACTAAGGCTGAAATCCTAATCAAAAACATTATATAATGATGTTTAATTTCTGAGATTCATATGGCTCTCAAAATTTCCATTTAAATTCTGATGGCAGTTTATATGTTCCTTTCAAAGCTCTGGGAAAACATAAGAAACAATGGAAGGGACTATGTCTTTTTGTATATGAAATAATTCATTGAATGTCTCAATAAATGTCATACAAATTCTTTCTCCCTTTCATGCTCCCATTGTGCATGATGAAATGAAGACCAAAGAAAGAAAGAGATGGGTAATTTGGACGTATTTTTTATGTTTTGAAATATGATATATTTTTCCCCGACAAATTTAAATGCTAGTCTTGTACAAATAATTTTTATATATAATATCTGAGATAAGCCAATGACTTTCTGGTGGTTTCTTATTTAAATGGAAGTCATTGATCAATTACTTAGTAGTTTAAAGAAAACTCTCTAGTCAAAGTCACTATTTGATATGCAGGTGAACATTGACTTTGTCAGCTGAAGAGGATTCTATAAAACTCAAGGTCTCATTAGGAAAGCATAAGAGCACATGTCTGTGATGCAAGCATGCTTTAACTATTTCTTAAATGTCATTTGTAATGGAAAGTTGTGTGTCTGAATGCGCACACACACATGCAACCAACTTAAGTCTGGAGTAAAGCAGAGAATCTAATTTGCTCCTTGGTTCCAAGGTCGTTGTGAATTGGAAAAAGGACCCAATATACCTTGGAGAGCTCAGTAATAAGAATCCAGCTTTGGCTCCATAATTGGCTACTAAAATTAAAAAGCTGTAGGCTCTGAATGATTGTATGGTCTGAAGAACTGCCAAAAACATACATTATCAGTTCCTATGGCCTTTAAAACATTTCTGTATCCGTTTGCGTGGATTTATGACATGAACTAAAAGGTAAAACCTGATTCTCAAGGACAGAGGTATAGAGAATTCTGTTTCATTTTTACATGCTAAAAGGCATTGAATTAATAAATATGATAATAAATACAGTTGATTGTGTACGACTTCCCTCTCTCTTTTCTCACACCTTCCTTGTAAGATGTTATTTTAAAAGCAGCTTAAGGAGAAGGAGTGTTATGTTTCATTTAGAATTTTATTTTTTAATTAAAAAATACTTCTTGGAACAAAAGTAGAAGAAAAATAGCCTTAAGAACTGAAGCTTTGGCTTGGCTACAACATGTATATACCATTGTCCCACTGCTATATCCTACACTAGAGGAGGCTATTTGTAGAAGAAAGGACAGTTCATCCTTCTTCCTGATTGGCATTGTGTGACTTAAAAGACTGAGAAAAACATTGGTCAATACCAGCAACTCTTGACAATTACACTTTTTTGAAAAGACCTAAAGTAAAAATCTATGGTCACTTGATTCAGTTAATAATCCTTCTGCAAGCTGGACCTAACTTCCTGCTGGCATTCTATTTCAGAATTAAAATACATGTCAATTATTTTTTCACATTTCAAATGTCTGATAAATATTAAAATGTTTAAAGTGTGATATTCTTTAACAGCCCATCAGGAAAGAGGTGGAAACTGTCCTGAAGCTTTGTAGCAATGCAGTGACTCTTTTTACAAGGCATGTAACATTGGCTTTGGGTGGGGGATGTGATGTGTTCTCTGCTGTCTACAGCTCAAGCTCCACAGAGATGAGATTTACAGCCACCTTTAGGAGAGAGAGCACAGAAGCAAAAAGCCCCGCCAGTGACCTCCTATCTTTTGATTCCAACAAAATTGAACATGAGGGAGTCCCTCGTGGAACTGCAGAGGAGGACAAGCAACCTGAAATCTATCTCACAGCAATAGACCTCAAAAAGCTGATCAGCAAAGTACTAGAGGAAGAACAATCCTTGGATGTGGGGACAATTCAGTTCACTGATGGTCAGTTGGTGATTTCGTAGTTCTGACTTGATTCTCACTTTGACAAAGAGACTAGGCAATGTGAATGTCTCATGGAAGCCATCATTTTAACTTTGGGCCTTATAAAGTCAATCATTATTGCAACAGGCACATCGAGTATGGTACTGTATCTGTCTTTTCTCATTCCCTCCTACGTCTCTTTTGATGAGCCTTTGGTAGTCACTTCATAACAGGAAAGCTCTAGGAGAATTCAGGGGTTTCAGTTCAGTCCAGATCAACCCTAGCCAGCCAGTGGATCCAAGCAGAGAGAACCCATGAACAGTTCAGTTCCCCTGGCGCAACCTAAACAGATTCACTCATCTAGTGAATTGGTCAGGTCCCAGCAGGAAACAGATGGCACATTCAAATTAGAATAATCTGAGGAGAGTCTGATAAAGGACTATTTATAAATGTTTGCCTGTACCTAAAGGATTAGGGCAATTCCCTGGGCTAGAAGCAGCAAAGCCTCATTGCTACATCTAGACCTGAAGGGTTGCCTAATAATCTAAGCCATCCCATAGACAGAGGGCAAAGAACCATTGATATAGTCCATATAAGTCAACCTTCTGGGGCAGAAAGTAGCAGGGAAGGGACGGGAGAGTGGATGTAAAGAAATCAACAAGATAATCAGGCCTACTCAGCATCCTCAGAGGGTGCCTGGAGGGACCCAGGAGCCTGGAAGTCCTCAGTAGGTTCAGTAAATGGCAAAACAGATGGACATTGAAAATGCCATTTTAGTATGACATAGCAGGAAATAGTCATTCTCTGTTTGCCAATTCTGTTTTTCTGGTTTAGATAGGCAAACTCTTAACACTGGAAAACTTCATATAGGTCTCTTGGGACAAGATGAAGGGACAGAGGAACACTAGGCAAGAAAAGGTCAACCTCAGACTCATCTCAGACACCATCTGATACTATGAGTTTGTATATCTTGAGCCCTCTCAGGTGTTCTAAGAATCAGGCGTTAGGATAGAAGTGGGTATTCACAAATGGTCATTGATTCTGGTATTTATTCTAGCCATTTCTTTTTTATCAACTTGGTCATATTTTTATCCCCACAGGTCTAGCCAATTAGCCAGGCCGCTTGGTCCAAATCTGTAGAATGAGACTGAACACCCTAAAAATCCACTGTAACAGTTATTCTTATCACAAAAAATATGCAAGATGCACCCTTTGCATTTGTCCTTCAATATATTATTCAGATCCATGACCGTTTTTGGTTGTACTACTCCCTAAGGATTGGTTATTGATATGTTTTTCAACCTTGACTGTTTTATTGCCCCAACCACAAAAGAAAAAGGAAAGATACACCCATACCTTATGATTTTTTGGCCTACAGAAATTGTTGGGTCACTGCCAGTTTCCGGTCCTGACACCCAATCAGAGCTGCCTACGCCCCTTGCTGATATCACAAAGGTAAGCAAGTTTGTTGCCCTTTTGTTCTTCAAATAGGAATAAAGTCTCGAAACCTTTCATCAAAAAACAAATCAGCTTAAGGACTAAACAGAGCAAAATCCCCTGTTCATTGCTAATTATAATTCTTTTCAGTTTTTACAGGCAGCGCTTGGTTAACCCACTTTCAGTATCTGTATTAATAAAATATAATACAACTTGCATTTCAAATATCCTAAAATTCAAGGTTTCCTTTAGTTAGATCTTTGCTTCAGTTATAATCAGGATGTGTTCCATTTTTGATAAAGCAAACACATTTTCATGAACTGAAAAGAATAATTAAAGTAGAATATATTATTTAACTTTAACTTTCAGAAATAAACATAAACGTAATCATACTTTTTAAGTTAGTTTTTAAGTCTTAAGTTCTTATCTATATATTTATTTATGGAGGTTGATAAATACAAATTAATGCCTTAGAAAGTAAAAATAATAAATTCAGTAATAATTTTTGTACTCAATTTAAATTTTTGTTTATTTAACTTATATAAGTTGTCACTGGGGTTTTCATAAACAGAAGTGCTGACTATGCTCTATTCCCTCTTAAAATGAAAGAATTCACAAATTCTAACATGATTAACACAATTCAAAGTATTTTAGTTATTATTAAGCCTATTTGGGCAGACTCAGTTATCCAAGAAGCCAAGAGATCATATTTTACCACTCTGTCAATACATGTTTTCCTTTTAGAACATATTTCTATATCAGAACCTTCCTCCATAGTAGATTCAAGTTAACTACAAAAAAATGATTTGTTAAAATTTAAGCAAAAATAAAAACTACAGAGTATAGCCTTTCTCATATAGAGAGAAATGTCCCATCTCAGTATCTGTCTTTCTAAATTCATTCTTCAGGGTGCTACTTTGAGTCCTGAACTTACTCTGGGTGAGCCCAGGCTTGAGACAGTGGACAGAGCAGAGCATGGTCTACCTGGTGAGTTTATTCCCACAACATCTATGCTAAATGACAACATCCTCTTTGAGGAATCCATTTATGACACCACCTCAAAGGCCAGTGACAAAGCCATCTTCAACCCAGGAGAAGGCTTGCTCTCGCCAGCATTTCCAACAGAAGCTCAGGCCATTGAACCACCTCCTTCTGAAGAGGAGGATATCCCCAGCACGCTTCCTTCAGCTCTAGTTCTCATTCCTACAGACAGCACTGGCAGCCCTTCCTGGTAGATCTGATAAAGGAAGCTGAAACCAAAGCAGCACCAACTGCTGCCACCCAGAACAACAGTCTCTTCTGGGCTTCAAAACTGAGAATCCATCAGGACAGGGTAGGTCATAAGGCCCAAGTCCATGACAAGGAGCTGTGACAACAGTGGATCAGGCCTTTACAATTGGTGTATGTATTCCCATATGCCTCTTACGGGGTGACTGCCGATACTGTCTGTTCTGCTGCGACTGTTTCTTTAGTCCAAATTAGCACATGTGTAATTGAAAACTATGAAGAATGTCCGTAAACACTGGACTACTGTTGATTTACTTTTGAATTTCCAAGAAGATTAATTTTGGAGGCCATAGAATCAAGCATTCTCATAGTTAAAGAGAAATATTTAGCAATATATGGAGACTTTGGGGGAGAAGATAAAAATCCTACCAAAGAGCCTTTTTTAGTGCAAAAAGTAACTGATTTAGTGGCTCCAAGAACCCCTATACTCTGGAAAAACGACAAGTAAAAATGTCTTTAAAGAAACATGAACCCCAGGATAAAAGGCTGTTAAGGATGCCTTGTGATTCTAAGTGCAAATGCCAGTGGAGATCTGTATGGCTAGTATTTTTAATAGGATTGTTATTGCTTCAGTTAGGGCAGGTTTTGAGCAGTCCACCTCAACTCTACTTTCCTAATAAACTCTGTGTGCAATTAGTGTGCAATTTTAGAGAATTCCAGGTTTTTCAGGAATGTATATACGGCATGGTAAAAGAACTATCTATACAAACTGGATTTGGTTTATATGATTATCGGTGAATAAATGTTAACTTCTTGACACAGTTACTTATTGCTGTATTACAAACCCCACTTAAAGTTTGTCACTTAAAACAACAATCACTTATTTTGCCCATACATCTGAAATTTGGGCAGGGATCAGTGAGGACAGCTCTTCTTTGCTCCATATTGTTGTGTAAGCTGAAATATCTCAACTGGCGTTGAAGATCCATTTCCAAGATGGTTCACTCACATGGCTGGCTAATCAGTGCTCACCCAGAGCTCTTGGCTGAGGGCCTCAATTCTTCTCTACACAGGACTCTCCATAGGGGCTTCATCATGCATGACAGCTGAGTTCAAAGAGTCAGTAGTCCAATTTCTTAAGGGCCTAGAAATAGCATCATTTGCTCACATCCTAATGGCTGGGTAGTTAGAGAGCTCATCTGGATTCAAAAGGAGGGAAACATATCTTGATAGGAGAAGTATGAAAGACTTTATTGCCATTTATAATTAAACACAATCCACAGCACCCACTATCTTGACTTCCAAATCATTTTAGAATTGGCTGGACAAAACAAAACTTTTGATGAAATGGTTGATATGAAATGTTTTCTGGATTCTTTTCTTTCATTATCTTATAATAAACTTTCCTATAAGATCAGCATTTCCAGTAGATTAGTAAAAATAATAGTACATCCACTATATAATGATGAAAGCATTGTTGAATTTTCAAATTGCTGTACTGTTTTCATTTTATTTATACATTCCTTCCATTTATGAATACACCATAAAATACTAGAGTTGGAAGAAATCTTAGAGATAATTTAGTGAACCCGCTGTGTTTCACAGATGAGAAAACCAAGGCTAGAGATGTGAAGTACCTTGCTCAAGGTCACATTATAGCTGGCTGCAGAGCCAGTTCCATTATTCAAGTTTTCTCCATCTTTTATAGTATGTTTGGCTTAAGTAGCTCCATCCTTTATTGAAAAAAAATACATATATATATATATATCCTCAAACTTGCTTTGCCCTAAAACCACAGCCTCTTCTCTATTTCACTACTCTGTCAATTTTTCTAAATATTAATAGTTTGGGCTTCTGAGTCTCCACTATCTCACCTGTTAATTGCAAGTTTTCACCTCTTACCACACAGTAGAGGAACACGGCTTTCACAAAAGTCACAGACAAATTCCTCATTGATCAATTTAGCAGCCTCATTTCCATCTTCATTTTATTTGACATTTCTGGCATGTGGCAACTGCTCCCTTCTTGAAATCCCTTCATCTGGCTTCCACAAAATGATTCCTTCTTGTTTCCTATTCCCTGACTACTGCTTCTCAATTTCCTGCAGTGTGGCTTGTTATTAGATTTTTTAAATTTTGTTTATTAAAATTCTACCTCATTTTAAAAATAAGATTTGTGAGCTGCAGTGAGCTATGATCACACCAGTGCACTCCAGCCTGGGCAATAAAGTGAAACTCTATCTCTAAAAAAAAGGAAAGAAAGAAAGAAAGAAAGAAAGGAAAGAAAGAAAGAAAGAAAGAAAGAAAGAAAGAAAGAAAGAAAAAAGATTTGTGGTGATTTACAGACATGGATGTAATACAGTAAGATTTTATTTTTATTTTAAAGAATTGAAAGAAAAATGGAAGAGAAAATAAAACAAAGATCTCTTTTGGTGAAATAAAATGTTTTGTAATTAGATGGAAGTGGTGATGACACAGCATTGTGAATGTTCTAAATGCCACTGAATCATTTACTGTAAAATGGTTAATTTTATGTTGTGTGAAGTTTTCCTCAATAATTTTTTTTAATCAGATAATGCTGTAGGGAAAATTGTATACAAAAAAGTCATAACACTCTGTAAGTTTGCTTTAGGTGGTTCATGATTTGACTCTAAGCTTCTTAGCAGGCTGTGTAAGGAGGAAAACACAATCAATCATGTGATTTTTTTTTTTTTTCATTTTGATACAGGGTCTCTCTGGACTAGAGTGCAGTGGCATGATTATAGCTCACTGCAACCTCAAACTCCTGGGCTCATCCTCCTGCCTCAGCCTCCCAAGTAGCTAGGACTACAGGCGTGCACCACCATGTCCAGCTATTTTTCTATTTTTTGTGGACACAAGGTCTCACTATGTTGCTCAAGCTGGTTTTGAACTCCAGGCCTCAAGCAATACTCCCAACTCAGGCTCCCAAAGTAGTAGGATTATAGGTGTGAGCCACCCTGCCTGGCCCAGTCACGTACTTTAGATCTGCATGCTTACGTGTTGCAATTGCTTAGGAGAAAAATTTCTCCGGCGAGTTCTCATAAGGAGGACAGTCTGGGTTATGGTAGACCATGTTCAGTAGGAACATGAACCTTCCTACTGTGTAAAACCAGTCTCAGGTGTTTCTTTTAAGGCCCTTACTGGACATGTGCAATGCCAAAGCCCAGGTCATTGCAGCAGTTCTAGGAGGGGCTAGGCTCTGACAGTCTGCCTTAACTCAAGGATTGATTTTGGAGTACTTAGAGGAATGAACGTGCTGCATAACCTCCAGTCAATGCTCTGTAAGTAAAAATTACATCTCATAACTGAGCTTCTGATTAGTATTGAGCAAGAAGAGTTATATTTGCCGACATGGGCCTAGAGTGGAAATATTCTATATTGCCAATTAATGGCAGCTCCATATGCTTTCATAATCATCCCAGCTGGGAATAGAAATCACATATTTTAATGAAAAATCAAGACCCTAACTAGGAAACATTCCTGATAAAAAGGCATCTCATTTATACGTGGAATAAAGCAAAAAGAGTGCTCTGGACAAGACAAAGGCTGTCTCCCTCCTAAAACAATTCTAGGTCTCTCTCATGTACAGATAAAATGAAAATTAGGACTCCAAAGTTCTGTGCCATGGTATTACGGAGATAATTTTAGCCTGGAAAATTTTTAAGGTTAGTGTCACCAAACGCCCACCAAGCCATTAAAATCTCAGTAAAGCACTCATAGAAATCTTTTAACTTAAGCAGTTTAATTTAGTAGTTAATTCTCTGAGATAAAGTACTTTGAAAATATGCCTCTAGAACACTAAATGAATTAGTATGTGGTACAGAATTGTGAGGTCTTCTATTATTAATATTTTTTGGAGTAGTTGATTCCAAGCCATTCTTTTTTTGCTGAGCTATTCTTTTGCAGCATTATCTGTTAAATCACTCCTATTTCATAAAAATGAGAGTCATAAACATATAGAAGATACTCAACATTCTGTCTTCCACACAACATGTATTCAACTTGTTCAAAAATATTGTCAAGTCATTAGAGTAGAAAGTTTGGTGTGTTTTGGTTTGGGTTAGGCGTGTGTAGGTGGCAATATATTACTTTTAGCTCATCAGAATGATCATCTGATCTGTCAAGAGAGAAGCTCTTTACTGTTCTCCCTCTCAAATTATAGACTTTTTCACTTATGAGACATTTCATTTAAAATGTAAGCCAGGTCTCTTAATAAATTGCAGTATTTTAAGTGAAGAAGCAAACTTTAGGCAGAACTACTGTACCATTGGACATCAATATGTGTCTTTCATTTCTTCTCTTGGCCATATGTTATAATCAGCACATTTCCAACTTTTCTTTATCTCATCCCAGCCTTTGACTCCATCAAAAGGAATCAATGAAATAAACTAAATCGAATGAACTCAATATAAAACCCAGCTGCTAATGTTCCACGAGGTCAAGGAGTACGGTCTGTCTCTGTTCATTGCTATATTGTCAGCATCCAGCCAGATGCTATATTCACAGGCAGTTAATATATGTTGAATGAATTGAAAGAGTAAATGAATGAATTTATATTATATCCATGAAAGTCAGAGTTGATGTGATTAATCTAGTTCCCTTTTTTAATCTGTCTACTAATAAGCTCAAAGCCAAATCAATGATCAAGAAGCAATATTCTGCTTCTAGTCACACCATTCACCATTGCCAAAATATGTCATCTATTGTCATGATTTTGTGCCTTTGCACAAGTTACTTTTTCTGGTGCCTGTAATACCCTCTCATTCTTCTAGTCTGTTGACCTCCATTTCATACTTTAAGTTTCAGCTAACACTTCCTCTATGAAGCTTTCCCCAACTGCTTCCTGAAAAAGGACTCATAATTGCCATCTGTTCACTGATTTCATAGCAAAAAATCATATATGCCTCCATCAACCATTTACCACGTAGTATTAAAAGTATTGATATGCATGTCTGGGATCTCTCCAAGACTGAATTCCCAAAGTAAAAGGATGTGTTCTTATTCCTTTTTTAAGAATTCCTGTGCTAAGTACAGTGTCTGCTGCAAAATTGTAGTTTCATAACTATTTGTCACTGCTGTCAACCTTATTGAAACTGTCAGTGTTATCAGTCTCAGACAGTAAAATTCCAGAGGATACGGCCCCTCCCTGTATTAGTCCCCACATAGCTCTATAGACAACCTCATGTGTAAAGCAACCTTCCTTATTGGTAAATACTTCTGTCAAAATGAGAGTGCTGAAGAACTTTAATCAGCTCCACCTCATGTGATGTAACAACTACCATGCTGATTAAATGTAAGCATGCAGTGAAAGAAATTTGCAATAAGCCACTCTCCTAGCCAAAAAAAAAATTACATTTCCTAACTCTCAATCACGAAGGCCTGGCAAAGATATTATTTAAATTGCTCCACTTTAGGATGAAAAAAATAATTGTAAGACTTGAAAAGATTTCTAAGACCAACTCAGCTGAACTTTAAGCAACTATGGTCAATATTTTTGCCTATTCTTCCTTACCAGAGGGTAAGGTTTTCATAGCAGTGTACTGCTTATAAAAATTATTCTCTCCATGAGAAAAAATGTCATCTAAAGGAAGGAAAGAATGGCCATTCAGCAGAGACTTGCAATTATATTCCATCCCTAGATACAATCTTCACAGTGCCCAGGAAAAGATGAAAAGGAAATTGAAGTTCTTCCAACTCTCAAATTTGGTATTTGAAGATTTAATCTAGATGTTAGATGAGTTAATACTGTCTTTCAAGGTTTCAGTTTGGGAAATTCAATGCCCTAACCCACGTTTTGGCAATTCCCAGGAAAATTCATGTTCTGACTTTCTGCCCTCTACTGAACTAATATTACTCCATCTCCTTGCCTGAATCTGTTCTCTTCTCTCTCCCTTCCCCATTCTGAGGATGAATAGTCTAGATTTCTGTGATTATCCCTCATCACCATTCAGAGATGATATTTCTATGGGTAGATCCAACTTTACTGCAGGTTGAGGCAATAAGGAAAGAAGGAAGTCACATTGCAGCACCCACCCTCAAGTTAGATATAGACATCCCCGTCTTAACACGTCAGTTACATCCTCCGCTGGAAAATTCTCACTGGCCAATACAACCTTGGTCGTTCTCTGCTGCACTATGCTGTTAAGCCCTTAAACTCTCAAAACTCTCCTCATGATCACCCTTGCCCCAGGCTTCTCCCAGTTCCCTCCCCAAATTCTTGTCCAGTTTTTCTGCAGAGTAGTAAGGTCTGTTTAATCTCTTTCCAATATTTTACTGAACAGAGACCACACGTTTCTAAAATAAATTCTGCCACTTCTGCAGGGGCAAAAGCAGTTACAGGTGGTTGTAGTTAGAAATTGCATTTTTCCCTTCCTTCCATGTTGAAACTCCTTCACATGAATACAGGTAATGCAGGTACATATTCAGATGATACTGTGTACCCAGTGGTGTTCTGTATCTCTTGGCAACTTCGTCTCACCTTGATGCCATTGTTTCTCCTTCTTCTTCCTTCCTCAGGGCCGTCCTCTTTCTCCTCTTCCATATCATGCAAGCCCAGTCTCAGGTTTTACCCGATATGGCACTAGTATACACTGATTTCCCCAGGGGCCCAAGTAGCTTCTCTGCATATCTTTTGGTGGGAAACTGGTCCATCAGAGGTCCATCCAGGGCCTCTGCAGGCCACAGATCCAAGCAAACTCTTCATGTGCCAGTAGACCACAGAGTTAAAAGGATTTCAATGAATTCCCTTAATTAGTAGTGCCTATCTTGTACGTTGTGCTCACTCACTTATTCATTCAACAAATATTTATGTTGTGCTTATTAGGGACAAGGAATAAATCGGTGAACAAAGCAGATGCACTTCACAACTGCCATGGTTTGGGTTCCCCCCAAAATAGACCCTGAAATAAGGATTCAATTACAAGGAGCTTATTTCAGGGATGATCTCAGGAAACCCAGTAAGGAAGTGAAGAAGTGAAACAGGGAAGAGAAGAAAACCAGTATAGCCAGTTACCCCTGTGACCCCTGACACTCATCAGTGGTGTGCTGGTAAATGTTTAACCACCAATCTCAAAAAAAAAAATAGTGGAATATATATATATATATATATGCATGGAGAAGTTTTTTATAAGATTTTGCTGATACAAAGGATACATAGCACACAATTTACAAATAATAAAATATACAATATTCTTTATTATCAAGTCTATTAGCCCATTGATTCTCTTAAGGAAGTAATGTTTAAACTGAGATCTGAATGACAGGAAGGCACAAATAAAAACTGAGGAGGAGTGGTATAGAGTGTCTTGAGCAGAGGGAAGCTGGAAGTAGCATGGCATATTGAAAGAAAGTGACAAAAGCCAGCGGAGCTAGAGCACAGCGATTTAGAGAGAAAATGATGAAGCTCTAGAAATGTAGAGCTTTACAAGTCCTGTTAAGAATCATTAAAATGTTGTAAGCAAAAGAATGATGCATCAAATTTGAGTTTAAATACATCCTTCTGTCTGCATTGTGAAGAACTGGCTACAGGTGGACAAATGCAGGTAATCAATTAAGGTAGCCTTAACAGTAATCCAGGCTAGAAATGTTAATAGCTAGGACTTGAGTGATGGAAGGAGAAACGGACATAAGGAAATTGATTCGAGTGGTATTTAAGAGGGAAAACCAACATGAAGAATTCTGAAGCCACGAACGGGTTCAGCAAGAGAGGCTGGCCTGATGGATGAGCAGTGCCTGCCTCAGGCTCATTAGTGGGAACGCATGTGTCTGCGATTCTGAACCAGTCCAGTGAACTGGTTTTGGCTCCGCTCTCAAATGTCCAAATATTGCCTTCCTGTTGCCTCTTTATAGTCATGTGACTGGTGAGCACATCCAAGAAGATTCCAGCCTTTGCTGGCTCTCAGGTCCTCGGCCTGGTCACTTTTATCACTTGCATCTGTTCTGTTGGCTTACATGTACACAAAGAGAAAGATTGACAAGTATCCATCATGAGTAATGCTTTTTATTGATCTGTCTAGTATTTCACAGAGAAGAGAAAAGCAGAGGCCAGTAAATACAGGAAACTAAAGAGGTAAATAGAATGATGCCCAGGGCCTCAGAATTTCTCTGTATGACCTTCTTTAGGAAACTGTCATCAAGGTTATTTTAAATCTATAGAGCTGGTAGCAGCTGTGAGTGCTTTCTCCTCCTACACATCCCAATTGACAGGTTTCATTTCAACAACCCAGTGTTTTCTGTTTTGTTTGTTCTGGGTGTCTGTCATATTTTTCACTTTGGGTTTGGCATCCACATTCTATCTCTTCTTGTTTCTCAGTGTGGCCCCTAACACACTGCATGAGTTGGATTTGTATCTTACTAACTGTAGCTGAAATACCAGCACGCAGCAGCTCTGGACTGGGCGAGAGGTGCGCCACACCACGGAGCTCTGCAGCCCCTGGCAGGTTGTCTGAAAGCCAGCTCAGTTCTGTTTCCTTGTACACTTGTTGGCGCTGAGACAATAGCATAAACCTGGTGAGCTCTATTCCCTGATCATCCCTCACTCTCTGGTAAACAGCTCCAATGACAAGGAGAACATCTCTGCATGAATAAACCCTTAAATGCATTTCAAAATTAAGCTGTTAAGACAATTTTAACAGAAATCTTATCTTAAAAGCATATCACTCAGTTATCCCATGTGGAAAATTGAGAATGTTTTCAAGAAAAAGTTTACTATAAGACTTAAGGAAGAAAAGCCTAAATCCCTAATGTGATGGTATTTGGAGGTTGGGACTTTGCCAGGTAGTTAGATCATGGAAGCAGAGAATTTACAAGAGACAGGAGAGAGATGATCTCTCTCTCTCTCTCTCCTCTTCCCCCACCCCCACACACACCCCATGTGGGACTACAACTAGAGGACAGCTGCCTGCAAACTAGGAAAGGTGCCCTTGCTAGACACTGGGTTTGCTGGTGCCTTGATCTTGGACTTTGGACTTCCCAATCTCCAGAGTTGTGAGAAATGAATTTCTGTTTTTGAGCCATCCAGTCTGTGGTATCCTGTTAGGGCAGCTGTCAAAGATGCAGTCCCATCTTCCGATAACAATGCCCTGTTACTAATACATATGTCTGTGATGTTTCCAAGGCCTAGATTTGGGGTATATTAAAATTTCATGTTGGATAACTCTTAATTATAAAAAGAACAAAATTTCAACATAATTTTTCAGCAAGCACAGAGAACATCTCTGAAAATGAAGGGCTTTTCATCTATTTCCTTTATTCAAGACCTGTGCATATGAAATAGTGAACAATGTAAGATTTTGTGTATAAAATACAAAGACTACGTAAAGGACTTTATATAGACTAAACATATGTATATAACTGTTTTAGGTCAGAAGAGAGGAAAATCAGTGAGATGCAGATGCATCAAAGAAGGCACTCACAGAGCCTTAAGTGGGTGGGGAAGGGAGCACAGGCCTTTGCTGAAGAGAGGGGAGATGACCCTCCAAGTTGAACAAGTTTCATGAGCAGAGTTGCAGAAGTTGAAGTGAGTTTCAGGGAGGAACACAAAGCAATAAGTAGAGGAAGGATATACATCAAAAGTCAGAAAAGGGAGTTTGTTCTGGGCTTTCAGGCAATGAAGGGGAGTGATAAAAATGGAGCTTAGGAAGTTAGTCTGGCTGCAGCTTGGTGGGGGAAAAGTAGCACAGTGGAGGACTTTGTCCTATATTTGGTGTGAAGCTTTGGAGGCATGGAGAAGGAATGGAGGAAAGAAGAGATATGAGGCATTTAATTTTTTTTTTTTTTTTTTTTTTTTGAGACAGAGTCTCGTTTTTGTTGCCCGGGCTAGAGTGAGTGCCTTGGCATCAGCCTAGCTCACAGCAACCTCAAACTCCTGGGCTTAAGCGATCCTACTGCCTCAGCCTCCCGAGTAGCTGGGACTACAGGCATGCGCCACCATGCCCAGGTAAATTTTTCTATATATATTTTTAGTTGGCCAGATAATTTCTTTCTATTTTTAGTCTAGACAGGGTCTCGCTCTTGCTCAGGCTGGTCTCGAACTCCTGACCTGAAGCGATCCACCCTCCTCGGCCTCCCAAGTGCTAGGATTACAGGCGTGAGCCACCGCGCCCAGCGAGGCATTTAATTTTTTAAAAAATGAAATAAGGCCAGGTGTGGTGGATCACACCTGTAATCCTAGCAGTTTGGGAAGCCAAGGCAGGAGGATCACTTAAGGCCAGGAGTTTGAGACCAGCCTGAGTGACATAGTGAGACCCCATCTCTACAAAAAATAGAAAAATTAGCCAGGTGTGTTGGCACATGCCTGTAGTCCCAGCTATTTGGGAGGCTGAGGAAGAAGGATTGCTCAAGCCCAGGAGCTTGAGGTTGCAGTGAGCTATGATAACGCCACTGCACTCTACCCTGGGTGACAGAGCAAGACCCTGTCCCAAAAAAATTAAAATAAAATAAAGTAAAATAAACCAGAGACTATTTCGATAATGATGGATGGAGAGAAAGGATGTGTCAAAGAGTCTGGATCACCATGAACATTAATACCCCATGGTCACCTATGTTACACATGAGACCCAAATTTCTTTCCAACCTGGAGTTGAAAACCTAATGGAACACGATAAACAACATTTTCTCTCTCCCTCCAGAGAGAGAGGAGTTTATTTTAAGCAATTGGCTCACGTGATTGTGGAGGCTAGCAAATCCAACATCTGCATGGTAGACAGCAGGCTGGAGACTCAGGGAAGAGTTACAGTTCTATGCAGTTCATGTTACCCCTAATGGTCAGAACACCATTTGCTGGAAGAATTCCCCTTTCCTCTGGGGAGCTCAGTCTTTTTTCTACGGAGGCCTGCAACTAATTGGATGAGGCCCACCCACATTATGGAGGGTAATCTGCTTTACTTAAAGTCCACTGATTTAAATGTTAATCTCGTCTTTAAAATACCTTAATAGAAATATCTACAGTAATGTTTGTCCAAATATCTGGGTACCCTGGCCTAGTCAATTTGATACATAAAATTAATCACAGTATGTCTTGAATGGGCTCAGCATAGTAGGAAAAAAACAGAGAATACTTTACACATTACATCAGCAGAAAAGATGCAAAGCCAGAACTAAAACAGGCTAAATCAGGTAATAATTCAACAATTCATCTGCTGCAAAGAGAAAGTGGGCTTGCCTGATGGAACTTCTTAATCATAACGAAAAAGATGTGTTTGCCATTAGTGGTAATAGGTAGTAAGTATTTATAAGATTAAAAAGAAGTCATAGTAAAAGAAAGGGCAGGAAATAAGCACTTAACAGTGGGATGAGAATAGAGAGAAAGTTGTTCCGAGGAAAGGTGAAGAGAGAGGCACAGGGCTGGTGGAGGTCAGGTGGTCAGGGTGTCATCTAACCAGTTCCATAGTTTTCCAGCCCCCCATTTATCACTTCTCAATCACTGGGACATAGTGTATTTATAACTACAAGGATTTATGTCTGAAGTTCCCTTATCTTGACCCACATGAGATAATATCAGAATTAGAGTGGGAAGGCAAGTGTTTCTGTCTCTCTTTTGTGCATTTTTACAAAGAGTAGATGGTACTTATCGTGCAAATGATTTGAGGCCAGAGAGTAACCAAGAGCAGACAAGGCCTTATGAGACTGTGAGGAAGGAATGTCACTTTGGGTCCTGTAATGGAGAATTGCATTAATACAGGTATACAATATGATCTGCATTTTAATCAAAGAGGCAGCTCTTGCATTGAGGGAAAGTGACATCTTAGCAGACCTAAGGCACAAATAACCAGAGCATTTATAAATGGATTGGGAGACATGGATACAAACTCCCATGAATAGTTTCCTTCAGTTTATAGGTTTTAAAAAATGAAACTGCATTTGTAAAGGTGTCAGTAGATTACAAATTGCATGCAGTTGTCAGTTTTTAGAAGGGGAGTCTACACAGGCAACTGAGCAACCTTCTGGAATTGTCATGTGCTTGTGCTCAAAGTGACAGGATACAGCTGACCTTAAATATATAAGTCAGAAAAATGAGATTTTCATCTTTAAATAGATCCCATTAATCTCAGAGAAAATTTAACATGTTTTGACCACTGAGTAAACCAATAGATAAGAGGATTTTTAGTTTCTTCTTCCTCTAATTTTCTTCCTTGGCAATGAATGAGATAGAAAAATAACAAATCTTCATTGCTAGTTGGCAAGTTCTCTATATTCTCAGGTTAAGTAAAATCTTTGCCAGATCATGTGTTTTAGCAAGAGCTTTATGTTTTTTGAGATGTTGAAATAAGTGCTAATCCACAGAATTTTAATAATATGCTTACTAAATACCATCCAAAGTCAGCATTTCCAAAACTTCATTGATAGAGCTGGAACAAATTAAAGCATTTATAAAGAGGTTAATGGAGGTAAAAGAATACATCTATTTATTTGTATTTATGTTTGTTTGTTTGTTTTGAATGAGCACATGTTTATTGTTTGGGGGTTTATAAAAATTGTATATATTTAAGGTATGCAACATAATGTATTAATATACATGTACACAGCAAACTGATTACTCCAGTCAAGCTAATTAACATTCTGTCTCTTCACTGAGTTACCTGTTTTGTGTGTGTGGCGAGAACACGAGATCTGCATATGCTTAAGAAAATGTATCTCTTTAGATTCTCAAATCAATCTTCATTCTGTAGGATGGCAAATTTCCCACTGATTTGGCAGCTTTGCATGAGAGTTTGCAATAATTTTAGTCAGACTGTATATCTGTGACATTATTGAATGATCTTTCAGTAAATTTTTTTTTAACTTTGAAAGCCAAAGTGACTCAAGGGTACTCAGCAAATGATATGCACCCCTTTTTATTTGAAGCACCTTACGGGTGTTAAATGTAAAGAGAGGTAGTTGTGCATGATGCTTTACAGTATGCATAAAACAATGCAAGAAATGTTACAGCTGGGAGAACTGGGCAGCAGTGAGGAGGAAAAAGGCCAGAGGAAGGAAAGTGAGACAGAAAGAACAGGACCGAAATAATCAAAAGGGCCTTTTTAGGATAGGAAATATTTGTTTCAATCATAGCATGTAGAGGGCAGATGAAGAGGAGTTGAAGACCTTGGAAGTAGACCAGGAGTGACTGGTACTGAGCACGACACCCCAGACACGTGGAAACATCGATGCTGAGGACACAGGGACTCCCTGGAAGGGAAGCTGGGGCTGCCACTTGGACGTTTTCCTGGAAAAGCCGATTTAAAAGAGTAACGTTTCATCAAGGACCTGGGGTGGAAAAGAGGACCCATTAGCTCAGGAAAAGGAGAAAAACAGACCTAATTAAAGGAAGCAAGCTCATCTTTTAAGCTCGGCAAAACCAGACTGCTACTGTGCAGTGTACTTTAATCTGCTAACTTTCTTTTAAGTTTTACTCGTGCTTCCTGCATTGCTCTAAGGGGCTGCATATTTTGAGTGGCTTCCCATGAAAATGAGAGCGAGAAGACTTAAGCAACAAGACTTTCATCAGACTGAAAGTAGAAAGATCTCCTCCTCCTCCTGGGCAATGGCAAAGGGTGAAGACGCATAGGAAACCCTTGCTGAATTTCACCCCGGGTGAATATTTCCACTGAACGTCCCTTCCAATGAGGCTTTTTTCTTTCTTAGACAAAGAGGAATTTAGGCACAGCCAAAGAAAAGCAGGAAACTAGTACTGCAATACCTAGGCTTTGACTGCCTTAATGTTCAATATAGAAAGTAGAACCTGCTGCGTGGCAAGACTCCTCTGTGGGTGCCCTTAATTTTGGGCTAAAAACAAAAGAAAAAAAATATCATAAGAAAACTTTATGTGATTCAATTATATGTTAAAAGTCTCATTTGTGGAGCAATTTTATCCATTGTTTCATTATATACAAAAGGTATGAAATTCTCCTGTTCATTAGAATCATCTCAGGGTTGTTTTTTTTTTTTTTGGTTTGTCTGCTTGTTTTATTTGTATTTAAGTTTGCAGCCTTCATACACAAACTAATGTATTTCTCAATTTATTTCTCCCCTGGGGAGTCTCATTTTCTATTCTCATTGTTAACATTTTCTGCTTCCTCCTATGAAACACAGGCTGGCTGAGAGATCAGATTTGACATTTCATGCAGGTTATAGCAATATCACTGTAATGCTATATTTCAGTCTTCATTATTGATAACTACTTTGCTTGATAAGGACAAGTTATATTACAAGCATCATTCTTCTCTAAGGCTATTTTCTCAATGTCAAATTTTCTTCCCAAACTCATGATCTGCAATAAGGTATCTTTATGTGGATCCCCAGGGAGACCTGAGCCTTCAAGTGGCCTCACCTCCAATTCAAGGCCAATTTGCCCAAGATTTCATGGACCTGGGTTCTTCCTTCATACTTTATTGTGATAATAATTAAGACTTTCAATCCACACTGTGATTTTTTTTTCAACTCCTTAGAATCTTTTTTCATGAGTTCCTGCACAAATCTTCCTCACTCTCTTTGTTCTTCCTCTTCACTTAATCTCAAGGCACCCTCTGTGCATGTGTAACATGCAGCACCCAGGTAGGGCCAGGATTAGGGTGCAGTGAGTGAGGTACTAGCCTCAGATGCAAAATTTAAGGGGAGCCCAAAACTCAGGAATCAAGATAATATTTCAATGCAATCTTTCGAAAAATCAAAATTAGTGCAAAAAACTCTCAATGAACAAATATCAAAATTTTAAATGAAGATGCACTGTTGTTTGTTTTATGGCATTATTTATGGCCTTACTGTGTGACAGGAACGGTCATTTCCAACCTGCCCAGCTCCTGGTCTGTGAGGCCCTTGCAGCCCTCTTCATGCAGGTTTATGAAGGTTGACATGGGTGCAAACAGATTGGGCAACGTGGGGCTTCATATGGTGTCACATTTTCTTATTATGGCACTTTTATTAACTTTTTCTTCTCGGTTCAAAATATGGGAGAATATTTTGATAAATGTATATAGGGGCACACATTTTCCATTTTGCCCCGGGATCCAGTATGGTTCAACACAGACAGAACTAAGTCTCACTAAAACTGGGTTCTGTAAGTGGAACTGCTCTCCAAGCTTTGTCCTGCCTGGCCAGATAAAGAAGTATTAGCGGCCGGGCGCGGTGGCTCACGCCTGTAATCCTAGCACGGTGGGAGGAGCTCTCAAGGTCAGGAGTTTGAGACCAGCCTGAGCAAGAACGAGACCCCATCTCTACTAAAAATAGAAAGAAATTAGCTGGACAACTAAAAAGATATAGAAAAAATTAGCTGGGCATGGTGGCGCATGCCTATAGTCCCAGCTACTTGGGAGGCTGAGGCAGAAGGATTGCTCGAGCCCAGGAGTTTGAGGCTGCTGTGAGCTAGGCTGATGCCACAGCACTCTAGCCCAGGCAACAGAGTGAGACTGTGTCTCAAAAAAAAAAAAAAAAAAAAAAAAGTCTTTCATCCATGTTTCATAGTTTTCAGTGCATAAGACTTTCAACTCCTTGGTTAAATTTATTCCTAAGTATTTTTTTTTTGTAGCTATTACAAATGGAATTGATTTCTTCTTTGAATAGTTTGTTTTTAGTGTATAGAAACACTGCTGATTTTTGTGTATTGATTTTGAGACAAGGAATTTAATGTAGGGAACATGATACTCAAGTGGAGACAGAACCAGAAGTCAAAAAGGAAAGAGAGGTTACACAGAGATTAGGAAGAGCAGGGCTCTTCTACTGCCCTCGGGCTAGAAAGACAAAAGGAGGAGGTGGTATCACTAGAATCCAGTAGCCAGCTCACCTGAAGGAAGTTGGAAGCCTGGAATCTGATCCAGTGGAAGCCATAGCTACAGAGGAGAAAGAATTGTTGCTGGAGCAGTCACTTGATGCACAGAGGGAAGAGGAGTGCCTGCCTCCCATTGCCCCACATTGGCCAAACCCAGCCAGAAACCAGACTCTACAGAGGCCTTTGAAATGCAACCAACAGGAGTCAGCACCCCATTTCTACCTCCCTGAAACAGAGCAGAGTGAGGGACCAGCAAGGAATGACTCTGAGGGAAACCAGGCCTACGATCAACTCAGAGTTCTAGTAAGGGGTCCCATTATGGAGTAGCAATACGGCACTTACAGTAACATCATTAAACGTTGCTCAGCCAGCATTAGCTGAAAGCTCTTTCTATCTAGTTACTCCATTGGCAATATTGTGGGACCCACAAAGACACAGGTCATTGTACTTCAAAACTGTCTCCTTATTTGTACTTAATTGAAAGCAGGAGATTCTCTCCTTATGTGCTAAGTAATTCTAAGGTTGCTATAAGATTGCTTATTCATTATGCTGCTTAGTATTTTATTGAAACTGATAGATTTGGGTGCACCAGGGAAATATCTCCTGGTGCACCCAAATCTATCAGTTTCAATAAAGAACTAAACAGCATAATCAGTTGGGATGGTTTCCATTTAGCGCTGACATCTTCTTGATGCAGTTACCCGTTTTAGCTGCTCTTGAATTGAAGCAATTTCATTTTTCTCTTTATACTAATTCTTATCCATTTTCTTGTTTTCCTCTGCTCCAGGGACACTCTCTAGACAAATGGATGAATGGATAAGGGATGGGTGATAGAAGATGGATGAATGTTAATGATAATGATGATGTCCCTGGATTTTAAATATGGGGATGTCCCCTTGTCTTTCTTTTGGTGGCAGTGGAAACTATAAAGTGCTATGGTGAGGCCTTTTGGCTAAGATCAAGTGTAAAGTGCTATGGTTGATGCAGAGTCACAGACACAAAACGTGAACCTCCTCAATGTAACATTTTATCTTAAAACCATAGTTAAAATGTTAAATTAAAAGTAGAAAGAGGCCGGGCACGGTGGCTCACGCCTGTAATCCCAGCACTCTGGGAGGCCGAGGCGGGTGGATCACTCGAGGTCAGGAGTTAGAGACCAGCCTGAGCAAGAGCGAGACCCCATCTCTACTAAAAATAGAAAGAATGATTTGGACAGCTAAAAATATATATAGAAAAAAAGTTAGCCGGGCATGGTGGCGCATGCTTGTAGTCCCAGCTACTCGGGAGGCTGAGGCAGTAGGATTGCTTGAGCCCAGGAGTCTGAGGTTGCTGTGAGCTAGGCTGACACCACGGCACTCTAGCCAGGGCAAAAGAGCAAGACTCTGTCTCAAAAAAAAAAAAAAAAAAGTAGAAAGAGGTGATTTGCTCAGAAAGATAGTCATCATTTGGACATTCTTTTCATTGCAGGTGAGGAGGGTTGTTTGAACATATTTTCTTTATTTGCATAGTAAATAACAATCTGTTACCTGAATTATTCAAATTTTCCTCTTAATGTTCAAATTCCCTCTGCATTCAGTCTTTGCAGGATGCAGTAAATCCTCCCCAGCACCGCAATCTTCACTCTCCAATTCAGCTCTATATGTCTTATAGAGCTGAATTTTATGACTTAATGTTATGTTAATGCATGATTAGGCTATGATTTCTTCAAACATAATTTATTTTCCTTAATAAATCCTAAAAGTTCTTCAAAATCTTTTGTAAAATAAAAGCAGAAGAAATACCATGTTTTAAGTACAACTGTCAATACCAAGTGCATGAAATTAATCAGGCATCTGATTCACTAAAGGCAACTCAAGTGTGTTTTGTAGATCACTTGGAGATAAGTAATACTTACAAATTTGAGTTTGAAATATCTCCAACTGGAACTATTAAAGTATCCCTTAAAAAGGTAATGTTTCTAAAGTATCTTTTAAAACTAGAAATTTAGAACCAGTCTCTTGCATTCTTCCCTTCATTGGACATAACGATTCCCTCTAGCTGATAGAATGTAATGTACTATAGTAATATCTTCAAAATATGTATTTACAGAACCCACTGACAAAATGCTTTGAGGCATCTGTGATTATTTTAAGCAGCTTAGATACAAATATCTTCTATGACTATAACTTGGCAAAAGTCACTAAAAACTATAATACCAGTTCTCTTCCAAGGAGGGATTTATATTCCATTAAAATGTAACCAAAAACTATGTTGACCAGCTTAGATTGACAACAACCTGGAAAGTCAAACATGCTTTTTAGCATGTATTTGCTTTTCAACAAGTTCCTTAACAGAAAAAGACATTTATTTTCCCAAAACGACACTCATTGATATAAAAGGAATTTTAAATGTTACGCGCAAGAACGTTTCTAAAGGAACTTCAATGCGATCACATTGCGCATTTTTCACTCATCAGAGTTCAAAGGTACTGCCTAAAGTTGAATTTTCTTGCCTTTAATTAAACTAGTTCTAAAGCAGAGTTCCCCCTCGGTGGACTGTACTAGATTTTGGTGTTAGACATAAATGTTTGTGTAGCTCATCTTGCCCCAAGTCTTCACCCGCAAAATATAAGGAAAAGGAACCTGAGGATGAACAGGAACTAAGAGGCCTGAGGGCAGAAGAAAAATATTTTCCATCCTCCTCAAGGGCAGGGCAGGGCTGGGGCTGCATCACAGTGCTACACCCCAAAATGCTCCCATAACAAATTGTGGAACCTTTCCCCTTCCAGTGTTCTCAAACTTTTCCACAAATCAGAATCTCCCGGAGAACTTCCTAAAACACAGACTGCAGCGCCCTAAATGCAGCTGGTACTGATTCATTAGGTTTGAGGTGGGGCCAATTTGCACTCCTCACAAACGCACCAGGGACTCTGATTTGGTGGGGAAAACTTGGAGAATCACTGCTTCACAGTAATAGCTGGAACATATAATTTAATCTGGGCTTTAACATTTTTAAAGCTCTTTCATGCCTTTTCATTTAATTAATTTATTTCTAAGCCATCCCATAATGTGCACCGGACAGCTATGCTTCTCTGAGATTATAAATGAGAAACACGGAGGCTTCTCCTCCTGTGTTTTCTGTCTCAATGAATACAACCACCATCAGTGAAAGTGCCCAAGGCAGAGACCTGGAAGTTTCCAAGTCTCCTCACTCCACTCACAACCAGCCATGGTCCAGGTCATGTTGATTTTACCCTCTGTATTATGGGTATCCCGCTCTCTTCCACTGCTGTGCCTTTGCATATGTTGTTTTCTCTTCCTGATAGACCTATACACCTCCTGGTTAAATTTTTCTAGAAAAACGTTTCATAGAGTTTCATATATATGAAATCAGGGTGGATTATCTTTTATACATTTCTAATAATATGTTGTCCTCTTTTTAGAGTTCATGAATCCAATTGCTCCTTCAAATTTGCACATTTTGTGGCACATCTTTTTAAATGTTCCCCATGCCATAAGTGTGTGATTTTGTCTGAAAATGTCTTGCTTGAAGCATGTTAGGCATGGTGGGCAAGCCCTGCTCTTCAGGTGGGAACACGAGTAGCTAATCCCCCAGGACCATGTGGAATCAGATCCCCATTTCTCATACTTGATTCAGTCTGCTTCTTCTTATCACAAGCATTTTGACTCCCCAGTCTTTCAGTTTGTCCCTTTGGCTCATTAATTTCAGCCCTGGCCTCACCAAGGCCTGGGGTTTAACAGGGTGAGCTGTTCTTGTGAGAAAAAGTTTACTGCTAATAAATACAATTACTCTTTTGTTGTGAAATTTTATGAGGAATAAAAAACAAGGCTTTTGCTAAGTTGCCAGGCTCACTATTGTTAAAATACCCTGATGTAATTTCCTTTAACTCAAAGTTTCTACAGCCTGTGTTTTCATTTTAAAAAGGATTCTGTGGACTCCTTCCTTGGCAATTACTGAAATCTCAGCTTTCGGACTTTCCCTAACCAAAATGGTAGCGGGGTAGACTTGCCTTTCCCAGCACTTGAAAATAGTTATACCACCTGGAAAATGGGATTTAAGTGGTTTGAAGATTCATTATCGAAAAGGCTAACCTCCTGTTTTATATGATGTGTTAGTACATCCATGTGCCCCTGATTTGGCAGGTCATTGTTCTGCGCTATAAGTAGCATTAATTCACAAAGGTTCAGCAGTGTCCCTTCCTTGGATGTCCCCCATCCCCACCCCTTTTCCATCCAACTCTTCACAACCCACATTAGCTCTAGCACCTTGCTAAGCTACCAATTGTTCTTTGAGACCATGGGTATATCGCCCCAATATCAGCCTTATTAAGGACATCATCACTGATATTATATTAAGAGTTTATTAATCTTTCTATGCCTCAGTTTCTTTATATGCACAGTGGGGGTGATAACACCTTATAAATTGGTTGTGACCTTTAGGTATGATAACATACACAGAAGGTGCTCAATAAATTGGAGTTATTGCAGTATTTTCAGTTAACACACCACAGGAAGGAACAAGTAAATATATCTTGTTTGTTGCTATTGCCCCAGTGCCTTGCAAATACCTGGAAGATGGTATTCAATAATTTCTGTTGAATGAATACAAGAATGCATATATGAATGAATGAATGAATGAATGAAGTTCTGGCAAAGAGGAAAACAGCTTTTGGTACTTTCTTGTGGAAATAAAATGGATAAGTTAAGAAAACTGAACTTTAGTGCTGATCCCGTCATAAGTTAATTTTGAGTAGGCTTTTAATTTTTCTGAGCCTCAGACACTTCACCTGTAAATGGGCAACAATACCCACCTTGCCTTTCTCAGAGGGGTGTTAATAGATATAAGTGAAATAAAAACTGAGCATATAGAAAAGAAAACAATAGCAAAATATGTCAGCAACAAAGGAGTATACTGAGATTTACGAAAAGGAAAGATGGAGAAAGCACAACAAATGTATAATCTTGGATGCAAAGACTCTGTTGCAGCAAAGCTGCAGTGCATGTGAACATAAGAAAGTCAGGAAAAATGGGACCAGACACATATAACATATAAAATAGAGAAGGGAGAACCAAGACAAAAAACCAAAGAAAGATTTGCATGCATTCAGTATTTAAGTAACTGATGTTGAATCAAATAATGAGAAAAGTTTTGGTTGGTTATGTGAAATAAATTACAAATTTTTATGCAATGTAAATATCTTTTATAATATTTATTAAAACCTTTAAAGATCATAGTGGATAAAATATATGGAAGAACTTTGTAAGGCATAAAATTTTATTCCTTTGCAAGAGTAAAATTACTTGGTAATTTGTAACTAAACCATCACATTTAGTGAGAATAACATGAAGTCACTCACAACTTTGAGATCTGAAGAATTTAGAGTTCCCAAAGACTCCAAGTTTTCTAATCCAAAAAACTAAAAACACTCTGAGGAAAATGGAAAACCGTAACACTTCACAGTTTTTTATTAACACTGCTAGAGCTTTAGTCTACCTTGAATTCTTTATGGAATGAAATAAGGTTTAAATAAATAAAATGAATGCTTAAGTCTTTAGCAGCAATCTTATTTTCCAAGTTCCTAGCAATTAGAAAAACTGTAAGAAGAGATTAATTAAAGCAATTTATAATCTTCTCTTTCATATAATTGGCTCTATTATGCTTTAAACTAAAAGAATATTACACACATTACTAATAATACCACAGGAGTTCTAGCCACTATTTATTGTATGTTTTATATCTTAAAGTAACAGCTTGCCTTTGATATACCAAGAAATTTTTTTTAAGTACCATTTCCTCAAATTTACTGATTCTCAATCCTGGCTACACATTAGAATTACCTGGAAAGTTTTTCAAACATACCCATTCAGAGGCCCTCTCTTGAGGTCCTACTTCGATTTCTTTGCATAAAGGCCCAGGTATTGATAAAGTTCTGAAAACTCCCCAGGATTCTAATATTCACCCAGGGCAAAGAATCTCTCAGCCTTTGGACTCACGGTCTCCAAATACCTCAGTTGAATTCCATTAACTACCTTTGGCAAACACTAAGGAAAAAAAATTTAAGGGGTAAAATCATGACTCTCATTCAAATATAAAATGAACATATGTTGAAGATTTTATTTACCTCATTAGTTAATGAGAAAACCAAGTGAAGTATGACAAGAACGGAAAAACAAACACCACATGTACTCACCATTAAATGGAAACTAAGCAATCAACACTTATGTGCACATACGGAAATAACATTCATCGGAAATCAAGCAGGTGGGAGGTAGGAGGAGGGGATGGGTAAATTCACACCTAACAGGTAAAATGCAGACAGCCAAGGAATAACTTTGACTCAAATGGTACAAAAGCAATTTATGTAACCAAAACGTTTGTACTCCCATAATATTCTGAAAGAAAAAGGAAAAAAAAAAAAAAAAAAGAATCCAAAGAACAGACCGAATATGAGCCAGGGGTAGGCACACTACAATCCTGTAGCCCAAATCCAGCCTAACACTTGTTTTTGTATAACCTGCAAGCTAAGCAAGTTTTTTATGTTTCTAAATGGTTGAAAAAAATCAAAAGAATTATAATATTTTGTGACGTGTGAAAATTCTATTTAATTCAATTTCATTGCCCATAAATAAAGTTTTATCGGTGCACAGCCATGTGCATTCATTTTCATATAGTCTGTGGCTACTTTACAGCTATGACAGCATAGTTGAGAGGTTGTGATGGAGACCATCTGGCCTATACAGTTTTAAATATTTACTATCTGGCCCTTTTCAGAAAAAGTTTGCCAGCTCCTGATATAAGCAATCAGGACTGGTGATGCAAATTTGCAAATTGATACAAACTGGTCAAAATCTACCTGGCAATAAAATGTAATGTTGGAATCATCTCTTCCACAGAAGGAAAATTAATGGCATCTCCCTCTGACAAAATTCGCTTGCATCTATATGGACTAGAATTATTTGCATTACCATTAGTTTTCTATAGATTATGGAGTTCTAAAAATAGCTCAGTCAGAGACAATGAAAAGCACAGAATCCTCTAAAATTAGATAACCCCCAAAGGTCTGCTAGGTGATACTCAGCATTCTATTGGAAAGATGCCCAGTCATCTTTTAAACCCATTTCAAAGTCTTTCACCATTTTTCCTGACACAAACTAAACTACAGGAACTTTTTCAGGACATCAGAGATACAATCTTAAGAGAACTCATTTTATTCCAGGTATGCTTGGGGCATGACCCAACCCCTTGTCTATTTCATAACACATCTTCTCTGCCTGGTCTAGCAGCTCGGCACGCACCAGTGACTGACCACACTAACTGACCCCTGATTGTGAGCTTCTCATTCACACACCAAACACAAATCCTTCTTGGACATGTTACAAAGTACTCTATGCAAGGTGCTGCCCAGGTGTAGACCCAGGCTCTGCCCTCAGGGAGCATATGTTCCTGTCGCAGGCACATCCAAGTCAATAGAGATACTATATTTTAGGTCTGATTCACCTGTGATGTTATAACTTCCTACCTTCCAAAAAGAAAATGCATCATTCCTCTAAAATTCTTACCCATACTCTATATCTTTCATTTACTGTTAGAAAAACAAGTCTGCATAAAAAACCAAGCCTCTTAACATCCTCCAAAATGCATCTTTGACTTTTTAAATTTTTAATTATTATGGGTGTATAATAGTTGTATATCTTTATAGGGTACATGTGATATTTTGATACAGGTATACAATGTAAATTAATCAAATCAGGGTTATTAGGCTATCCTCAGGCATTTAACATTTCTTTGTGGTAGGAACATTCCAATTCCACTCTTTTAGTGATTTTAAAGTATACCCTAACTTATTGTTGATTATAGTTACTTTGTTTCGCTATCAAATATTGTTCATTCTATCTATCTATATTTTTGTACCCATTAACCATCCCCATTTTATCCCCCCTCCCCACTACCCTCCCCACCCTCTGGTGACCACCATTCTACTCTCTGTCTCCATGAGATCAGTTGTTTTTAGTATTTAGCTCCCATATATGAGTGAGAACATGAGAGACTTGCCTTTCTGTGCTTGGCTTATTTCACTTAACATAATGTTCTCTAGTTCCATTCATGCTGTTGGAAATGGCAGAATTTCATTCATTTTTATGGCTATACAATATTCCATGTGTATATGTACCACACTTTCTTTATCCAGTCATCCGTTGATGGACACTTAGGTTGATCCCATATCTTGGCTATTGTGAATAGTGCTACAATAAACATAAGAGTGCAGATAGATATCTTTTTGATATACTGAATTCCCCTCCTTTGGATATACACCTAGCAGTGGGATTGCTGGGCCATACGGTAGTTCTATTTTTAGCTTTTTGAGGAACCTCCATACTGTTTTCCATAATGGTTGCACTAATTTACACTCCCACCAACAGTGTAGGAGAGTTCCCCCTTCTCCACATCCTCCGCCAGCATTCATTATTGCCTGTCTTTTTGGTAAAAGGCATTTTAACTGGGGTGAGATGATCTTTGACTTTTAAATCAACCTCATTTTCATTTAAACTTTTGAATATTTGTTGCAATTAAGAAAATTCTCATTAAACATACCTTTAGTGTTTTTATGATATTCTTGTGAAAATGTTTGGTAAAGTAAACAATTTTTCTAATTTGTACTATGATGTTTGTATTATCTCAAAAACAGCTCTTGTTTTGATCTTTGCAGTTCACAGTCAAAATCTTTTAAGGTCACTCTCTGAAGAGAAGACCTTGAAGCCAGACTGCATCTCCAACATACACCACTTTGATTTCTATAAATAATCACAGCTTGTGGTTCTTCAAAATACACACAATTGCACTTGCTAATTTTTGCTTTCTTATATCATATTTGGCTTTGCTCCTCACCACATCCCTAAAACAGGCAGGGCAGGTCTTATCAGCCTTCTTTCAGAAATGCAGATCCATCAGCTAATGAGAGTTAAGTCTCCCTTTTATGCCTCCCAAAGCACCCTAGGTGTTCTCTCTCTCATCACTTGGCATTCTTGCAATTAGGTAACACTTGAAGACTGAAAGTTCCCTAAAAACAAAGACAGGTCTGTTGTGTTCACCACTCTAGCCTCAGCAGTATAGTGAAGTAGGTTTTGGAATCTACTGTGTACCCTGATTTATTTTGAAATCCCAGCCCAACCACTTGCAACTTTGGGCAAATTACTTATTGTCTCTCTGTGCCTCACTTTTCCATTTGTGAAAGGGTCATAACAGTACTTACTTAGCTCAGGGTTCTTGTGAAGATTGATTTAATATATACAATGCTTACAACTGTGCCTGGCATGTACCAAGTACTCAAAGAATCAGAGCTGTTATTATAACCTAGCAAAATTTCTAGCACAAAGTCAACATGTAATAAATATTTGTTAAATGAATGAATAATTAAGTGAAGTAAAAGAAGAATGATCAAATATTCAATATTCCAAATCCAATGCCATTTTTCTCTCCTTCTATGCTCTCTTGAATATGCAGAAAGCTTAATTTTAGAAAAAAGAAGGATTCTAGCAAACTATTAAACACTGATTCCACTGATTCTCTATAAAAATGATCATTGGATTAACTAAAAATTTTCTCTTCTCTTTAGTCCCTGGCTTTAAGTCTAGGTACCTATAAAATAACCCTAAATGCAACTCTAGCAATTGATTTAAATTACCATTTTATGCTGGCACATAGGAGATGTTCAATAAATTTTTGAAGAATGATTGATTTAGAGAATGAATGAAGAATGCACATATAATTTGGTAATGTTAGAGTTCAGAGCAGTGTGAAAAACAAAATGTACCAGACAATTAAGGAAGGACAGAATTTTATTCAGACTATTGAAATAGCGAGTCTTTTGGGAAAATCCAGGGACAGTATAGAAAACCACCCCCCAAACTGAGACGGAATGGAGAGACCAAAGGATGCCTGAGACTAGTCCATGATGAGTTAGATGAGTTTATTAGAGTTACTTACAAGGGCGCTTGCTCCTGGACGACACAGGAACTTCTTTCACAGGAGCTTTCTTGCTAGCAAAATTCACATCTGCCCACTGTGGTGTTGCCTTAAGTCCCCTCCCAGTGGGTGACACAGAGCTTTCACATTGTTTTCATTGTTTGTTCACAATGAAACAAATCAAACATGCCATGTGCCACCATCATGAGCCTTCTACAACCCATGTTTGTTAATGACATTACACTAGGAGGAGATTTTGGCATTGCAATTAGCTAAAGGGCACTGTAAGAGAGCTCAAGCTGTTCTAAAGCAGTCGGGACTGGTTTACACCGGTTGCCTCTGCTCAGGAAAGTGCTGAGGCACATGCCTTGTGCCTAGTCACCATCCTTTGACGTTTGCTTAATCTATTTTGTAACAATTTTCTTGGGCACCCTAAACTGGCGTAGCTCAATATTTCTCTTTGTGTGGCAGGGAACTTAACATTTTTCCTTCATGAGAATGTTCATTAAAGAGGAATGTCTCAAAGTAGTGGGTTTTATAGAGGCAGGGAAACAAGGGAGCTATCCAAGAGTCTTACAGGAGTCACGAGAAAGAGTGGACAGCAAGTCTTAACTAAGCCATTTGAAGAAAGGTGGTTCTTTGCAGTTAGCCCTTTCCTTCCCAGAACAAAAAAAGGTGAGAGGATTTCAGAAAACAAAAGGGTTGGGGCAGGGGCGGGGGCAGGGAGGGGGTTCTTAAATTTAGCTATTCTCAAGCACACGGGTAAAGTTCAACATTGTCAGCAGCAATTCCCAATGGAAGTGATACTTGCCTATTGGATGTATGCATTTTCCAGACTGGCAGGGGGAAGAGGGCACTTTTGGTTGCTATTGATACAATAATGGGAGGGCACTGCTAATACATAGTTGAAAGAGTTAATTCTGCAATATGCAGGACAGTACTGCACACCAAAGAGTTCATCTGCTTCCAACAAGACTTTTACATATATTGTGTGACATTCATGTATATGAAACAAAACTACAAATTTCCAAGCTTAGACCTTAACTCCTATTAAAGTGAAACTTTTTTAAAAGGTAATATTATGACTGTCATACATTGTAAGATGAATATGTGCCAAACGTTATATTTAACAAACTCATGAACAAACAAGTAAGATGTGATGACCAATGTGAAGGAGAATTTAAACAACACAAAATCAGCAATCAGAAATGAGGAAACAAATGTGCAAATACATACAAAATTGGTCAGTATCCGCAGAGAAATAATCAATTATATTCCACCTAATGAAAATCCGTTGCATGTCTATGGACAAAAATAATTTGCATTACTATGAGTATTCTACAACTAAGAGCGTGCAAAGACAATAAAAGGCACAGGTCTCTATAAATTGGGTAGCCTGGAAGGTGGGACACTGAGGACACAAGTCGTTCACATTTTTTCCCCAACACTCCTTTTTTCACATAAGCATAATTCACAAAGTATATTTTGCAAAATATTAATTAAACCTGAATTTTCTACAATGCAACTAACTCATAAATTAAGGGGAGATTGGATTTTTGAATTTAACTTGGAGTTAACCATAATTTCAGAAAATTACTTGCTTCTCTTATGACAGTGGAGATCATGGTATTTATGTTGCCAATACATCTGAATCAGTCTGCATTTGTAGCTGTGAAATCCACAGTGGTATTTTTAGATATTTACAGATAAGTACAAGCATCTAACTACTTTATTATGTATTATGGTGTCGTAATGCCTTTTGAAATCCATATTATGTTATAAATTATTTTCCTTTTATTTCTACTTGATGTTACAGCTGGAACAATGCATTGATTATTTTGAAATTGGGTATTATCTAGGTTATATTCTTGATTAAGCTCATTTCAGGATCATAAAGCGGGCATTACAAAATATTTGTTATAAAAAAGGGGTATTGGAGTGATTGGGGTGGGAACTCCCAGCATGGAGATTGCCTATTACAACCTAGATTAAGTAAATCCAAGTCAGAGTGGCAAAACCAATACTAGAAACCATGTTATTGAACGTATAATCTGTGTCTGTCTCTCTGTCCTTCTTTCTACTCACTCTTCTCCTTTCTGCCATAAATACAAACAAGCGCCCTATTCTTAAAGCTTCCCAGTAAATAGGAAGTTGATGTCCAGTATCCCCACTGAAGATCAGAATACTGATATAACATTCATCTCAGCATATTTTACATACATTATGATGCATTCTCATAAAATATAGAAGATATGTTTTAAAATAACTTTTCTAAACCAAAGAAAGATTCTTTATAATATTTTGATAAAACCCAGAGTCAGAGACTGGCAGACTCAAAACTCTGTAATGCCAGGCTTTTGAGGGTTTCTATGTGTATTGGTTATCTATTGCTGCATATAAAGTGACCCCAAAACTTAGTGGCTTAAAGCAACAATAAACATTTATCTCTCCCACAGTCTGTAGGTCAGAAATCTAGGAGTGACTTAGTTGGGTGGTTCTGGCTTAGTCTCTCATGAGATTGCACTCAAGGTATTAAACAAGGTTACAGTGTTCATAAGACTTCACGGGGTCTGATGCATGTACTTCCAAGGTGACTTACATAGCCAGCCAGCAAGTTGGTTAGAAGGCCTCAATCCTTCCTCATATGGGCCTCTTCATATAGCTGCTGGAGTTTCCTTACAAAATGGCAGCTGACTTCCTCCAGAACAATTGATTCAAGAGAACAAGGTGGAAAAAGTAATACCTTTTATAATCTAGCCTTGGAACCATACATCATCCCTTCCATAGCATTCTATTGCATAGCCCTATGCAATGTGGGAAGGGCTATATGGGGACAAGAACAACAGGAGGTGAGGATCAGGAATGACCATCTCAGAGGCTGACTACCAAACCACATAATGTTTCGTGTGTCTTGCACAGTCCCAAATTTACATTTTATTTTAATCTGTATTATTTTCTCAGGCACATATGAAATTATTAATAGAAGAATATGTTGATTATTTTGCTTTTGTAAATCAGACCTGGTAAAATACAATCTTTTCAATAATATTGGAATAAATAATTCAGAAGCCACCCACAGTTGAACTCTGACCATGCTATTAAAAGCCACGACATCACTGCATGTCAGATTCATGGCTATGAGCTACAATAAACATAGATGGAGCACTGAAGTTTATAAAATCTAAAAATAATAACTGTGAGGAAAATGTAATATGTTGAGTGACTAAATAATAGGATTTTTAAAAACAATAATTATTATTTCCCCCAAAAGTAATACATGCTTGTTATTTAAAATATTAAATGGTGGAGAAAAATACCCAAAAACGTAAAATAATGAAGCTAAAATGTTGCTACTTAGAAATAACTAAATGATATCTATCATTCTAGCTCTCTTTCAATCTAGAAATATAGAGATATTTAATGTTTAAAAAGATAAAAGGATAGAAGTACTTTTGCAAAAATGGAATTTTTCTATATTGCCATGCTAAGAAAATTTACTACATTTAATTTTACTTGACTTTAACAGAAAAAAAAACTGAAATAATAATCAAGAAATTGCTAGATTTAAAGTAAATATTTTCTTATATCATGAAATATTTATTCTTAAAAGGTCCTCAAAAGTTAAAAAGATTACCTAAAATATTAATTTGGCATTATTATCATTTACACTACACATTTCAACTTTAGACAGAATTCTTGATGTAATACCATAATAGACAGAATTATCAGAACACTGATGGTCCACCATCTTCACTCCTGCATACCCCAAGTTCTGGTAACTAGGTGAATGTTTTACCATCGTCAAGGTTTATAAATTTAGAATTGGTTCTACAGTCACAACTCCCACAGTTTCATGGACAGATTTCCATATTGAATGGATTTAGGTCTCACCCTCAAACCTACCATGAATTCTCCATTCCCGAGTTCTCTGTTTTGTGTTATCTCAGAAAGAGCTCATGGGTGCCATAGCTTCTGAGGGCTCAGCTACTCACTGTTTATAACTTTCAAATGTGAAGGAAAATTTGGCTAAATATAAAATTCTTGAAATCACCTTTTCTTTCACTTACAACTTTGCTCCATTGTCTTCAACTATGTGATCAGCTAACACCACCATGATTTTTTTGGCTATTTCTATGTGGCTTCCTACTTCTAACTAGATATCTACATGTCTTGTTTTCTGTTTAGCTTTGCTGTGCTTCAATCCTAGCGATTCAATACTTTTTTTTTTCCTGAGGGATGTCTTAGTCCAGCAATCCCCAGCCTTTCTGGCACCAGGGACCAGTTTCATGGAAGACAATTTTTCCATGGAAGTGGGTGGAGAGGCAGAGCTCAGCAGGGTTGTGAGTGATGGGAAGCGGCTGTAGCAGCTATAAATACAGATGAAACTTCACTTGCTCACCCGCTGGTGTGTGGCTCAGTTCCTAAGTTTCATGGAAGACAATTTTTCCATGGATTTGGTTGGGGGCAGGTGGGGAGAGCACAGAACTCAGGCAGTGATGTGTGTCCGGTTCCTAACAGGGCACAGACCGTACCTGGCTGTAGCACGGGGGTTGGGGACCATGGTCTCACTCTATTTAGGCTGCTATAACAAAATACCTTCTATTGGGCAATTTATAAACAAGAGAAGTTAATTCGTTACAGTTCTGGAGGCTGGGAAGCCCAAGATCAAGGAGCTGACAGATTCAGTGTGTAGGGAGGAGCAATTCCTCATAGACAGCACTGTCTCACTGTGTCCTTACATGGTGAAAGGGGCTAGCTAGCTCCCTGGATCTCCTTTTTAAGGGCACTGATGCCAGTCACCCTCATGTTCTAATCCCCCACCCCTAATCTCTTAATAACATCATCTTAGCGGTTAGGATTTCAACATACAAATTTGGGAGAGACACAAACATTCAGACCATAGCAAACGATAACTTGCCATGGCTAGTTCTATTTAGGGTCATTTCTTGATGTTGTTTGGACCTCTAAATACAAGTTCGTTTGTTTTAATATATCAAAAAAATATTTCTTCTATCATAGGTTTGAAAACTTCCTAATTCATGTGTTCTGTTATTTTCTTAAGGACACAAATTATAGAGATGTTGGCTCTCTTTCATCATTCTTCTGCATTTATCATCTCTTCTATGATCAGTCTATGAACTTTTTTTTATATAAGTTTTTAATGATTTCCTAAAGTCTGTCAATATTGGCCCGACTCTCTTCAGTCAAATTATGTTAGACTGTTCTGTGTTACTATAACAGAATACTACAGATGAGGTAATTTATAATGAAAAGAAATTAACTCCTTACAGTTCTGGAGGCTGTCCATGGTCGAGGGGCCCTCATCTGGGGAGGGTCTTCATGCTGCGTCGTCTCACAGTAGGAGGCAGAACGGCAAGAGAAGGCGAGAGCAAGCAAGAGAGGGTCAGACTGGCCTTTATAACAATCCACTCCCCCAATAATGACATTAATCCATTCATAAGGGCAAAGTCATCATGGCCTAATCACCTCTTAACTGTTCCACCTCTCAGTAACAGTGGCAATTAAATTTAAACATGAGTTTTGAAGGGGATATTCAAATCATAGCACATATTTATTCCATATTTTTATTAATTTTTTAATAAATAAAATAAGGACATCATTTCAAAAGTCAAAAAGATTTCCACCTCCAGGAAGATGAAATAAATGTCTTTTACCCTATTCCTCCTGCTAAATCCAACTAAACACCCTGGACATTATATACAAAACAAACATGAGAAGACTCTGAAAGTTAGAGAGAGTAAGGCACACTGGCTAGAGACATTAGGGTCTAAGATATGACGTGATAGTGAGATTCCTGAGTTTTCTTTTCGCCTCACATACCCTATACTGAAAAAGTGCTTGAATAAATAATGGCTCTAAAAAGGACACTGTTGAGAGGATGAGAAGAAAAGATACAGGCTGGGGGAAAATATTTGCAAACCACATATCTGACGAAGAACAAGTATCTAGAATATATTAACAACTCTCAAAACTAAAACTTAAAAAATCCAATTAGAAAATGAACAAAAGACAAGAAGGGACATTTTGCCAAATAGAATATACAGATGGTATATAAGCACATGAAAAGATTTTCACATCATTATTTATTAGGGAAATGCAAATTAAAGCCAAAATGAAATATCATTACATACCGATCACAATGGCTAAAACAAAAAAATTGTGACAATATCAAATGCTGGAGAATGTACAGAAACTGGATCACTTCTACATTGCTGGTGGAAATGTAAAATGGTACAGCCCCTCTATAAAATGGTTGGACAATTTCTCCACAAATTAAACATGCAACTACCATGCAAGCAATTGCACTCTTGTGCAATTGCTTTCTCTATATTGTAGAGAAAGAAAACTTATGTTCACATAAAAACCTGTACATGAATATTTATAGTATCTTTATTCATAATAGCCAAAAACTAGAAACAATCCAGATGTCCTTCAATGGGTAAATGTTTAAACCATGTGGGGTACGTCCATATAATGTAATACTACTCAGCAATAAAAAGGAACAAATTATTGATGTACACAACAATTTGGATGAATTTCCAGAGAGTTATGCTGAGTGAGAAAAGCCAATCCCAAAAGATACATACTGTATTGTTCTTTTACAGAACATTCTTGAAATGACAAAGTTATACACGTAGAAAACAGATTAGTGGTTGCTAGATGTTAGAGAGAGGGTGGGGTGGGAGAGAAGTGGGGGTAACCATAAAAGGGCTACATGAGGGAATTTGTGTGATGGAGGGAATGGTCTCTAGACTATCAGTGTCGACATCCTGGTTGATAATTATACTACAGTTTTGCAAGATATTATCATTAGGAGAATCTTGGTAAAAGGGTACACAGGATCTCTGTATTATTTTTTCTTTATTGAGATAAAATTCAAAAAACATAAAATTCACCATTTTAATCATTTTTAAGCAGATGGTTCAGTGGTTTTTAGTATATTCACAATATTGTGAAACTCTCACCACTATCTAATTCTAGAAATCTTTCATCACCTCAGAAAGAAACCCCATAAACATAAAGCAACCACTCCCCATTAGCTTTTACTTCCTGCTTTTGCAGAAGCCCGAAGGGCTGGCAGGGATGAGAGTTTAGGTCCCTCTCAGATCCTTTCTAAGCCTGTGTACAGCCCTGGGCATGTATGTGGGTGACCTTCTAGATTCCCAGGAAATGTCAAAGCTTTTGAAAGCACTTGTTCCCCAAAGCATCTCATTCCCCAGCCTTTCCTCCCAAATCTTTGTTTAGTCTATTGTTTGCCTGGCTGTTACCCATTGCCTCACACAGGGGTAATTAGTGCATTTGCCTGTGTTTTTCAACAGACGCCCCCCAGGTAGCCACTTCATAATCGGGAGAATTCCTAGTTAGGAAAGATAAAGGCAGGCCTTTTGAGTTGGTCTTCCAGGGAGTCAGAGACAGGTTGGAACAAATAATTACAATTCTTTGTGAATGAGATCCTTTATGCTCCCTGGGGTACTGGTACTGAGCATAAGAGCTGTTATTTTCAAGGCTACCACTGAGCTGGGAGTGTGGGGTAAGAACAGGGTAAGTTAAAAATGCAAAGTTCACTGTTCTTACTGAGATTCAGCTGTTTGTTCTTAATTAGGCATTCCCTTGGTTGCTGCATTCTTTGGGTTAGTTTCCAGAGGTCTGAAAAAAGTCAATTCTGACACTTTTCACCAGGTTTTTGTTGCTGGCACGGAAGGACAGACTTTTGGAGTTTCTTACTCTGCAATTTTCATGGATGTCACTCTCTGTATTATTTATTAGAACTGCGTTTGAATCTACAATTATCTCAGAATAATATTTTTCAAGTCAAATCATATTGAAGTGTTCCGACAAATACAACATTTTGGTATCTCACGTTTCCTAACTGTGCAGTCCCACCCACCAAAAACAGTCCCTTTTAACTCAGCTGTTTCTTATGGCATTTATTTTTCCCCATATTTTAAAATAATATGCATTTTTTGACCAGTTTCATATACCATTTATTGACTTTCTACTACTATAGATAAGGATTTATGCTTCTTACAATACCAACCCGTCTCTCTCCTCCAATCCTCCCAATATAATATTATACTATTAATAAATTAATAGTCAGTGTATGTTAAATATCCACAGCTGACCTATCTGCTCTGTGTTTCCTTTCTATTTTCCTGGAGTTAATGTTTTCTTTGATTTGTTTTTTTTCATTTGCTTAGTTTTCTTTGTATCTATTGCTAATTCTTCCCAAACTTCTCATTGCAATTTTCAGAATAATTTCCCACATCAGGTAAAACTTAGTTCCAACTTTAGGATACCTCCTTCTCTTTCTCTCTAGACTGCTGCTCTCTAGGACTTTTGGACAGCTGTCACCTGGGTCTTCCCTTTGCTGTCACCCTTAGAATTTCCTTGGCCTTTCTCCTGGTTTGGATTCCCTGATCCCTTCTCTCTCTGTGTTTACTCTCTTATTCTGTGGAGCACATCCTCCAGTAGTTTTGTCAGGTTAAAAAAATTGGTACACAATTTTTATTTGTCAATTATGCCTTAATAAAGCTGAAAAATAATTTTTGAAAAATCGGTACAATGGCAGGGGACTTGGTGATATAAGCAGTTCACATACCTGTCTCTTGCGATGAATCCAGTTTTAACTGGTTGCCTTTTACACCTGGAGTACCTGAGAGATCCTTCACCATCTTCCTGGAGATTTCCCTAACTCTTCTTAGTATCCCATTTCTTTCTCTTTCTTAGTTTACTACCATCTCATTTTAGGTAAACACGCCCTAAGAAAGGGAGCCCAGGAAAAATTTTTGAGACTGTGTTTGAAAACGTCGTTAGCCACCCTGATACTTGATTGATAGTAAAGTATTGCATTGCAGCCATGCTGTTCTCCCAGCTACCTAAGCGCGGCAGGCACCCGACTCCTTCTGCCCTTCCCACTTGCATTTGCGGCATGGCTAACTCTCACCTCCGTCAGGTCTTTGCTCAAATATTATATTCTCCGTGAGCACCCTATGTAAAATCACAAACCCTGCACCCCCATCTCCTTTTCTGTTTCATTTTATTTCCACAGCACTATCACCACCTGGCATACTATATATTTTCCTCTGGTTTTGGTTTTGTCTTCCTCCCCTAGATAGTAAGCTTCTTGGGGCCAGAATCTTTATCTTTTTTGTCCACTTATGTATCTCAGCACCTGGAACAATACCTGGCACATAATAGGCTATCAATATCTATTTGTTTTTTGTTTGTTTGTTTATTTTTGAGACAATCTCACTCTGTTGCCCTGGCTAGATTGCCATGGCGTCAGCGTAGCTCACAGCAACCTCAAACTCCTGGGCTCAAGCAATCCTCCTGCCTCAGCCTCCCGAATAGCTGGGACTACAGGCATGCACCAGCATGCCCGGCTAATTTTTCTATTTTTAGTAGAGACAGGGTCTCACTCTTGCTCAGGCAGGTCTCGAACTCCTGAGCTCAAGCGATCCTCCCTCCTCGGCCTCCCAGAGTGTTGGGATTCCAGGCGTGAGCTACCACATCCAGTCCAGTATCTCTTTGTTGAGTGAATAAATAATAAACATTTTTATCTCTACAATATGCCAAAAAGGAAGATAATTTTTGTTATATAAATAAGAATAGATTTGTTTGATATAAAATTAAGAACTTGCTGGTTATACTACTTGAAGATCTAAAGGAGATTATGGAATCTCTTCCTTTTTAGATTTTTTTTTTTTTAGGATGAATAGGCAACCACTTGATGCTTATGGTTTAGTGTATATATGTGACCCTTTCTGGTAGCATTTGAAACAGCCATTCGTCTGCACTTCTCCTTCACACGCTGCTCATCTGCTTTGTCTTCTGGCTACTAGCAGGGCTTCTGGCACTCCCCACCCTACCCCCCTATGCCCACTTTCTTCTACTGCTGACTTATCTCACCTTGGGCTCCAGCTGGACCTGAGTTCATCTACTTTGGGTCAGACCATTTCATCTGTGGCCTTGCCTTTGGACAGATCTCCTGCCTATAAAGTGACCAAAATAGCCATTTACTGTACATCCAGCAGCCAGGCTTATAACTAGTGTCCCTGTCGTGTACACATACAAATAAACACACTGCACACCTTCACAGGAACCACACACACACACTAGCATGACAGTTATTTTGAGTCTTTTTATTTTGTATTGTTCATGACAAAATGAATGGCCTTGACTTTCCTATTGTAGTGTAAAAAACTTAATGTTGGAATGGCCTATGTCACTGCTAGGTCTAATTTTTACGTAAGAATTAGATGAAAACATAATTATTTAAATACACTCATGAATGTTGGCAAAGTTCAGATATATTTTTCCAAGGAAATTGACTATATAGCCTTAGTAGCTTCAATCTCAAGCCCAAAGAGAATGGGAGTCTTTTAAAATCCCATTTAAATAGGACTGTTAGATTCAGCGAAGAAAAATACAAGATGTCTAATTGAATTTGAATTTCAGATAAACAAAAAATAATTTTTTAGTAAAAGTATATTCCCATGGGCATACTGCATTTTATCGAGCAGCCCTACCTTTAAATTGCCAACTGTTTCATCAGTGAAATAGCTTGGTTAGGTTTATTGTGGATGTGAAGGACTAATATTAAGATGCCACAAAGGGAAGTGGTCAGAAATTCATTTTTATTGATTGATGACATAATGCAGCAGCCTATTTTAAGTTGGTTAAAGTCTATGTGGTAAGAAAGACGTGAGTAATGAAGTGCTAGCCCAGGAGCAGAATGAAGACATCCATCACTGTGCTTCCTGCTTCACATTTCCCCAACCCTTATTATCTGTAGGAGAACAGAGATCACATCACAGGAACACAGATTCAAATGCATTTCCCATGGCACCAACTCAAATCAAATCAAGGATAGCACTTGAAGCCTTTCAATTTACTCATCCCAGATGGCTCATGGATATATTAGTCAACTCAGGCTGCCCCATAACAAAATATCATAGACCAGGTGGCTTAAACAACAGAAATTTATTTCTCACCATTCTTGTGGCCAGGAATTCCAAGATCAAGGTGCAGGCACATTGGATTCCTGATGAGTGCTCTCCTCCTGGTTTGCAGGTAGATGCCTTCTTGCTATATCCTTACATGGCAGAAGGAGACATCACATCTTTCATGTCTTCTCTTATAAGGGCACTAATCCCATTCACAAGGACGCCACCCTCAGGACCTAATAACCTCCCAAAGGCCTCCAAATACCATCACATTGGGAATTAGGGCTTCAACAGATTTCGAGTGGATATATTCAGCCCATAGCAATGGAGGTTTGAATAAAACTTTAAGTGTATATCTAGAGAGATCTTGGATGTTAGGAAATATTATGGGTAGTGAGTGACACACCTAGGTCACCTCCCCAGGTGAGAGAACAGAGGGCACTTTTCTGAAATCTGGGCATAACTCACAAATAGGTTTTATTTTAAGAAAGTAATAAAACTAATATGATTCCACCTTTCAGAGCTGTTTATCACTTAGAGTTTCGGTTTTGGTGATTTCACTGTAGTAAATTAGCTGACTGAGAGTCCAAAGATTAGATCTGCATCCAGACAGTCCATTTATCATGCTTAGCGTTTGGATTTCAACACAGCTTTCCCACATATTTGCCAAAATGCCACTGAAGTAATCACAGAAAGCTCCCATTTTGATCATCTAATGCCTTAAATATCATCAGTGGCTCTGGATTTAAGTTTATTAGAATACTTTAATAATCCATCAATCTCTTTATCTGAAAGTTTCATATAGCCACTTTCTTAGTTTATAAATACTTATTGATTTTAATTTTGTAGCAAAAACAGAGTGGACTTTAGTAGTTCAATGTGTACTTAGCCCAGAAACAATGCCAAGTGGTGGAAATTATCAGGGTATAATAATGTAACAGTGGCAAAGGTTTTAAATATTATTAAATATTTAGCAAGTTGTATGATCACTATAACGTTCAAATTATATATGTCACCCACACCTTTGGACTCTCAGTACTATTTTACAAATCGACAAGATTACCTAAATCAGATTACCCAAATTTGGAGATGCATAATTTAAATTTTAAGTGGTAAAACAACCAAAATGTGATAACTGGAATCCAAAAAATTCAGTTGCTTAAAATGCAGGCTTATGTTATTGGAAGGTGAAAAAAGTTTCTAAGTCAAAACTGCACAGCTAGTTGTCTAGGAGTTCTAGGTGGGGATGTGGGATCTAAGTCTGTTCCAATACCAGCTGTGGTTTGGCACCAGTTGGTGACATAGTCAGTTTGTATTACCTTGTTTCCAGGTGTGTTGTGTCTGACTGAGCAGTAATTTCAGAAATTCTAGATAACGGGTGCTCTTTTAGTCTCATATACACAGAAGTATTGGGCCTGAACAAAATGGGTACAGAGACCCACTTTTTGTCTCCCTAGGTTGAGACGCAGGGCTGTCTGCCCTTTCTGTACCACTTTCTCTCTATCTTTTTAAATACAACTATTGAAATGATCAATGCAAATGCTATATCTTTTTTAAAATTAATCCTAACTTTGGATTTCCTCTTTCGTTTTCTATTATTTGGGGAATACTTGGACACAATGAAATTGATCTCAGGAGCTTCCTCCACAGACAGTTCTTGGTCTCCACCTGCTGTGGCTTCTACCTCCCTATCAGAAACTCTACCTTTCTTTACTGGATCGAGCATCTTCTCTCTAACTGATCACAGTGCCACGGACATAATGCCCATTGACCAGACAGTACTAATCCCAGGGCTCACCATCCCCACCAGTGATTATTCTGCCATCAGCCAACTGGCCCTGGAAATTTCCCGTCCACCTGCATCTTCAGATGACAGCAGCTCAAGCACTGGCACCCAGGATATGGTTGGAGACCTAGATGGAATGGGTCTGTCCGACACTCCTGCCTTGTCTGAGGTACCAGGACTCAGTGGATATGTTTCTACCCCATATCATTCCTTGGAGGATACCACACCTGTCCCAGCTGGACAGTATATCACCACTAGCTCTATGACCATTGCCACCAAGGGCCAAGAGTTGGTAGTGTTCTTCAGTCTGCGTGTCGCTAACATGCCCTTCTCCGACGACCTGTTCAACAAGAGCTCTCTGGAGTACCAAGCTCTGGAGCAACAATTCACACAGCTGGTGAGTGGGAACTGCTCACAATTCTCAATTCTCTGTCATTCTCTTTTTGTTGTTGTTCTATTTTATAATACAATCATTGGCTGTCTTGAGCAATGTAGCTAGAGAAATGGATTCAGATCTAATCAGGGAAGTAAGTTCTGTGGTAGACAAATGGGGAAGACACTGCCACCCAGCCTCATAAGAACAAATTTATCCTTAAAATCTTTTCATTATAGTTCTTCCTAACTTAGTTTATCGAGGAATAATACATAGCCACTCAAGTACTGAATTTGGAATCTAAAAACAATGTAAGTTACAGCCATCTGACAAAAGGGCACAAAGGTAGGATGAGCCAGCACCAATGAGGCTGAGTTCAGGTGTAAGGGCTCCTTTTTCAGTTCCCCTTAAGTTCTTGTCAACCTAGAGAATGACTAAGTGGCTTATCATCTCTGGTTCCTAACAAAGAAAATGAGAAGACGATCATGATGACATATATCTTTGACAATAAAGCACCCCTAAACTCACGTGTTTATTTTGTTTCTACATGTATAATGAGAAATAAATATCCAATAAGAAATGCTGAACTGTACGATACCTCTACACAGTCATGCCAATTAAAAGTAAATTATATAATGCATATCACATAGATTGCAGAATTCTGACAATAGAAAAAATATTTATATGTTTCATAGAAGTTAAATAATTATATAAATTAAAATCTACATAAAACCCAATCTCTCAAGTAAATATCTGCTTTAAAGTAAGACTACCTGTGCCATCCCCTCCACCTCCCACCCCCCACAATGAGCTGAGTAGATATTGGGAGAGTCTCAGGGAACAGAGTCCCTGTGAACCTAGCCATGGCTCATTCATTAGGGTTCATGCTAAGCTGCCATAATGAAGAGATTAAGAATATGGTGACTTTGATTAGATACAAATTTATTTCTCTTTCATGTGATGGGTGGGACAGCTCGGCTCTACAGTGTCATTCAAGGACCCACATTTCTTCCATCTTGTAGCTCTGCCAACCCTAAAGGTTGTTCCTCCTTTGCATGGTCAAAACTGGGTCACTGGTACATCCCTGCTTCCACTTGTGAGAAGCAGAAAGAGGGGAAGCCAAGGGAAAGCAATTTCCTTGTAAGCAGGTGACACCAAAGATGCCCACATCACTTCCACTCATATTCTAGCGGCAGGAACTAATCTCATGGCCATACCTTGCTGCAAGGGAGGCTGGAAAATGTGATCTCCAGTCAGGCAGCTTCTCTCCTATGAAGAAGAGGAGAATGGGTTTGAGAGAAGGGGCAGCTGGCCATCTGCATATCAGGTAAAGAAAGGGAGTCCCTACCAGAGGCCAAAGCAATGCTAAGACATGAAGAATGAGTCCAGTCAAAGTAAGTAGGAGAAATCAGGAGAGAGGAGATTGAAAAAAGAAGTCCTACATCTTGTATAAAATTTTATTTTATTTACAAAATAACCTTGTGAGGGAGGTACCAGAATGTGGGTCAGGGTCAGATTCCAAATTCTGGTGGGGTGGGGATAGGGATAAAAAAAAGGCAGGTCTGGGCCAAGCCTGGCAGATTGCAGCTGGCATCTTTGTGCTGTCTGGGTTCATTGGTGTGCGGTTCATGAATGAGGGTACTCACTTTTGGGGCCAAAGTCAAGGCAGACATCGCTGAGTCTCAAACATTTCTGGAAAATGATCTCAAGGATGGCTGTGGCTCACAAGAGGGCAGGTATGAGAACCTGAAGCAGAATGCCCTGGAACATGCTTTTGAGATTATTAAACTTTCATTTGGAAAGGGGTCACTATGGAACCACTTTCTGTTCTCCTTCACAGTTCAGATAAGGGCATGGAGGTACAACACAGTGGAGTGATTGTGTGGCTTCATGAAGGTCACACAGCTAGTTGGGGACAGTTCCAGGACTGGCATCCAAGTTTCCTGGCTGCCAGTTTCCTGCTGTTTCCCCTGCACAACATTTGTGTTGACCATGAGACATTTACTGCATAGACAGACAGGCTGATGTTTAAGCTGTTGTTTGTTTCAACAGATCATTTGAAATTGGTTGCTTCCAAATAAATGTCCCATTTATACAGGCGTAAGTCAGCCTGCTCCTGGGCTCAGTTTGGAATGTGGCTCTATTTACTTGGATTTTTTTTTAAAAAAAAAATAACTAACTGAACCTGGCATTCCAGCTTTGCTGATAGCATTGGCCTGGATTTTTAAACAGTCATCTATTCTCACAGTTCATCATGAAGAAAATCACTGCCCATCCATCTCAATACACAGATAGAAAGGTGGAAAAGTGGAACATAATTACTGCAAATAGATCATTAAATAGTGGTGTTCTGGTCTCACATTAAATCCAAAAACAAAAATATAAACAATAAAAAGGAATTGAAATGTATGCCTCAGATAATGAAAAGTGAATATAAATAGAATTAACAGCAGCTGAGCACTTAGAACACAACTAAGAGCAAACCATGTTTTATTTTGCAGCTGGTTCCATATCTACGATCCAATCTTACAGGATTTAAGCAACTCGAAATACTGAACTTCAGAAATGGGAGTGTGATCGTGAATAGCAAAATGAGGTTTGCCAAGTCGGTGCCCTATAACCTCACCAAGGCAGTGCACGGGGTCTTGGAGGATTTTCGTTCTGCTGCAGCCCAACAACTCGATCTGGAAATAGACAGCTACTCTCTCAACATTGAACCAGGTAAGAGAATCCAACCCAGAAAGCTGTGGAAATTTTGTGTTCATTTTGTTTTGTTTTTAAGCAAACAGTTCGACCGTTAGGCCACAAAAATCAAGCTAAAATCACACTTGATAAAATAACCTTTTGGAAGCTATAGATCATATTCTTAGAAAAGTAGAGTCCTAAGACATGCAGGTTAAAGTTTTCCTGAACAATAAACAAACAAACAAACAAATAAAGCAAAGAACAAGCACATCTCTTGCTTCACAATCTGAGAGTTTTAATTTCTCCTCCGAACAAAACTTTTGCTGTGTTTAAGCGATTTTTTTTTTAATGTAGCCCACAGCCAAGCTAATTTACATTCTGCTAGAAGTCAAAAGCACTTTCTCAGTGCTCTGCCACAGCCTGGAGGGTTCCTACCTAAGAAAGCTTTCAATCACAGTTAACTATCAGAATAGCCTCTTCAGGACATAATTCAGGATGAAACTGAGACAGTATCCTAAGGAAAGAAAAACAATCATTAGATACAAAATTCAAACTTGGAGAAAGTCACTTCACCATCAACAAAGAAAAAAGAAAATAATTTCGCTTCCCAGTTGTGTGCTCTAGATTGGCTTCCAGGTGCAGATTAAAGCAAAGAAGACTTAAACTTGGAGAAAACTCTTAAAGACGGGGCTTAGCCCAAAGCTACGTAACAGAAAGCACACATCTGTTCTGACAATGAAGCGGAGTGTGTGTGCCATTGTAACCAGCTACGCCCAAATTGGGAACTGTTTTCACCATTAGTTTCAAAATTCTGTTTTCCAGCCAATTGAAGGCAGCTTTTTATTCCCTGGAGGGCAAGGGGAGGAGGGCTCCAGACTTGCTGCCGAAGCTACCTCCCAGTCAGATTCAAAACAAAGCTTCCTAATTGGCTATGAATTAGTGGAGTGAATCTTTAACACCCTCTCGGGCTCTCTCCCGTGGACTAACAATGAAAGCCGAGGGAAACGGCCTTGGGCAAAATGCAAACCAAAAGGCTCAGTGGGAGACGTTTATCTTTGCAGAGCAGGGCTTTCAGCAACTTTAAGAAAATTGCCGCAGTACCTTAGTAAACAGGATCATTAAAAAGACAGAAGGCCCGGTGGGCACAGAGCCTGCAGTACTTACCTCCGAACAGGAGCCGCTAAGTAAGCCCGCTGGACCCCCTAAGAAATCAAAGACCCTCTAAATGCCAGGGAGGTATTGCCTCTTCCCCGGAAAACTGCCTCAGAACTGTGAAGGAGCCAGGGGTTCTTGCCAGTTCGGATCAGGAGGTGAATTTCTTCAGCCAGTTAATAAAGATAACAGGAAGTACGTGGGGACAACTTGGAAAGCATAAGGGAGGTGAGAGCCCAGTCCCCTCCCGCCCTTCCTTCCTCCCTCAGGGTGCTGACACGACTTAGGGACCCAACCAGCAACACACAGTTAGTGTAGGGAGCCAAGTTAGGTGTTCAGCTGTGGGGACAGGCTTCTTAATGTAGGTGCCTCTCAAGCCGTGCCTTAAAAAGAGGGTAGGAAGGCGTTCGTGCACTGCCAGGCTTGTGTAAGGGACACTGGCAATGTGGGAAGGAAGCACAGCACAGCAGTGGCCTTGGTCCCAGCCCTGAATGTGAGTCCTGGGTGCTAACGGCAGCACGTGATTTCCACAATTGGAAAGTGGAGATGGTAACATTTGTGAGGAGTAACTGAAAGAATATTCACAATAGTAAGCATAGAGTTCGACAAATTGTAATTGCGTAGGGACCAAGGGCTGAGTGCCCCTTGGCCCTCTGAAGGTTCGCTGAAAAATCAACTTGCAAAAGGAAGATTAATTGGAGAGAAAGCATACAAATGTATTTAATGTGTATACACAGGAGCAATCAGAATGAAAACCCAAAGATACAGGAAACATTGTCCATTGTAATGCTTAGGTTCAACAAAGTACAGACAGCTGCGTAGAAATATGAATGGCCAAAGAGGGCATGATCTAATGCTAACAGACTGAGTGAGGAAACCCAGCAAAGCCTGTCTGTCTAGATTCTTCTCCACCTCTCTGAGCATGTATTTCTTCCTTCCGGGTATGGGGCAGGACCCACCCTGGAATGGGGATCTCATTGACCTACAGTCAAACAAGGTAGGTCGGATAATTTCTTCGTGCCCAGTTTTTACACAGGGCAGAGGGAAAGTTAGAGCAATGGTTTTAGGTTTTATGGCTGGATTTGGGAAACAAGGGCTTCTGGTTTCTATGACCTGCATTGGGGAAGAAGGATTCTAGTTTCTATGGCTAGCCCCAGGGGAGAGTGAGGGGCCAGAGACAGGAGGGCAGAAGTTCAGAGAAAAACGTTTGCTTCTGAGGCTTTCATTTTGGGGTGCTGTTTTCTGAACCCCAACAGTTGCCTAATAAATGTTAGCAATTATTATTGCAACGTGATCACAATGAACTATTCATTGGTGGCCTGCGTAGGGAACCAGCAAAAACAATAAAAAGTAGCATGACAAGGTATTTATGTGAGGTCGCAACCGAAATTATTTTCACTAATTTCTTGTGAACAGTTCTATGCAACCTTTCCTCTAAGAAGTCAATGGCAGTAAAAATGAGATGGTGCTAATGTCAGTTTCAGTCTTTGCTGGTGCCAAATATATGCTGAGCTAAGAATGCCTCCAGGCTACCCAGTGCACTCTGAGGTACAGGCCCAATTCTTACTGTTAATGACGGAACAATAGGGGAAAGCCCGTGCACGCTGGGAGACCTGAGGAATTACTTACTTACTTTTCAGAGGTGGCTCAACCCTGAGCCTGAATCAGCACAAAAACCTCCAGAGAAATAGACATGCTAAAGCCAGGTGAAGCAGTGAATCTGAATGAAAGCTGCTGAATGAATGAATGACCACTCACAGTCTCTAGAAGGGAGATACTTTGCAAAAGCCACTGAAATGTTACAGTCAGCTTTTCAGTGAACTCTATGATAACTGGAGAGTGACAAGACCTAAATTTTAAATACATTCATGAATGAATAGAAGAGGTCTGCCAAGCAATGGCTGTGGTGAGCCAGTTAGGACGTGAATAATGCTTCAGCTAAAGGGTTTGAGGACAGCAGAATTAGAAAGTCAAATATTGATTTTATAAAAGTTAGACAATGAACTATATGAATTCATCTATGTAAATTAAAATGAATAAATCCAGGATTCAAAATGGGTCCTATTTACATTGTGCTGTGCAAAGGTGAGAAGCCACTGTGCCAAAGTGACCCCAAATGTTTTCCTCCTGATCCACCGTGAGGTGGAAGGAAGAAGGTATGAGCAGGCAGGGAGGGACAGGCAAGGAGTGGAGGTGGGCACAGGGGGTAATCACTGATCAGGTGGGCTTCCTAACTCACAGCTGGGGGTCCTAGTTTAGTTACTTCACCAAAGGCGAAGGGTAGATTCCCCCATGCAACTAAAACAAGTGGGCACTAGAGCTGGTGATCAGGACCTTGCCTGTCTTCTACATGAATCCAAAACAGTAGCATTTGTCCACCGTGGTATACGTGTTAATGTGGGAGGAATTTGCAGTGTGGTGGGAAAGGGACATCTTAGAACTATGCTGGGATCAAAACTATGTCTTTTTCATTCCAAAAGACTTTTTGCTGACCACTTTCTCATGTGCCAGGCTGCCTGTAAATCCCTGTGGGCTTGGGAATCACTAAGGGATGGTCCCATGATGAAGAAAGCACTGAGTTTTCCTTTAAATCTCATTTCGTTAAGACCTGGTAGCCTAAACAGAAGGGAGGATGTAGGAGTACAAATAAATGTGAAGAGTTCTAGTCCCTTGGGGTTGGTCAGTGAGACAGACTTCAATGGTCGGCGATGGTCAGGACTGAGCAGGCGGTGGCAGCTACAAAGGGCCGGAGCTGGGGAGGCAGGACACGACTGTGCAGGGTACACAGCAGTCCCAGCTGCCACTGGAGGGAGGTGGCTGCAGAAGGGAAGGAGGTGTGTGGTGGTCACGTTTGCACTGGCACAGACTTGCAAACACCACCCTCATTCACACCTCCCCCTCCCAATTGCAGCCTAGTTCCAATCCAGGGAAGAGACAGCACCAAAACCCACTAAAACTCACCACCATTGCTTCTGAACACAGATAATTAATTTCTTAATTCTATGAATCTACATATCTTATAAAACCTCTTGAACATGCAATTTGAAACACTGTTCTAAAAAAAATAGCCTGTACAGTTACAGTAAAGTATTTCTAGCATCAGTACTCCTATACAATTTTAGTTTGGGGAAACACATACAAAAAAATTTTTTATTATAAGAGAAGTAGGTGTCTAAATTTTAAAACAAACTAGCTGCAAATGTGCAGAATATGATTTTTAATCATTTCGTTTTTTTAAATCTAGCACTATGACAGCTATTTTGCTCCTAGTTTTTCAGTGTGACTGGCTGATCCAGATTTTCTCCTTTGGGTGGTATATTTGAGTGTAAGCTGTCACGGTGACCGACAGACGAGCTGATTACAGTGTCCTCCGAGTACAACCAACCAGGGCAGCCAGCTGATCGTGCTGCCTCTCAGGTCACTGGACCGTGAATGAAGATAATTACTTCAGGTTCCTGGAGAACAAGGACCCAAATTCCGATATACACGGCTCTTGGCTCCATTGCTGGGGTGGTCTTTTCGGGTGTTGAAGGCTCAGGCTAATGCACGGCAGGACCCGTCCTCCCGGACGTAGGAGAGGCTCGAGGGGCACTGACCATCACAATCCCTGATGACACCAGAAGGTCACGTTAGCAAACACAAGAAGCGCCCCTGATTCAGGTTTTGATCAACTATTTGCTTGAACTCACCAATGCTGGTCCCATCTGCTGCAGAAATTCTCCTTGAAAGAGAAATCAAAGGCAGAAATATGTAAAGAGAAAAAGGGCAGCTGCTGGAAATACTGCATGTCAGGTATAAATACTTAGCTTTGTCTCTGGGAAAGAATCCCAAGAATCTATCCTTGGAAAATGGAGAAGGCATCCTGTAATTTTAACCTTTTTCCCAGCCAGGATGACCAAATATAGCAAAACTGAGTTACTGGATTTCTCACCCTTTCACTCTTCCCGGACCACCTTCTTGGAAGAACTAGAATAGTCTCGCTGATGCTGCACAACGCTGGAGGGTGAGCAAGGGCCTCCCTCCACGAGGCCAGTGTCCCCCCAGCCTCCAGAGTCACGGCCCTGCCCATCCCTGCCTCCCCCAACCCTTCTCAAAGAAGCACCCTCAAAATGTACAAACCATAATCGTCGCAGCTAGAGAGTGAGCACATGTCAAAGTTTTGTTTAACCTGTTAATAAGGGAATCATTAGGATGACAAAGATGGTTTAAAGAGGATATGGAAACTGGGATTTTATTATATTAGTATATAGCCAGAGAACAAAAGAGAATGATGAAGTAAGACTGGTACATATAAAACAGAAAATACAATCCTTGTATCATCAATTTTTTTATATATTAAATTCTAACTTTATAATAGAGTTGTAAAATGTCTGGGCCATAATCAATAGTAAATAGTGAGTCAAACAAAGTTACTGCCTTCTATGTGTCAGCAAACTTTTTTTAAAGGGCCAGATAGTAAATATTTTAGGCGTTGCAAGCCAAAAGGTATTATATAAGTAATTATATAATCATTTAAAAATTAACCGTTCAAAAATGTAAAAAATATTCTTAGCTTGCAGGCTGTACAAAAGCAAGTGGCTGGTCGGATTGGCCCACAGGAGGTCCCTGTCTACCAGGTGGGATTGTTAGTATTCTGACATGGTATCGAAGGTCATGCAGTCAACTTTTCTCCTTATTTCTAAACATTGGATACTTTTTCTTAAACCATCAATGATTGCCCAGTCTCTTTCTCTGGCCTCTGCTGTTACAGAAAAGTTAGACAAGTAAATGATAATACAATCATGATTTGCATCCCTGTTCATTCATACACACAGTAAGCAGTTATGGATTATCTGCCCCAAGTCAGACACTGTGATCTTCACCAGGACCCAAAGATGAATCAACCTCATCTCTGCCCTCAAGGAGCTAAATGCCTAAGAAGCAAAATAGAAGCACATAGAAAAACCTGTAATAGGGTCTGTTAAATACTATAATCAGAACTGTGAACAGAAATGTTATGGAGCACAGAGGAGGGAGCGATTAATTCTACAGAGGTGAGGGGGTTTCATGGCAGGCTTCGCAGACAGCCAGTGCCACTGGGCTGGGCCTCGGTGTATGATGGTGGTGCCCAGGCAGAGAAGGGCAGCGCGGGGTATTCCAGGAGAGGCAGGAGGAAAATGCAGACATTTCTGGGAATATCCGGGTTCTTCAGTTATTCCACTGTGATTACAGCTTTGGATATGGAGTTGGGAGTGAAGGGAGCACAGATTGGAAGAAAGGGAAAGCCAGACTGAGCCAGCTCCATTAAAGCCAGGTTGTCTAAAAACCCCTGTCAAATCTACTTGCATCCATTTTGGTATCCTATTTTTCTTTCTTTTCCGCCTCCCACTCCCCCCCCCATGAATTATGGTCTTTTGAAATTAAACTTTAATAAAATTTTGGAAAGCTCGAAAAGTTTTCAAAGTTAAGTACTAGACAGGCCTTAAAGTGTTCTCAAGTTTATAAAATAAAAACACAGCTTATCATTCATAAAGTATTGCAAGTTTGGAAAATACTTAGTAAAAATATATAACTAGGTACAAAGGGTAGAACATAGATTAATTTGGAGTTTTTTATTTAGATACAAAAAAATAAGGCAAAAGTTAGTAAGATCCCTTAAGGATTTAAAAAGACTCCAGACCTATTTTAGGGAAAACCAGTTCTAAGAAAATTGGCATGAGGTGGATTGATTGACCTGTATCCTATGAAGTCAGTGTCTAGAGGCCAGGGAGAGGCCAGGGCTGAAAGTATGCATTTGGGAAACCTCAGCAGAAGCCAGAGAACAAGTAAAAAAAATGGCCAGGGCAATGTGCAGGGCAAGAGGTAAAGAGAGCTGGGAACGGAACTCTGAGAAACTCCATCGTTTAATGGGGAGACAGAGGATTGTCAGAAAGGGCAGTCACGAAAGAGCAGTGCGGGGGGAGGGCAAGCAGGGGAGGATGACTCTGCAGAAAGCCACAAAAGAGAAGCAGCAGAAGCTGGGGCCGCGGTTTCAGCAGCTGCGAGTGAACAAAGGTTGGAGGTCGTGTAAGTGGACCGTTAAGGGTCTTTAGAACCCTTCAGTGAGGTTGGAAATGGAAAATGAGGAAGTCAACAAGCTCTGGTCACCTCCTGCCTTAGAACTTAGAGCAAGGAGCCCTCAGATGTTAGGCCACTTCCATTCCAGAAACCAGATGATTACATTTCAAAGGGATGGCTGGAGGCCCTTGAGAATAACCTTCCGTATTCTCAAATTGTAAAAGTGGCAAGAGGCTTTTTAAAACATTTACATCTCAAAGGTGCAGAGTAAGAATTTGAAATTACTGGTTTTCTTAACTAACTGCTCTAAGAAAAGGGAGGTCCAGGGCCTGGAGTCAGGATGGAGCCGGTCTGAAGTTTAGTGAAGACAGGGGAACAAGAAGCCTCTCTTGGTCAGAGTAGTATTTCTTGTCTATGCCCCCAATTTTATTATATTTACAGGCAGTGCCCGGACAGACTATTTATTTGGTTTCATTTGCAAAATTTGACCCAAATTCCAATCAAGTCTTTCTCTTTTCTTTTTCTTTTGCCTCATGTCAGAGTGGGAAAGGAGCTTGTGGTAGCCATGCTGGGAGGGGGAAATGTTATTCCATCACTACTTTTCAACTAAAGAGAAGAGAGAATTTGAAAAATCTTATGAGATTTCTTGGTGAATATCATTTCCCATTCAGATCAGCATCTGAATTCCTCTAAATGAGGGTCAGCAATCCGTTAGGCCAAATAACACCTGCAGAGGTGCAGGCATGTAGGAGAAGCTACACGATGCTATTACTGCATTTGGTTTGCCATTTACCTTTTGAAAACCCCCTGAATAAATGAATCTGTGATATAAAAAGTATAAACCAGTGTTAGAACTTTCTGTGATTTATCAACTGAAAAACCGAATAAATCACAGCTTGCTCGGTATTCTGCCAGCATCCCCGGCAACTAGAGGCGTCTTTCATTTAGGCTGCTATGAAAATTCTTCAGAAGCATGTAGGGCTTTTGTGCCAGTTAGTTGAAGATTTCAAAAATGCAAAACCACATATAACTTATTCTCTCCTTGAATTCCTAAGAAGCCTCCTCAAAAATGGGCAGCCCTCGAGGCTGGGAAATGGTAAACATTAAAATTAATTATAGTCTGGCATCCAGGACACTTTTGCAAAAATGTGGATCAACAAACTCATTTTCTCTAGAAAATGCGTAATTTGCAAGACTCCCATTTAATCACCAGCTCAGAAATGGTAGTAGATGTCAGTCACCACAATATTGACAATAAAACAATGATAATAGCTACTATTAAATGTCAGTATTTTTAATCTTAGTAAATATGCAATGTATGCATTTTTCTCCCCATTATATAGATGGAGAAACTGTGTTTCAGAGAGGTATAAGTAATTTACCTTTTACTGGTCACACAAGTGCTGTAGCTGGAATTCAAAGCCAGGTTTGGGTGCCTCTTTCAACTCTACCCTATAGCCTCTTTACAAAAAGAAGTTTTATAAACCATCCAAACTGGATAGACAAAGGCTGTTTAAGTAGAAAATGTCATAACACACTTCAATTTAATTAATCCTAAATGAATTGTTAGTTTCTACACTTCACCAAATGAAATTTCCTATAATATTTTGTCATACTCTTAAAATGCAAAAAAAAAAAAAAAAAAGTTCACTCCCACAAACAGAAGTCCCAAATGTCCCTTTCAGATGCTGGAGCAGTCATAAGAATTATCCTTCCAGGTGATTCTCCCCAGCCTCTCCCCTCTCCCTGACCTCTCATCTCCTACATCCCTGGCCCTGTCTCCTGGGGTTATACTGCTGGCCCTTGGCCTTGCCCATCACTACAAAGTTCCTGTTTAATGCCTGTTTCCACTAGAGAACCTCAACACTAGCTGGACTGCCAGACACATTTCACCCCTCTCCAGGGTTTCAACCTGTGCCCTCATTCCACACCTCAACCACCCCTTCCAGCTTCCTTAAGATACTCCCAGAGCCCTTTATGCAAATCCTTAATGCAAACCCCTCCACACAAGTCTGAACCTTAGCCCAGCTGCAGGGCCACCTCCCACTTCCCCTGATGTCAGAGCTCTCCCTCCACCCTCCAATCCTGGGACATTTAGGCCCTCACCCTAACACTAGTTCACCCAGAACACCTCTGTTTGGCAGATACGGATAATGGCTGAGAGCTGAGATAATTCTTCAACCTTACATCCAGGGCAAATGTGTATGGGTAGTCACACATCCACTCATACAAGAAAGGATTACTGAGAGCCTACTATAAACTATCGGCGGTGGTTGTTCTTGAGAGTGGTGGAGAACTGAAATGGAATTCAAAGTGGCTCACATCGCTTGTCCCTCTAAACCAGAAAGAACTCCCATTTCCACAAATGTGCATTAAGCTGATGGGTGTGGTGCTGTGCTATGGCTATTTATCATTGAATATTCTCACTCTAATCCTACCCTTCAGCAATAAGCCATGAGCAAAACATTTTGGCCAATAACAATAAAATAATGAAGCAATGAATCAATAAATGTATTTTTAAAATTTTCTTTTTTTTTTTTTTTTGAGACAGAGCCTCGCTTTTTGCCCAGGCTACAGTGAGTGCCGTGGCGTCAGCTTAGCTCACAGCAACCTCAAACTCCGGGGCTTAAGCGATCCTACTGCCTCAGCCTCCCGAGTAGCTGGGACTACAGGCATGCGCCACCATGCCCGGCTAATTTTTTCTATATATATTTTAGTTGGCCAGATAATTTCTTTCTATTTTTAGCAGAGACGAGGTCTCGGCTCTTGCTCAGGCTGGTCTCGAACTCCTGACCTTGAGCGATCCACCCGCCTCGGCCTCCCAGAATGCTAGGATTACAGGCGTGAGCCACCGCGCCCGGCCTAAAATTTTCTTTTAATCATTGAATTGCATCAGCAGTTTTGGAGGTGTCAGGAAGCACTCCTGTTGTCTTTATCCTGGTAGAACACCCAGAATGGGAGATTTATATTTGAGTTGGAGGGACAGTAGTGATCACCTGATTTTAAACACTCCATTTTATAGAAGAGAAAGGTGAGATCCAAAGATGCTAAACTATGTTCCCAGGACCACAAACAATTTCTGGGAACCAGGGCTTCCCACCCAGCACTTTCCTGAGGCCCGTTTATTGACAGAATAGATGTGCGGGTCCACTCCCTTTCAAGGTACAGCTACCCCCACAGTGTTCTGAGGATGCAGGGAAATAAGCCCGATGGGCCCGTGTGGAAGGTGAGGTCCCTGTGTTGCATCTCAGATGAACCCTCAGTAGAGGGACATATGTATTCAAATTACTAAGCGCCAAGCCCCAAGCACTACGGAAAAATGACATTCGGGCATTGAGAACACACTGCCAGGGCCACATTAAGACTTCCTGGGCTCTAGGCCCTTTTGCCTTCATGAATGTTAATAACGAATATCAATATTAATTAAGAATATTTTAAAATTATATATTAAGACTGCATGACTATAAGGACAAATATAATCCAGGTTGGATTGTATTAATTTTTTCTGCCGATTTTAAAGGAAACATTATCATAGGCTCCTAAAAGTATGGTGGGCCCTAAAGCTGTGCGTCCCTGCACATTGCTATTGATTGTGATCAGTCACTTTGCCATTCTCTGATGCCCCAGGTGAAGGAACGACCCCCTCACCTCCTCCTCGCCACTAACAAAACCCTGACCACAAAGCCTTGGTTATGAGCTAGAGAGAGGAGGGCGAGGCGGCCCGACAGCTGCCCCTGCTGCGGGCGGGAGCGCTCTGGTCACTTTGCGCCGCGGGGCCGCCTGACGCGGACTCCAGGGCCGTGGCTCTGCCTTTTTGAAACGCGAAAAGATGACCCAGGAGTTTCCGCCACATTACCCCAGCTGTGCAGGCCCGAGCTGCCGCCGCAATCGCGGAGTAGTAATGGCTCTATCGGCCGTCCCCCGGAGCTGCGCCCGCCCCCGCTCGGATTCCTGCCAGACCTCGCTTCGCTCCGCCGGGGGGCCCGGCACGCTGGTTTTGAAGGAGGCACAAATCAGTCCGGGCACTCAAAATCGCATTCGCAGAGTCTCGCGCTACTTCTTTTGCAACGGAGCGCCATCTAGCGAGCACTAGGTTTCGTCGCATGGGGAAAACAAAACGCCCACAAAAGAGACCCAAGGGGCCCTCCGCTCAGGTGGAGCCTGAATTTTAGACAAGCTGAGCTGAAATCTCGCCTTTGGACAGGACCCAGTCAGAGGAGATGTGTCGCTTTCTGTCCAACACGTGAGCGAGATGATGACAGCGCAACAGGAGATGATGAAATGATAAAGGTTAGGGAGAGAAAGGCAATCAGTACCCAGCCACTAGGGCATGGGGCAAGGACATGGAGACAATGTCGGGGTGGGGAATGGGGCATGAACTTGAGCCAGAGAAATGCGAGTCTGAGATCCTCACTCAGAGGCCTGGCAGACCCGCCGGCCCTCTTTTCAGGCCTGACAAGCGTAAGTGCATTTGGGACCAGAAACGGGACGTTTGAAAAAGAGACAGACTTGTACCATCAGGGACTTCTGACCTCCAGGAATTTATAAACTTCTTGATGATAGGACCATAATCTTTTTACCTTTAACTGTAAAATGCCTCAAAGTGTTCCCTGCAGTCAGGGGACATTGATTTAAATGCTTTTTGATCACATGATGAAGAGCTGAGAAACATCCTTCCTCGGTCAGCCAATTGGGAATGCTTTTCAGGTCCTTTGAAATGCATAAAGGAGACATTATATAAGCAAATCCAGGGGAGAAAGTGATAGATAAAATGCACTTACACTGAAAATCTCAGAATGATACAAATATTTCCAAGCCCTACATGGCAGCTCGCATATTTCAAACCATGTTCATGCCTGTCACATTTGAACACCAGAAAAAATGATTTGGAGCCACTGTGCTGTCAGACTGTACTTTCTACAAGAAACATTCTGCCTCTGCCTCATGACAGGGTGGTGGCAGACACTGGTTTTGAGCTTTTGTTTAGTTATTCAAAGGAAAGCACTCATAGAAGTCTGGTCTGTCAGCTGATCAAAGTGGAGATGCTGGTGAGGACGGAACCTCACTTTCCCCCTCCCCTATCGGCCCCTTGGAGCCCTGAGGTGTCTCCTGGAAACCCCTTATTTGAAAACCACTAGAATGATGTAAAAAAGCCAAACATTGTAAACAGACAGGTATGAATGTTAATCTTGGGTCATACTTACTAGCTAAAATGGGCTTCAATTTTCTCGCCTATGAAAATGATGTTAGAAATATCTATATGGATTTGGGAGCTGGTTGTGAATGCTAATGAAGACACATATTTAAAGTGCCTGGCACAGTGCCAAACACAAAATGACCCCTGGTAAAGGTGAGCCCCCTGTTATATAAATAATTGCCCTTTCTACTCCTGGTGAAGCTGGCGATTCAGGCTCATGGTCCCTCCTGGAGACACTTCAGGTACAAGGCCTGAACTGGAATGACATGCATACTCTGACCACAGCCAGAATCCACATGGGATGCTAAGCACCAGGCCAGGACCTCTAGGTGCCGGGATGGACGTGGACCTTTTCTGCCAACTGCTAACTAGAAGCTACCGACACTGCTTGACTCGCCAAGGCCAAGTGCCCTGGGCTGACTCTGTGGAGAGATTGTCAACTCTGCCCTGCAGAAGAGCTGTCCACATGGATGAAGAATAGAAAATTAAGTAATTTTTTCAGCAATTATAGTAAGCCCAGAGGATGCCCTAAACCATACTAGGTATTTATTGAATGTGGCCCATACAGGCTCATGGTGAAACCTCTCTATAGTGTCAACCATAAAAATAATCTGTTTAAAGGGGATTTAAGCAAATCCAGGAAGCTAAAGCAATTATAGACCAATTAGTCTACACACCAATCATGAGGATTTCACTTCTTCAGATCCACTAACAATTTTGATTATGACTTGAAAATATTCTCCTAGAAAATGGCATCTACTTTTTTCCTTCCTAATTTGTTCATTCAAGTCTACATAATGTGTAGATTATTATTGACCAAATCAAGAGCAAAAAGTGGGAATTTCAGACTAATTTGTTCAGTACAAATGCTTGGGGGTGTGTCAAGGAAGAGACAAATATTTGTATGGCCTACCTAGGAATGAGTCCATCATTCTAAGGAGAAATGTCTTTGGGATATGACAAAGAAAGAAAATGATAATGACATCGGAAAGCTTTGCTTAAGAAAGTCCTGCAAGTTAAACTTTCATTCATCATATTAATAGAACCAATCTTTTCTCTTCTATCTCTTTCATGACTCTTTCTCCCCAGAATCAACCTACATCCAATTCTCAGTCTTTGCCTAAAGCCCAAACTTTCAGTTGTCCCTAGAAAAATGACACGTAAATAAAGAGGGTATCAAAATATGTAGGGGAAATATTTTTAGGGTAATAAGGATTGCTTCACAAATTAATGTTGTAAATATGGTCTCCTCTGTTTTGACTTTATCTGCAATTGCCTTCACTTGCCATATTAGGAGACAGTGCACCAGTTCTCCCTTGGGGCTCTTCCCTTCCCTGGAACTTCTCACACAGTCCACAAAGGGGTAGAAGTGAGACCCGTCAGAGGACTTGAGCACAAAGAGGCATGATGTGGGCAACTGTCAGCTTCACTGGCTCTCAGCTCTAAGTTGCTCACTTTACTCTTCAACTGTAAAGTGAGGAAATGAGTCTAGAAAGTCTCTAAAATACCTCCTAGCCCTAAAATTCTATCTGAAATGTAAAATTTTAAACATGGATAAAATAAAAATCTAAAACAATGAGCTGGTCTGAAATTCTCAGTGCTGAAGGTTTTGAAAGACTAAGTTGATATTTGTTGAATGAATGGATGTTGTCTTAGTTGTCTTAGTAACCCATGAAGACATAGACGGCAAACAAAACGTAAGCTCAGTGATTTAAAGTTTCCTACTTCTTCTCTGTAGACTGGTCCTAAATAAATAACATGGGGAAAGCAAGTATTTCATTAACTGGTTGCATTTATTCTTCAAATATACATAATTCAGGACCCCCAAATTTGGATAAATTCATTTCTCCAATGATGCCTGGCTGTGTACTATGCAGCTTTACTGATGCATAGACTATTCCTGGCTGGACTAAAGGAAATTATGGTAAAATATAAATATATACTTTCATGGAGAAACTCTTTTGGTTATCACACATTTCTTATTCCTCCTCAGAGTCGCAGAATCTGTGCATTCGTCAGCTTTCCAAGTTAAATATATTTCTCCATTGCAGGGAGAAGGAAATGGAACCTCTGACTATTCCCTCTCAGCTTAGGTTTTCAAGACTACAGTTCTCAGTGTAAACTTGCTGACAGCTGTTGTTTACTAAACCAGGCCCTGGACGTGAAATCACCTGGGTTGTCAATGAGAATTTGAGTTATTTCCTAAACAGTGACAAGGATCCCTTAACTAACACGCCAGCTTTGGGAACTGTGAGGCAGGGAAAGCCAGTTCACATTATCCAGGCCCGATTGTCCAAAAGGGATCCACAAGTGACAGAAAATACAACTTCACGTAAGTTGTATTTTGGCAGACCTATCTTGCTGAGAGATCCAAAAAAGTGTTTTTCAAGGACCTGCTCTGGCCCAAACATTTGCACTGGTCCCACCGACCTCCCTCACTTTACCATCTTCCACCACAAGGAGGCGCTGGATCAGAACAGTGAACAAAGTGGTTCCTTGAAATTCCACCCACCCTCACACAGGAGTTTCCGTGGGCAGCATATTTAGGAAAGCAGCTGGCTACTTTCTCTGCTTGAAGATTCACAATGGACCTTAGCGTATTACGGACCCTTAAAGGTTTAAAAGTAAAAAGAGAAGGGGATGGGGTTGGAGGGAGAAAGAGGGCAAGGGAAAGAGAGAGAAGAAACCTGTTATATTTATTTCACACATCATTTTTAAAAACGTATTTAGCTACTGAACTTTTTATTATAAAACTTATCCAATCGTGCTGAATTAGAGTTCAGCAAATGTTCCCACTTGGGAAATATTAGAACAGATGATCTCTGAAGTCATCCTATTTCTAAAAATTCTAAGTTCTATTTACATATCTTCTAAAGCACAATTCTAATCATACCCTTCCTTTGCTCAAAAATCCTCTGTGGCTCCCACCTGCCTGTAAAGTCCTGTAAAGTCCAAATTCCTTATCATGGCATTCATATATTGGCCTTAACTTACCTTTCCAGTCTTACTTAGTTCCCTTCCTTCCTATCCACAAGTCTCTGCTCCTTCCTAACTGGGTTTTCCCTGTTCTCGCCTCATATTTTTGTTGTTTTCCCACCTCTGTGCTTCTGCTCACGCTGCTGTCCACAGTCGGAATGCTTTTCCCAGTCTTTGCATGGACAAATGCAACCCACTTTAAATGCTCAGTTCAAAGCAATCCCCTCCGTGATCTCTTCTCTAAATTTATCTTCTTTAGAACTTATTTAGCGCTCTTGTACTGGACAAGTTATTAGGCTTCTTGTATAGAACTATCTGTATACATGTCTTACTTCCCCTAAACTTCTTAGAAAAAATGGTTTTATATATGGTTGGCTATTGCCTAGTTCCCTGCACATAATAGATGCTTATTAAAAAAATAATCTGAAGGGTAAATGGCTGATGTGATTAAACAGGAAACCATCCCAGGGCAGAAAGAACAATGGTCTGATGACAAGAGGCCTGTACTGGTTCTGCCATTAGCACTTGGGGACTCCGGCCATTTGCTTCTCTGCTGAGAGCTGAATGTGCTCAGCTCTACAAGGACAAGGAAGGGCAGACAAGGGCCACTGGCCTTCCAGAGCTAAATATTGTGAGATTTTCTTTATTTCTAATCCACTTTCCAAAGAATTTGAGACAACCCTATAGAATTAAGAATAAAGTAAAATAGAATAATTAATGACAAGAAAGAAGAGAATCTATTTACTTTTTAATAGGGAAGAAACAATTAATCCAAAACAATGAATCTCTAACATTAGGATCTTAGCAAGAGACTAAGAGGAATTTATTTTTTTAAATTAGGAAATCATCCTGAGTTCTCAATACTGTCCACATAAATGACTGACTACTTTCCTACTTCATAAATGCTTACTTTAAAAAAAAAAAAAAAACTAACAAACAAAAAAAACTTTAATTCTCTAATGCTGTGGTTATCAAAATGTGCTCCTGGATCAGATGCATCAGCATCACCCAGAATCTCTTTAGAAATATAAATTCTCAGACCCCATTCCTCCTGCATCAGGAATTCCGAGGGTGGGGCTCAGGGATCTGTTTTAACAAGGCCTCCAGGTGATTGTGAGGCACACTAAAGTTTGCACATAATTGCATTTAGAACTAAATATATCACCTGTGTCTATACACCCATTTTTTTTTTTTTTTTTTAAAGATACAGAGTGTCATTCTCTTTTCACTTCTGTCCGATATCACTACTGTATAACCTACTCCAAAATGGGGTGATGGTAAATGTACTTGGTCTCTTGCCTTTGACAGCTGTGAGTTTCACTGCTTAGATGTCCATGCATTCATTAAAATCTGCCCCATCTCTTACAGCTGATCAAGCAGATCCCTGCAAATTCCTGGCCTGTGGTGAATTTGCCCAGTGTGTGAAGAATGAGCGGACCGAGGAAGCGGAGTGTCGCTGCAGACCGGGGTATGAGAGCCAGGGGCGCCGGGACCGCCTGGACCCAGGCCTTTGTGCCCCTGGCACAGACGAATGTGAGGTCATCCAGGGAAAAGGAGCTCCATGCAGGTAGGTCAAGCACACTGACTTCACAGACCCAAAAAGGTCATTACCTGTACTTCTGAGAAACCCATCATTAGAATAAATTCATATGGTTCTTTAAACCCGTGATTCTCAAACTTCAGTGAGCATCAGAGTCACCCAGAAGAGGGCTTGTTAAAACAACATAGCTGGGCCCTGCTATGCTCTGTCTCGATTCAGTAGGTCTGGGTAGGGCTCAGGTGAGGCTGATGCTGCAGGCCCAGGGGCCACACTTTGAGAGCCTGCTGTAGGCTTTTCAGCAGCATTTCCTTAAGACCAACAGGAGAGGAAGAATGAACCCATATCAGCTTTCAAAGACAGAATATGGCCCGGCGCGGTGGCTCAGGCCTGTAATCCTAGCCCTCTGGGAGGCCAAGGTGGGCGGATGGTTTGAGCTCAAGAGTTCGAGACCAGCCTGAACAAGAGCGAGACCCTGTCTCTACTAAAAAATAGAAAGCAATTAACCGGACAACTAAAAATATACAGAAAAAATTAGCCAGGCATGGTGGCACATGCCTGTAGTCCCAGCTACTTGGGAGGCTGAGGCAGGAGGATTGCTTGAGCCCAGGAGTTTGAGGTTGCTATGAGCTAGGCTGATGCCAGGGCAAAAGAGTGAGACTCTGCTTCCAAAAAAAAAGACAGAATACTTGGTCTACTACCTTAATGGGGGGAGAATAAAATTTGATTTTTTTCACCTGTTTGCAAACATAATAGCTTTCATCATAAGAAAGCTAGAAAATGTAGATTATGAGAAAGAAGGAAAAAATCCTGTTTGATTCATCACATTAACTGTTATCTTTTGGTGTCCATGTTTATACAGAATTGATTTATATAGAATTTTCTAAAGCACAATAGAATCAGACCAACTTCTTGTTTTGTAGTCAGCTTTTTGTGCTTTGAACATTTCTTCATGTCATGAAATATTTTCTGTAGTATCATTTTTAATGATTACATATTAGTCCATTCTCTAGATGTGTTATGATGTGTTTAATCAGTTCTTCATTTCCAGACACAGATAAGTTAAGAGATTTTTTTCTTTTTTTTTTTTTTGAGACAGAGTCTAGCTCTCTGTCACCTGGGCTAGAGTACAGTGGTCTTATCATAGCTCACTGCAACCTCAAACTCCTGGGCTCAAGCAATTCTCCTGCCTCAGCCTCCTGAGTAGATGGAACTACAGGCACGTGCCACCATGACCAGCTAATGTTTCTGTTTTTTGTAGAGACGAGGGTCTTGATCTTGCCCAGGCTGGTCTCGAACTTCTGGCCTCAAGCAATCCTCTTGCATTGGCCTCCCAGAGTGCTAGGATTACAGCATGAGCCACCACACCCAAACAAGAGAAGTTCTTTAGAAGGAGGCAAAGGAGGCAAGATATAATTTGCTTTCTATTCACAAATCAGACTTCAGGGTGTAGGTGGCCTTATGAACAAAACAGGGAACAGGAAGGTTTCTATATAATACAACCTATATTATTGACAAAAGATGAACATCTATAATAATAACAGTGCCTATGTTTCAATAAAGACAAACATCCTAATACTAAAATGAGCAAAAAATACAGAGGTGCAATTCATAGAAGAAACCCAAATGATCAACAAGATGTAGATATGCTCAATCTCACTATAACTCAGAGAAACCCCAAAACAAGGAGATAACATTTGTTGCTTGAGAGTTTGGCAAAAGAAGATTGATGATATTCAGTGTGGGTAACACAGAGGAAAACTAGTCTATCAAGCATTGCTGGTGGATGCACAAATTGGAAAAGACTTTTTTCAAGAAAAATTTGTTAATATCTATAGAATAAAATTTTAAATTTGACTGAGGTACTCTACTTTTAGACAATTATTCCTACAAAAATAGTTGCACCTGTGCACTAAGATACGTGCACAAAAATCTTCACGGCATCATTCCTTTGAATCATGAAACAATTGTATAGCCCATCAATAGGGGAATAGTTAAATAATCTAGAGTGTAATATATTATTACTCAATATGGAACACAGCAACTAAAAGCAATAATATGGCTCTACTGGAGCTGCCATAGGGGGAAAAAAACATATCATTTGTGTAATTTTTTAAAGGTTTTTTTTAGACTAGTCAAGTGCAGCAGTGAGAAGGCGGAAAGAGTAGTACAAGGAGTTGGATCTGTAACTGACTGTAAACAATCAGTGGAGACTAGGAAGGAAGCTAGGAGAGAAGGGAGGAAGGGAGGGAAGTGGGGAGTGAAGGAAAGATTCTCAATTGCGTTTCAGGGGAAACAGAGAAATCCCCATACCACCCCAATTCTGCCCTTTCCAATTGCCTGACTAAATGTTCTCTTTTATATGTTAAGTATTAAGCCCTGACACCCTCAGCATGAGGACAAACCCCTGTTGCCCCCAGGAGCTATAATACTTCAGATAGACTCTCCGTGGAGAAGAAACGGGAGCTTGGTGGTGCTCTGAAAGTCCCTCCGGGGTCCCTCTCCTATCAGTTATTTCAGTTCCTCACAAGAAGCCATCATTTGTGATGACACTTTGCTTATATGAGGATCAGCTGACAACTTAAAACCTAATCAACCATAGATTAGACACCAATTAAAATTAGAGGCTTTAACGTTAGACCCAAGTTCAAGTTAGAGCTCTGCCCCTAACTAGGTGTGACTTTGAGCCATATTTCCCTACCCCCGCTTTAAGCTTCAAATTTCTCATTTATATAATGGGGATAATGGGAATAAATTCATGAGCTTAGGGAAGGAATAAATCAGATACCCCTCAGTGTAAACTGTTCAGCTAGTAGCATATTGGAGCTGTTTATATCAACAAAGGGCAGCCCAGTGAGGAAAAACAGATTCTCCACCTGGCGCTTAAACCTAAACTCAGGAGCAAATCTGTTGCAACACTAAGTGTTGTAACTTTGAAAACAGCATTCTCTAAAGAACTATAAACTTGGCTGCCTTTCTGTTACTCTGCCTGCAAGTGAGGAGATGGGAAAATGATACTGGGGACAAGTGCCTTACTGAGAAGATTAGTCCACTGACACACAAGAGCAACTTCAGCTGATTCAGTTATTTGCCGTTCTACTATGACGTCATTGTCGTTCATTACATTTTCATTCTATTCTTTTCCTCCGTTCAATATTTATGACTATACTCCATACGTTTTTCATTTTCCTCCATTTTAGATGTCCTATACATAGATTCTGTTGTACCAGGAACTTACTTGGAACTTGTCTTTTCGGTGTAATGAGTTTGACTTTTATTAATCACAATTATCATTACACATATACAAAAAATGCAAGTCTAGATCTAACAGTAAATTATTTATGACTTTTCCTCTTCAGATCTAAAAATTTACACTTTTGTCCTTTAACTTAATAGGCCTAATGTGTTCTCTGTGACATTATTGATAATAATGAAAATCATTTCTAAATATAGGGGCCAGATTAAATGATCGTACAAAGTGACATTTATGAGGATATTTTAAGAACATGGAAGTACTTGTTAAAACTACAGCAAGGTCACTAGCTCACTTATGCGCTAACTTAGATGGGGAAAGTAGGTCCATTTTTTCCCTCCAGATGACTATTAACTAATTCCCTTTTGAGCTTTCTCCCCTGAATAGTGGGGAGGTTGGGGTGGGGGTTGGAGTTTAATATAGTCTAATCCAGTTCTTAAAACTTCATCTGATTAATAATTTGAGCAATCACTTTCAGCAACACGGTTCCCTTGGAATATAGAGTGAATGTGGCTTTCCGGGTCTCACCAGGTTCTTTGGAAAGTTTCTAGTCCCATATTCCCCTCAGCTGTGATCTCTGAGCTCTGATCCCAGCCCTCTGCCCCTTCCCTGGTAGTCTCAGAGCCTCCACATCTCCCAAACAGGGCGAATGTAGGAACCAAAATGCTGCCTTAGCGGGTGGGAGGGAGAAAAAGAAACTTGTTCCTCCACCTCCTTCAATTATCCCTCTCTCCCCTCTCCTCTGCCTTCTTCCCATCAAGCACTGGGACTGAGATAGGATTTTCCCTCCTTCCCCCTTTCCCTGAAGCTATAATAGACAGAATATTGAGAGAAAGAAAATAGTCTCCTGATAAGGGAACATGTATAGGAAGGTATCCCCCAAATATTAGACGTTTTATAATGTAAATAGGAAAAACATGAAGTGCAAAATGTGTATACACTTATCAACAAAAATTATAAAACATCTATGTAGAAAAGTCTGGAAATAATATACATCAAATTTAAAAATACATTTTAATTTTTAAAAAATTTTAATTGACACATAATGCACATATTTATGGGGTACAATGTGATGTTTTGATACATGTATACATTGTGTAATGATAAAATCAGGGTAATTTAGAATATCTGTTACCTCAAATATTTATTATTTCTTTCCAGTGAGAACATTCAAAATCCTCTCTTCTAGCTATTTTTTTTTTTTTTTTTTTGAGACAGAGTCTCACTCTGTTGCCCGGGCTAGAGTGAGTGCCATGGCGTCAGCCTAGCTCACAGCAACCTCAAACTCCTGGGCTCAAGCGATCCTTCTGCCTCAGCCTCCCGAGTAGCTGGGACTACAGGCATGCGCCACTATGCCCGGTTAATTTTTTGTATATGTATATTTTTAGTTGTCCAGCTAATTTCTTTCTATTTTTAGTAGAGACAGGGTCTCGCTCTTGCTCAGGCTGGTCTCGAACTCCTGAGCTCAAACGATCCACCCGCCTCGGCCTCCCAGAGTGCTAGGATTACAGGCGTGAGCCACCGCGCCTGGCCTCTTCTAGCTATTTTGAAATACACATTATTGTAAACTATAGTCACCCTACTGTAGGAGACAACACCACAACTTATTCCTCCTACCTAATTGTAACTTTGTACCCATTGACCAATCTCTCTCCATTCGCCTGCCTCCCATCCCCAGTCTCTGGTAACTGCTATTCTATTTTCTATTCCTAGCACTCTGGGAGGCCGAGGGGGGTGGATCGTTTGAGCTCAGGAGTTCGAGACCAGCCTGAGCAAGAGCGAGACCCCGTCTCTACTAAAAATAGAAAGAAATTAGCTGGACAACTAAAACTATATAGAAAAAATTAGCCGGGCATGGTGGCGCATGCCTGTAATCCCAGTTACATGGAAGGCTGAGGCAGAAGGCTTGCTTGAGCCCAGGAGTTTGAGGTTGCTGTGAGCTAGGCTGACACCACAGCACTCTAGCCTGGGCAACAGAGCAAGACTCCGTCTCAAAAAAAAAAAAAGAAAAATAAAAACCCAACATAGTGTTTTCCAGGTTCATCTATGTTGTCTCAAATGACAGGATTTAATTCGTTTTTATAGCTGAATTGTATTCTATTGTGTATACATCACACATTTTCTTTATCCATTCATTTGTTGATGGACACTTGGGTTGGTTCTACAGCTTGAGTATTATGAATAGTGCTGCAATATTCATGGGAGTGCAGATACTGCTTTGGTGTACTGATTTCATTTCCTTTGGATATATACTCGTGGTGGGACTGCTGGATCATATGGTATGTTCAATTTTTTGAAGAACATACATACTGTTTTCCATAATGGCTGTACTAATTTACAATCCCATGAACCTGTTTACACACTGTCCCCTTTTCTCCACATCTTCATGAATATTTATCTTTTGTCTTTTTAATAATAGACATACTAACTGGAGTAAGGTTGATATCTTACTGTGCTTTACAGTTTATGAACAAGATGCTATTATAGCGTTGTTTTTCAGCCACCACAACTCAGAACTTGACTTGAAAAATAACTCCACTTTTCGCAAGATGAACTTATCCCTCATCTTTCCCATGAGCTTCCTTCAATCCTTCTGAGACCACTGTCTTGGAAATAGTAATGCAACTGAAAGGCAAAACTCAAGGGGAATGCAGAAAGCATACTTCCTCCAACTCAAACGGAAGACATCTGCAAAAATATGCTATCAGTTTTCACTTGTCATAATTTTAAAACTAAAATTGTAGAAAGCAGTTGATAAGCCCAGGAAATAGGTATCATAATTTTGCTTTCTTTTGTAGGTCACCAAATCACTCTAAAAATCAAGCATACAAAACCCATGTTAAAAAATTCCAACATCAACAAAATAACAAGGTAAATTCATACTTTTATATGTTGGTTTTAATTACTGAATTTGAATTTTGAAGGAAATTTAAAACATTTCTATACCTGACTCTTGTTTTAAATAGAAATAAGTAAAGCACTTTTCCTTTATTTGCCAGCTTTTTAATTTACTAAGGAGAGAAAAAAATATATTTCCTCATGCAGAAAGGACAGATACAGAAGGCTAGTATTAACTGAAATGTGTAGACAAAACAATAGAATAACAAAAGCAATCCAAGGCCAGGCATGGTGGCTCACACCTGTAATCCTAGCACTTTGGGAGGCCAAAGCAGGAGGATCACTCAAGGTCAGTAGTTCAAGACCAGCCTGAGCAAGAGTGAGACCCCTCTCTATGAAGAATAGAAAAATTAGCCAGGCCTGGTGACACGCACCTGTAGTCCCAACTATTCGGGAGGCTGAGGCAGGAGGATCACTTGAGCCCAGGAGTTTGAAGTCGCAGTGAGCTATGATGAGGCCACTGTATTCTACCCCAGGCAACAGAGTTAAGACCCTGTCTCAAAAAAGAAAAAAAAAAAGAAAAAGAAAAAAATCCCAATATTTTATGATATTCTCAACCTTTTCTTGTAAAAGTACACATGTAATTTATCAAATGCATTTCAACAAGGTTGAAATTTTACAATAATAATTTATAGTCCTGGCATTGAATAATTTTATATAATTTTAAAATCTTTTGATTTAAAATAGTCAGCTAAACCAAAAATATGTAGAAAAATATGTAGAAGAAATATGATTTGTAAGCAGTGAGTAACTTCAAAAATTCCTAAAAGTTCATTTTCAGATAAATGTTTCTTCTGGTGTCCTAGATATCTCTTTTAAGATATTCATTTAATCAACTAATTTTACTAAAATAATTTTGTTTTACAAAGGAAAGTGATTTTTCTTTAACCAGATTATGTATAGACTACATAGATATTTATATATATATAAAAAACTTTGGGGAAAATGCCTTGGATGATTTTTAGCCTAAACGTAACTATTTTAAAAAATTATAGTCTTTGATGGTAACAATGGATAATCAGCCAGATCTATACTGCTGGGTGAAAACAAATGCCTCAAAGCTTGCACCTGAAAAAGTTATCACAATCAATATACAATCAGGGACACTGGGGCAATCAATCACACCAAATGCGAATCATAATTTTATGTATCCAAGTACACATTTGGAATGTGTGCCCCTTTAATTTCTTAAAACCAAGAAAATTGGAAAAACAGAAAAAGTTCAGAATAAGGCCATAAAATGACAATAAGACACAGGATATGACATTGATAAAATGTCCAGGATGAAGGAAATACCAACTAAATCTTGAAGTACCAGCTAGAACTAAGGACATTTCAAATGAATAAAAGGAAGTGATAAGTTTCACAGTAGGAAGTAAACTTGAAGAACTACTACATCTTACTTCATGGCAGGAATGACAAACATTAAGTACCAATGCTACTTATATGTGGCCATGTAGATTGCTGTGGAGAGAGAGATACAGGACACAGTTGAGTTCCATGAGGAAGAGTGGTGTAATAGACTAATAATGTACGGTTGGGAGGGAATAGGTGACTCATTCACAGACTATTTGCCACCCCTGCTCCAAGAGATGGGTCAGCCTGAGAATCAATAGGTTTAATAAGAGATGGAACAGATTTCTAGTAGCTTATAAAGCTAATAATATTTGGAGAGCATCTTCAGCCTTTCAAAGGAAATATTCTAAATGGCAAGCATATCCTCTCATCCACCAGTGGAGGTAATATTGGAGTGAACCATTGGTGTGACCTTGGGTAGCATTTCTTAAGTTCTTAAAACTATTTCTTTTTTAGGTAACCAGGAAAAGACATTCTGAATTACTGACTGTGGGATATGAAGAATTAAACCATCAAGATTGGGAAGGAAATTAACAAGTGAAAATGCACAAATTATCATTTAAGCTATCCCAAGAGAGATGATTTGCTTTCTCAAGGAAAATTGTATCCACTCTGTCCATGTTCTGAAAACAGAGGCAGGTATATTCAGTGGTCATCAGAATCCAGGCATACAGTCAACGCTGAGAATCAGCACACACCATGTTTCAAGGATAGAGGAGTTGTGTACTTGATAACTGATAAATTCTGAAGAAAAAGATGCTTATTATCAAAATTGCAGACATAATCAGAGAAACATATTTTGCCTACTCTTGGATGCTAGTCAAAGTGATAGTAAACCAGTTTTGCTTCTAGTTGCTCTTAAAATATTACTCACAGATCATTTGTAACAAGTGCAACTTATTGTTTTGGGGGTTAACATATCAGGAAGCAAGCTCTTCGTATGCTAGAATGTACATTTAAAAGATGATTATTGGCTGGGCGCGGTGGCTCACGCCTGTAATCCTAGCACTCTGGGAGGCCGAGACGGGCGGATTATTTGAGCTCAGGAGTTTGAGAACAGCCTGAGCAAGAGCAAGACCCCGTCTCTACTAAAAATAGAAATAAATTATATGGACAGCTAAAATATATATAGAAAAATTAGCCGGGCATGGTGGCACATGCCTGTAGTCCCAGCTACTCGGGAGGCTGAGGCAGTAGGATTGCTTGAGGCCAGGAGTTTGAGGTTGCTGTGAGCGAGGCTGACGCCACGGCACTCACTCTAGCCCGGGCACCAGAGTGAGACTCTGTCTCAAAAAAAAAAAAAAAAAAAAAGATGATTATTTACGCAAGATGCCAGTCTCTCTAAATCCAAGAATGAACATAATATGTAAGCACTGTGGTGAGTATATATATATATATGCCCCACACTACAATATCTGATTTATACACACACTCTTTAGACTTCAGTTTTTAAGCACACTAGTTTTATATAAGCAATTACTACTTAGTAGGTTGTTTTATTGCCAATCATTTTTGAATCATTCTCTAGAAGAAAGAGGAGCTGAGGTTCAGATATACATACTGTGAAAAATCTTGTTTTTCTTGTTACCACACAAAGCTATTTTAAACGAAAACACTATATTGGGGGTGGGGAGGTGGAGGTGAGGTTGTACTACATGACATAACCAATTCCTGTTTTCTACAGTGTCTTTCTACAGTTAAGTTCACTGAGTAATTCCTCACACTAACTCTGGTGTGTGTATACCCAGATTGGAATCAATGTAACCCAGTTCAGTCAGCTTTTAATGTGCTACTTAATGAAAATGAATCCTTCTGTGTCTCTTTCAGTTGTTCCATTATCAAATATATTTGTAAACCTTAATTTCAATAAAATAAAAGCACTATATTCTTAGATTTATAATGAGTCTGTGTTTTACTATTTCCTGGATTTGCTTTATGGATTCAATAAATGATTTTAAACATGCAGATTTTAATGTTGCCAGAAGACAGCAAAATAGTAACACTGATAGCATTTAACAGTAATCTTCAAAAATAAAAACAAAATGTTTCCTAATAATGGAGACAATTTTTTGGGAAGTGGTAATCCTACACAGGGAAGGGTCACAAACTCTTGAAAATTCATTCCTGTTGGTCTCACAAATGTGTAGCCATTTCTGTCACCATTTCCATCTCAATCCTCCCCAAAAGTGAAGATCTATAATATGAGAAAAGGACTTCAAATTGAAATATGATGACAAGGTGCCACAGGACAAAGAATGGTGGCAGGAGGTATGCCTACCCATTTCCACATCCCTGTAACTTTCCAGAGGGAAAACAAACTTAATAGAAGCATGACAGGCCAACCAAAAGCACAGAAAAAATTCCATGAATAAAGAAAAGGCAGCCAGGCATGGTGGCTCACGCCTGTAATCCTAGCACTCTGGGAGGCCGAGGCAGGCAGATCGTTTGAGCTCAGGAGTTCAAGACCAGCCTGAGCAAGAGTGAGACCCCCCATCTCCACTAAAAATAGAAAGAAATTAGCTGGACAACTAAAAATATATAGAAAAAATTAGCCGGGCATGGTGGCGCATGCCTGTAGTCCCAGCTACTTGGGAGGCTGAGGCAGAAGGATGGCTTGAGCCCAGGAGTTTGAGGTTGCTGTGAGCTAGGCTGATGCCATGCCACTCTAGCCCGGGCAACAGAGTGAGACTCTGTCTCAAAAAAAAAAAATAAAAATAAAAAAAAAAAAAGAGAGAAGTCTTCACCAGTATTACTGCCTACATTTCAGTTGTGCTCTAACTACTATAGGGAATATAGTTTTTGATGGGGAAAGAGAAGTAAAAGCTCTATATTGTATGGGGAGGGGTCCCCTTTTGTGGTTTAAGTGCCTCTCACCCTTCAGATCACCCATCTTTTGGATTGGTCTTTTCAACCAGCCAGAGAAAAGCTGATGAGATAAGATGGCCAGAGTCTCCTTCCACTCTCAGAAGATCCACCAGGATCATGGTAGGTTCCAGAAAATGGTATGGAGTAGGCTATACAGACCAGCTGTGTTCAAAGCCTTAGGGAGAAGGACTCTTCTTTGGGTCCCTGGTCTTTACATCCTGTGTCTTCTCAAAACAGATCAGTAAGCGCTGGGGAAAGGCAGCCAAGATTTGGTTTGCCTCTAATCTAAGCAAAATGAGTTGTAGTGGCTCACACACAGTCCTACCCGTTCCTTGGGTAGAGATCACATAGAAGGCTGGGGCCAGAGTTCAAAGAAATTGAATCACTTTGAGTTCCTTGCAGAAGCTTCAGGATCCCAGACTTCTCCAACTTATTCCATCTGAGACATGGCCAACAAGTACAACATTTACAACTTTGCTCATGACACCCGTAACTCTATTAAAAGCACAAGATGCAAGAGGAAGTTCTACATAGAAAGCATTTATTTGTATTTCCAGTACATCAGTATTTTAGGAAAGTATTAGATATACATTTTTAATGAAATGAGGAAAGGTAAGTAACAGTTGCAACTAAATGAATTTTCAGAAGTGAAAAGAAAATGGCCAGTTAATAAGCCTATTTGTGGTTTAAAGGTGAGATTCTGCATTTGTACAAATTAGGATGAAAGATTCTCCTTTTGAATGCGCATTAATTTCTCCTGATTATCTCTTGAACAACTTCTGAGACAACTAAACTTCTTTCTTGTATTAGGTTAATTATGTGGAAAGAATACATTGATTTGAATTGAACTTCACTGTATTCAAAGATGTGGTCCTGGCGTGGGGTAGGCTCTACATCTGAAAGTCTATTTTTACCTTTCCATGAGGCTTATGTACAGAATGTCTACTTATTGCTGACATTTTCCAGTGTGATACTGCGATCCCCATATGCTAAGAACTTATACACCAGGTGTACCTTGACCTAAGTCTTAATAGCCATGTTCTGCTCTTATGTTACCCAGAATCCATTCTAAAAGTTAGCAAAGACCTAGGACTGCTCTGTTAAAATATTATCAGTGTTTTCATCCTGAGGGTGTAGAGTGTTCAGGAGCACGCTACCTGTCTGTCTCCTCCACTGCTGCTATTCTCTTCCCTATTGTTACAACTGTTCCCCCCAATTTGTCCTTATTCTCCTTGTCAGATATCCTCTGCTCTCTCCTCCCCACTTGGGAGTCTATCTTCTAGGAGAAATTTTGAAACTCTTAATATTTGTTATTACTGGTAATGATAAATAGGGAAAACCTGTCACACCTTCTGAAGATGTGGAAATGACAGAGGGGCAACTCCTTGTAAATCCTCAGGGGGCTGCTAAAACATGTTTGTTATGAGTCTTTTGGCCACATATAATTGGAGCAAAGGCATTTATATCTTTTTCACAGTCTAGAACTAAATTACTTGACCTCTCTGGATCTCTGTTACCGCTCCCATAAAAGGTCGATCACTAATATCATATTAACTGGCTGACTGATTCAATGAATATTCTGCTGATCCCAAGTACTCTTAAACTATTTCAGGTAAAGAAATCAAAGATCTATGTATTTGGGTTCCCTGAGAACCATAGTAATAACCTGTGAATGAAGATACCTTTTTAAAAATATCCAATTAATAAAGCTCTACAAATAATAAATATTCATTATTCTTGCCTGTGGGTTTCTATTCCCTAAGCTTCCACAAACATCACCTATATTCCACTTAAGATGATCTTTTCTTGGTTGCTTGCAAAACAAAAGGGTTCACTATGTTACTGGAAAGAATGACCTATAAAAATGCATAGAAGCAGAATGCAACAATAGAATGTCTTTGTGTGGGCTTGTGATTCTACGTGCATTATTTTATTTCTTCCTCATACAATCCTCTGAGAATGTGCCATCTCCCCAACTTTACAACTGAGAAGACTCAGTATTCTTTTAACATATGTGGATTAGAGAAACTTCCTTTTCTCATAAGTACCCATAGCTCACAACACATATCTCAACTGTGTTAGTGGAATCAGGAATTACATTATAATTGAATTGAATATGAAACCATTTTGTCCTCTCATTTTTCATATTTTACATATGCCTACCTTTGCAAAGCATACACTATGGAAGGAACTTGTATTGAGTAAGATTAGTTCTTTATATACAGTACAGTGGCTTAACCTTCTAATTTTAAATCTCAATTAAAATGACTGGTTAAAATATGAATTAATTTACTTTTGATTCCTACAGTTTTAACCTAGAATGTATGGGTTTGATTATGAACATGGTAAAGCAGCAGCATCAACATCTTTTAGAACACCATTTCTGCTATTTCTCTTAAAACGCTCACAGGGTCCTAAGTTTCTCCAGCAAAGGGACATCTATGTGTACGCACATCTCTTGTATGTAGGTTACTCTAAGTCTATCAGAATTAGGGCAGTTCTCCTGGTAGCCAAAATTAACTCAAGAGACTATTTTAAATAGATAAGTTCTAGGACAACTGTGTGACATAATTAGAAATAAAATGGCTTAAGATTAACTACAATTTTATTAACCATTAGAGTCAAAAATTAAAGACTTGTAACAATGCTTTGCTGTGATATAGTTTTATAAATTCTTCAAAATGTTAAGTTCTCGTTTTAATAATTTTAACCTCTGATTAATTTTCCATCTAGTGCCTTAATATCTAAAAGATATATAAAACTATCTAAAAGATACATAAAACTATTTCTGAAAACAGTACCAAAGGGATATAAGTCATTAAAAATCCATTTGGTTACTAAATTTTGGTCAAGAACTTTTCTTGCTACTGGATAGGAAACAAGGCTTATCATTTCCTATCCTACACAAATAAAAACACCAATTAAAGGCAAGAGATAGAAGAGAGAGAACAGGTTGTTTATTTCAGATACTACACCTTCTGTCACCAATCACAGGGACCAAATGACTCAAGGGTGGGAGAGTCTATGCAGTAATGCATCTTCCAAAAGATAATCACATTCACATTCTCAATTAATAGCACAGACAAGACCATTTAATTTCTTTAACACAAGAAAATCATTTGCACAGTATTATAATAAATAAATATGTCTGAATTAAGACAAACATTATGAAAGAAGCAATTATGAAGACAGTGTCTGTGGCTCTCAAACAGTAACCTAGTCAGCTGGGAAATAGTTTCCTAACTGAGGTAATCTTTCTAGGAAAAAAAAAATCACTGGAATTACATTTTAAAGGTTAGGGTCTCTAAAAATTGGGGGGTAAATGTGCAGAGAATAATTTTTCTTTCTAATTTTATTCTAGTATACAAACAAGACTCTTGAGGAGTTATGCCAACATAACTCCTTGATGTATTTTTGTCTCTAAATTCCTAATATGAAAGTCATAAATATTAGGCTTAAAACTGCTGACATTTGATCAAAACTAACAGCACACAAAGAAAACTTTTAAATTAATCTGTTACATGAATCAAGCAATTACTAAATACAAGGGCCTTTGAATTACAAAGCATACGAAACAGTTCTACAATTACCGAAATCTCAAAGACCAAAAAAGACACTAGAAATTTTTTCAAAAGAAAGATGTTTGAAGCAGAATATCTTAAATCATATTAAACAACTTGGACAAGATTCTGATACAAAAATCGTAACTGAGATGAAGTTGAAAGAATATTTGAATTCAGGGCCGGGTGCAGCGGCTCATGCCTGTAATCCTAGCACTCTGGGAGGCCAAGGTGGGAGGATCGTTTGAGCTCAGGAGTTCGAGACCAGCCTGAGCAAGAGCGAGACCCTGTCTCTACTAAAAATAGAAAGAGATTATATGGACAGCTAAAAATATATACAGAAAAATTAGCCAGGCATGGTGGTGCATGCCTGTAGTCCCAGCTACTCGGGAGGCAGAGGCAATAGGATCACTTGAGCCCAGGAGTTTGAGGTTGCAGTGAGCTAGGCTGACGCCACGGCACTCTAGCCTAGGCAACAGAGCAGACTCTTGTTTCAAAAAAAAAAAAAAGAATATTTGAATTCAGTCCAGTTTAAGCCACAGTGCACCTAAAACTCATTTCCTTTTCCAAATGAGATAAAACGTATCTGAAAACTTTCAGGCATTTAAACAGCCTGAGTTTCCTTTATTTGTCCATGGAATATAAAAAGAATATTCTCATAGCAAGAAAACAAATCTGTGCTGGATACTGTTAGTACCTCCTTTATCACAGAATACATCGAGTACATTAAGGCTCTTTCTAGAATTCTAGAACTTAGTGAAAATTGCTTCACTCAAACTAAGACACACTGCAAAGGAGAAAAAAAATCAGAATTTCCCACCTCTGAGAAAATTTCTACAAATTTCTGGAAAAAGTTTGTAGAGAAAGTACATCACTTTTCAGAATAAAACATCAGTGCCTGAATCATTTTAAATGCCCTAACTCTTGTAAGAAATTTAAACTAAGATTTCATTACTCCAGTTTTATGGTACTATGCCATACTTAAAAAGCAAGTATTTTGAATTTTTAGAAAGATTCTCTTTTCGTAGAGAACAATTATGATGGATATAAGGTAGTCTGTTGGCAAAGGATAAGAAATGTCAGAATCTGTCCAAGTGTAACGAGTATGAAAGTTTCAGAGTTACAGCTGGATATGGGAAAATAAGTTTTAGGTCTCAAATTCACTACCATAATTAACCTTAAACAAATTTACAAAAAGCCATGATTAACAAAATCTGGTCACTTTGTAGAAGTAACTCTAACATGATCATGGAATGGTTAAAATCTTTGGGCACACACCCTACCTAGTGCCATGGCAAGGGCTTCCAGCTCGAAGGCTGGTGTGCAACATCTACTTTAGCAGATTCTGCAGCATGGCGGTGGCGTAGGTGGGCCGCGCCTGCCTGCTCTCAATCGCATTCTGAAGATACTGGATGCCTCCACACCGTTCCCAGATTTCTTCAAACTGTCTTGGCAAGATCTCGGCGCCACGCTTCCGAGTCAGGCCAGTCTCCTCGAGATTTAGCTCACACATCTCCATGTCATCCTTACCTGCAACCATGGGATGGCAGAAAATTAACAACAGTCTCTTTAAGGACCATTTCTTATCAATTTTATTCCTGAAATACCTATCAATTCTCATAGATCTGAACACTTTTTAAGACTGCATTTTCTGCCTCTAAGATGGAAATCTGCTTAATAAATTCACCAAAAACAACCTAAATTTGTCCCCCACCAAGGACTCTTTCAAAATTTATAAACACTGAAGTTGATCAAACAAGTTGTCAGGGTTAATAGAAATGCCACATTTCCTCCAGCTACTACAAATCAATGGACATAATTAAACACTAATGAAAAGGTTTTTAGGACACAGACAAGTTTTTGTGTGCTCTACAAGGACATAATTAATCTCAGCAGTTTCACATTATAAATGGGTTAATCCTCAATGAACTGGAAATGTGATTTAATTGCAAAACTCCACATCTCAACCCTGAAATTTAATGAATTATTACATTATATACTGGAATGTTTGATTCAGAGGGCTTACAATCTTTTTTTTAACATAAATTTTTTTTCAGGTCAATCATACACACCAGCCACGAGAAGGATGGGTGGCTTGTCAGGATGGAGTTCCATTTGCCGGGCAATCCACGGTCCATCAAAATGGGCATACCACCAGCCTTTTTTCTTACTCTGAGGGTCTTTGTACTGGTCGGCAGGGCGGATGAATGGGATGCGGAAGAAGCGCTGCTGTCGGTTCATTTCAATCTCCTGCTGCCTGGCAGGGAGCTGAGCTGCTGGGTTCTGCTGAGCTATTACACAAAACAAGGAAAGTTACACCAGCAACTCAAGGGAAAGGAAAACAGCCTTTAATCTTAAAATGCACCAAGCTTTTTTTTAAGGGAGAAGAAAGGTTTCTAATAGCAAATTTAAAACAAAATATAAATATTAATTGCCTATAGATGAATACAATTCAGAGCATGATTTCCCAGAACTGCCATTCCCTAAAGACGTTCCTTGGCGTTGCAAGCGCACACACATGCCCCACGGCCACCGCCACCACCACCAGCAGCGATAACCCCCTAGCAGATTTCCACAGATGACTGTCAGTAACCTAAAATAAACTCGAGTGACAGGAAAACAAACTAGTATTACTTACTAGATTTACATTTTTCCTCCAAAGAGTTCAAATGAAGGCTGCAGAATAACTTTTATTGGACTATTTACAATTAAAAAAATGAATAGGATTTTCAGAAATCTGAAGAATACATTTGTCCATTTAATCATAATTTCCACAAAAAGCAGAAGCCATATAAAAACTTTGTTTTGCCAACTGATTTTGGAATTTAAAATGGCCAAGATAACAGATAATAATACTTAGACAACCTCGTGACCAAAACAAACAAAAAAACCAAAAGAATACCAAGCCACCCCCACAAAATCCCCTGTAACAGTAAGCATGAACTTTCCCTCAAAGATATTTACTTACTCTGAAATCAGATTTCTCTGGGAATAAAATCCAATGAAGTAAGTGGGAAGTATATAACATTTGATTCTCCTTACCAACAGAAAAGAAAAATCCTTGCTTTTCTGCCAGTACTGAGCATTGCACTCATATCACTCTTTCTTCCCTTGCTCAATTTTCATTACTGAACAATTAGGTTTTTATTTTATCTGCAAATGTAAACATTTCCCTGGGGCAATGACTTTACATCTTTAGCAGCATAATTTCGGTTAGCCTGTTTAATATGCTTTATACTCACAACTTTAAAGTGGATCAACCATTTACTGTGGCTCAATTAAGAATTTCATTGTGAAAATCTAAGTATGCCAAATACATAATATATATATATACATGATATAAAAGTCAAGAACAGCCACATGGCTTTGTAAGAATTTGCAAATACTGAAAGGATGAAAATACCCTTAATTCTATTTTTTACACCAAGAAATAGCAAAAGCTTTACAGAAGGCGAATTTATTTATTTGTAAACCAAAGAAAGCAGAAAGTATTTAGCAAAGCTATATATGCCTATGAAAGAATGAGAGGCTCAGTTTTGTTAGTGACTTTAAAAGCCGAATCATCTTTAGCATAAGAAGAGAGATGTGCTTACTTTTTCTTTTGTTCCTGTTCCCCCAAAGCACCTTACAGTTCAGTGTTCCCACTTTAAGTTTTAAAAGTTACCTACTTTGTGGAAAATACACTGACCCAAAACTAAAATATTTCAAAAGAGGAGAAAAACAAATCTTCTCTCCATCTTACGTAGTAAATTGCAATTTAATGTCCGGTTGATAGGAAATTTACTATGATACTGACAGTCATACATTAATTAACCTACTTTATTCTTTTAAAAAAAATAGTCTTCTGTAACTTAATATACTGTATGAAATTAAAAAACTGAACAGAAAGTCTTTGATAGCTTTTCCTACTCTGGGAGAACTGAAATTTTGCTGGGGAGGGCTGGAAACTATTATCTATCTGGAAAAGTGCAAAGATACAGACATTGAAAAGCTTGAAACTCATCTTCTAAACAACTTTTTTTCACATCCAATTGCATTATCTTCGAAAGTATAAACTAAGTTTCAAATGGAGCCCTATAAATTATAAGAAGCACTTAAAAAATCAGGTCCAACCAGTTGACAAATGAATATGACATTATATCCAAATCTCATTGTTCAACTGATTCTAGAAGAGATTTACTATACACTGAGGTGACTAAAAGCTTTTAAATTATCAAAGAATGTATATCATAGAAAGCTACAAAAGTAATAGAATAATCTCTTCTTCCTATTGGAAGGTATCATTATTAAACCTGTACATATTATCAAAACTCAAACCTCTTTAGACAGAAATGCAGATACCATAAACAGTGTTTGAAACCAGCACCTAAAAGTTAGTCTTTATTCTAAAAGATCAGCTGCTATTTTAAGATAGTTTTGCTACAATAAGAATTGCATATACTCCCAGTTTAAAATACTAGTTATTTTTTAAATGGAAGTAATTTGATTAAAAAAAATTAATTAGATTTTGTTTTGCATATGTATTTTGGAGCGATCCAAATAAAAGCATCATCTCAAATTAAAATGTCTTAGTACAAATACACCAACTTTAATGTGCTAAAATTCTACTCAAAATTGTAGCAAAACGATATTTAACAGAAGTTAGTGCTTTATAAAGTATTTTAACCCATTTTCCAGTTAGCTTATGAGTTACCACCCATTGACTTACGTGAATTGTTCAAAAATGGTGCAAAATCTGTGAACAAATATTTTATATTGAAGAAAACATAAAATGCCAAAACTGTTAAATGAGCATTTTTCTAATTTATAAAGTCTTCCCATCAATTGAGGTGGTGACTAACAAGTAAATATCCTATCTACAAGCCAATTCCTCTCAGAATTACCTACAAGTGCTGTTTTCTGATTTTTTTAAAAAAGGGCTATTGTGATCATGTTTTAGGAAATTCTGATTGAAGCATATATGAAGAGGACCAAAATTTAAAAATTATACTTAATTTGTAATTTTGGGACACAGTAATTTCCAAACAAAAACCTAACACGATGATGTAATAAATATTATGGCACCTTTTACACATTATTAGAATTTTCCCAGGAAAACACAGAATAACTAATAAATTAATCAGAAAATTATATGCATTGGAGGAGGAAAAAAGCACTGCTACTTTTTCATATACTCAGTATATTTTAGATTTTTCAAACTGTTTAAATTTTAAACCCATGCCATTTTTATTTTAGGAACTATAAAATGAAACTATCTTCCAAAATCATTGTTTTAAGCAATTAATATTATAAATATTTACTGGGTAATTTGCCACTGCCCCAAAAATTATTTCTGAAAATCTTTGTGTAGCAACTGAGATGAGAGCATGCTCATCACCAGGAAAAGGGTCTGATGCTCTTTACTCACTATCATAAAAATTCACCATTATTTGTCAGTGTATTACTCTGTAAGTCAACAATATCAAGGTACATTTTTGTTAATCATAAGTTGTCATCATTTTATTTTCTCAAATTAATGAATTCTAATCCTTCTAAATATCAGAGTATACAGCAGTTCCTTTCAAAGACTGAAAGTTTAGCTGCCCCATTAGGAAATCACCTAAGGACAGAATTCTCTCAACTGAGCTGGTAAGCATCTTGGTGCCCTTCACCTTTCCTTTTAGCTATGCTCCTGTGTCAGAATGAATTTTATATGAGAAAAAAATAAAAAGAAAATCAAGATAAGTACTTTTAAGAGCAGAAGTTACATTTTATCCAGAAAATGGTGCATAATCAAATTCCCAAAGGCTAAATATATGTGGATTGTGTTCACATAAAATTCCTAAATTGGTTAATATACCTGATAGGACTCTAAGGAAATTTTCCTAATCTACTCTTTTGTTCTCTCAAATAATATGTTACGAATGGAAACAGCACTTGAACCAGTAAGGTGAGCCATGAATTATTTGCACCCTTTTGGGCAAAGCTAGATGAGATGAGTAAGGTATCAAAGTGTGGTTTAAAAATACAAGAAATATTTATATATTCATGTAAATATGTGTGCCAAATATTACAACATTAATTTCTTTTTGTTTTGAGAAGTGCAATCATTCAGATATGTAAGTTTTGAAATACAACATAATAAAAGTCTGTTAAGCTAAAGGTAGTGATTGGAACATTTACAGCAAAATGTATTACAGCTAAAAGGAACAGTCCATTGCCATTTTTTACAGAACAAGGTAACTTGTGGTCACAAACTTAGTATACAGTGAACAGGTAATGTAATCATCCTGTCATTTTTAAATCAAAGAAAAAAAGTTTTAAACTGTAGAAGAGAGTGGTACCACAATGTTTAGTGGGGCTTCTATCTGCCATTTCTTAGTTACAAGTGACCTCTCACTGCCCTTCCACAGTGTTATATTCTGACTGATAACAGCCCTTCAACAATCTCTGGCACTAGTATCTCCCTTATTAATAACAATAGTGCCCTTGATCAATCTATTATTCTTTGCTACAACTTCAAAACACTAAAATTCTACCATTAAATTGACTTTACTTAAACATCGCTTTCATTTACTCGCAAGGTGGTGAGGGAAGCAAAATATAACCAAGGGCTCATTTTCTAAGTCAACTGGGATCATGCATTGCTAAACTACACTATAGTGTTAGGAATATACCCCTTAAGAAAAAAGACATTAAATATCTGCTGTCACTTTGACATTAACCAGAATTAAGCTAATAAACTGTGCCACTTTAAAAGCAGCAAGTAGAACAAATGAAATTCCACATATTGCTTTAAAGATTGAAATTACAACTCACATATTACAGGAATTTTAAGTTAATATTAAAGCTCATGTGTGCTTTTAACTAGGTTATATCTATCCTACTCTGTTTTCCAATTTCAAGTATACAACTTGACCTTTTGCACAACAAAGTAACAAAATCCATTTTTAGGATTCCAGTCAAAAAATCCAGTTTTGATCTAGACAAAACTCTGGTCTGAACCAAGGTAATATTTTTCACTCTTAGATTTCCACAGTGTTATAAAATAATGTTTGCAGTAAATATTATTCTTCTTTAAACAAAGGAATTAGAGTGTTAATGGAGAATGCATGAACCAATTCCTTTCTTTTTTCAGGCTACAATCATATTCTGGGAAAAACAAGAGAGTATTTATGCCTACATATAAAAAGGATAACAATATTGGGTATTTCAGAGAAATATCCCTAAAAATTGAGCTACATTAAATTAAAAAATAGAAAAAAATTAAGAATAAAAATTAAACATGATCCTTTTTAGCAAGTATAAACATACTCATTTTCATCTGTAAAACTCATTTCACATGTAAAGTATAAGATTCATGGTAATCTTTACATTTTCACATGTAATCTTGATATACATGTGGGAAAACTATGTATGCACAATCTCCAGTATAGACAAGAAAACTGTTGTTACTAGAATTCACTTTAAGAAGCAAATTCAGGCTGGGCACGATGGCTCGTGCCTGTAATCCTGGCATTCTGAGAGGCCGAGGTGAGTGGATCGCTCAAGGTCAGGAGTTCGAGACCAGCCTGAGCAAGAGTGAGACCCCCGCCTCTACTAAAAATAGAAAGAAATTATCTGGCCAACTAAAAAAAAAATATATATATATATATACAAAAAATTAGCCGGGCATGGTGGCGCATGCCTGTAGTCCCAGCTACTCGGGAGGCTGAGGCAGTAGGATCGATTAAGCCCAGGAGTTTGAGGTTGCTGTGAGCTAGGCTGATGCCACGGCACTCACTCTAACCCGGGCAACAAAGCAAGACTCTGTCTCAAAAAAAAAAAAAAAAAAAAAAAAAAGCAAATTCAATATAGCTGAACAAACATGACTCTAAAGACATAATAGAAATAATCCTGGAAAAGGCAGGCCATTGTGGCTGTATTTGGTTCAAAAGATCACAGTTCTACACTAAGAGAAAATTTATATTGGATGTTTTACCCAAATGCCTTATGTATAGTTACATGCATTTATATACACACACTTTGGAACATTCAAAAGTACAGATTTGTTTTTACCATAATCAGTAACAGACTTTGGAGCACGTTGCTCTGTTTCAGTATTTCTCTTCTTGTTCTTGGATTTCCAAGCATGATACACTTTTAGTCTTCTATGAAATTCTTCTCTGCAAGCTGCCAGGAGCTCAATATCTATTGATTACATAGAAAGAGCCACAAAAAAAAAAAAAAAAAGAATTAACATCCTAATTTATTCATCTAACATAATTATATAACTATTCTGTTGCATAAACACACATATATTTATATTTGTTCATTTTTAAATAGTACAAAATCAAAAGTAAGCTAATTATTCATAAAGATGAGCATTTTATGATACTAGCTTTTATATTTAGAGAGCATTTTCTTATACACTATTACTATCTTATATCTGCACAAGAACTCTGGACTAAAACAGGTCTTTTATACATGAAGAAACTGAATCAGAGAGGTTAAGTCACTTGTCCAAGGCCACAAGCCTTGACAATAGAAAAAAAAAAGTCATTGTATTCAAATGCAAGCAGATTGATACGCAACATTTTTTTAATGTTTATAGTTATACAGATAAACTCAGTATGGAGGAAAAGAACATAATAAGAATTCTGTACAACCATGATGCTTTTGATCCTAGTCATAGTGTCTAGAATTCAAACACTGTGATTTAAACAAGAACATAACTATGTGGGATCCTTTGGATATAGTATTTTACTTTAATTGTTCTGTTGGAAGCAAAATAGCTTTAAAAAGAAAAACCTGCATTTGTTACTTTGCATTCGTGAACCTAAAGATTCAGATATATAGATATTTAACTATTATGAGTAACATTAGAAGGGCCAGTCATTCATACAGCCCAAACCATAATTTGTCTTTGCTCTTCCTCTCACTGGGCAAGAATAGGCAAAATGGATTTAATTTAATAACCTCTTTTTTTTCCGCTTTGTGAATAAATTAGGTCTTCACATCAAGGGGAGAGTAACAAAGAGACTAGCAAAAGCTAATTCAGATGGCATGCTCATGAGCAGGAGTGCAATCTCTGTAGATCTGTATGTATATATCTCCCGCCCCAATCTAGGTATTTATTTTATTACCTATCACTAGGGACCCTTCCTATTTTTCATCCTTTACATACACTTACCACAAGAAGTATTGATGGTATCACGTAGTTCTGCGTATTTCCACTTACTGAGATCATGTTTCTTGGTACCAGCAGCTGCTTTGGTAGCTTGTACAGCAGGACCTCTGTAATTATTATATATTTTTGCTTATTTAAACTAGAAACATGAAAGAAACATTGACTAAAGAGGCCAGAAAGTATGTATAAGTTGAGAACTGGAAACAACTACTAGAAAAACATAATTTTTGTATCGACAGATGAGAATAAGAATAGTGTACTAAAAGATGGTCAAGTAAATTAAAATTTTCCAGCATGCCACTTGATAGTCATACTACATTTTAAGTTAGAACATTTGATTCTAATATTCTAAAACCATGGATAGCTGTATTAGATTTTAAATTAGAACTTTTGATTCCAATATTCTAGAACCATGGACTTCAGTTTAAATGTTTTTACTGATAGATATATGACCATCTGAAGTTAAAAAATACACTTACATATATTCCTCAAAATCAAAAAAGAAATCCTCAACACACTTAAAAGATCATTAGAAGCCCACTAATGGCTGGTTTCCGAGCCATTAGGCCATGCAGTACAATCACCTGCAGAGACCATTGAAAGCTACAGATGGCCAAACTCCATTCCCACCTATTGTCTCTGAATCTCCTTGGGCATCGGGGTGTTTACAGGGTACACAAGTGAATGGCCAAACTGCAACCCACTGCATTAGAGACACTCAAGTAAGCTAAAAGAACTGGGGGAGCCTGGAAAACTTCTGACTTTTTAGCTTCACTCTTATGAGAACACTTAGAAAAGTTCTATAAGCAGACAAAACCACACTCTTGTATTTAATGAGTAATAATATGACTACTAGCAAATTATAGGAAGAGGTTTTAGTTTTGGCTCATGAGGTAGACAACAGAGATTTCAATGGGGATAAGTGTTGTATCACGCCCCATTTAGTAGGAATATTGTATGGGAAAGGGGAAAAAAGATCTAAAGTACTCAATAAAATGGGATAAATTCAGCTTTTTCAAAATAGTGCTACTCAGGGCTTAAAACTTGAGTTTATGCACATAATTTGAGATCATTAATCAGAAAATGTTGGAACAATTTATTTTCTGTAATAATGAATGTTATTTTTCAGCAAAAAATTACACTAGCACATAGCAGACTCTCAGAATAAGCTGTAAGACTTTTAAGAATGATGTAACAAAGGGAGTTTAAACATCATATTTCAAGACATGTAAAGAAGGTGGCACAGATACTGAAATAACTAAATATTAAAGAACTAAAATACTGTTTCTCAGGTATCACAGAAGAAAATTCATCTTTACCATCTACTACTTGGAATGCATTTCCTCTGAAAGAGGGATGATCAAGATATAGTACCCAAAAATAAGCACACATTTTCTCATCATTTTACATTTTGAAAGATAATGGCAATCCTGGCAAGCAGGCAAGACACACAGACACTCAGTAAGACTGATGTTACTGAAAAATGATGTTTGAAAGTGTTACCTTCTTCTTGAAGTAAAGGAAATTATTCTTTCAATATGAAGCTTAACAATGAAATAAGGTACCTTGCCTTTTTAAAGGGCCTATATATGCTTTTATTTTAGAGAATAAAAAATAGCCCACTTCACCCTACATATTTAAAATTGTTTGACATGGTGATTGTTAGTTACATATAAGACTGGCTAAAGAATAATGTGTGCCCACTTAGGCTTTCCTGTATTTTTATGATTTAAAATCTGTTTTAGGTTTGTTGTAGAATCTATACTTTTCATAAGCTGTGTGGCAATTTTCCATGTAGCTTTTTGTTCTTAACTGCTTTGCTCAAAAAAAAGAGCCAGCTCTGTGTCAGCAAGGTCTATTATCCTTAACAAAAAATTATGCTTTACCATTTATTCAAATATTTTTTTTTCTACATGCCTAAACCACCATTCAACAAACAACAACAACAAAAAAAGAAAATTATTTTTTTTTCTTTCCAGCTCTTCCAGGAGTCTTTTCGAGGAGGGCAACTGAAAATGATTATGTATTTTGTTGCTGTTGCTTTCTTTTCTTTCTAAAGAGAAAGTAAATTTACTGTCTTATAGATAGTAAGAATGTACCTAAGGTGTTAGAATACACATAAGGTGTGTTTTGATACTTTTGAAAAAATAACATTAAATTCAAATGATTATTGCTTAAAATATGGTTTTAATATCACTAACTTTTCATTCATATTACCTCAAACAATAATACATCTGCTAAAAAAAAACACAGCATACAAGGTAGTACATGAATGCAACACATTTAAATGCTCCTCCACTCCCACCTCTGGATTATTAAAATAGTAAAATAAAGGAATAATCTATTCATTATTTATACTTGCTACAAAGACAATCATGTAAATAATACAGTAAGGTAGTAGCAAAACTGACTTGATTTTTAAAAATATATTAACACTTTTATTTAACTTTGTAACTTCAAAAATGAGAATTAACATGTTAGATTCCTATCAACTCATAATGGACCAGATCCTGCTGGAAAGATATATTCTTTTGTGGCTCAAAGAATATATCTATGGTTTTTGAGCAATGCGCTATGGTTCAGAGCCCCTCAGCAGCCACGCTCTTCCTCTACTTCCCCTTCACCTAGGCACAGTGGTTCCCAATCTAGGGGTGGCACCATAGTTTGTCACGACGATAAGGGAAGGATCCCCCTGCTGAGACTGAGTTGGTGGAGGCCAGAGATAAGGACAGTACCACCAACAAGGAATTGTCCCATCCAAACTGCCAATGGTATCCCCAATGAAAAATACCAATTTAGAGAAATACTGCTTTTTACCTTTTTCTGTATTGGGTGGGGTAAGGGAGAAGTGATATATCTTGCACAGAAAATTTACATGAAAAGAGCGGGCTACTCATGTAACAGGTTCTGGTCCAAATAATCAAAAGTAATTTAAAAATATGATTTTGATGTGAACACTTGTTTCCCCAAATTACACTGCACTAACCTACTCAAAATTTCTGACATTTCCTGGGCCATTTGTTCCCTATAAGAAAAATAATATAATATGGTTATATAAAAGACATACTATATAAATTACTTACAAGATCTAAAAGTATAATTAAAATTAATATTTTCAATATGATTAACTATTAACATTTATTTTACTTTGTAAATGTCTATATATACTTTTCACCAAATCTAGCCATAAAACACAGCAAAATTTTTGTTTAAATCCAGTTAAAGTTATTTAAACATACCTCCATTTTTATAGTAGCAACTTTTAGATAAAATCTCATGAAAGCCATGCTTCTGTGGTATTTTTTTATGCACAGAATACAAATAGCATGTCCTAAATGCATACAGGAAACTTGGCAGGATTTAGATGCTATATGAAGATTTTTGCTCCAGAGTTGCTTAGTAAATATTAATTAGACAAAGAATGGTGGTAAACTAAGCTGATGTATTTTATAGTGTCAGAGTTTTAAAAATAATCTGATGTAGTCAAAGCTCTAAAATTCTAAAGCAAAGCATGCTTTTTTAAAGACGAGAATATCAATACAAGGACTTATTAAGTGAAAGATCTGAAGCATTCTGACCTTCTAAGGATAAACATTTCCCAAAAGCAAAAACTTTTTCCTTTTAGTGCCCAGAAGAGAGTAATTTTTCTTAATATTTGTTTAATTCTGTAGAATGGAATGAAGTTTCATTGTGTTCATCAACACTTTGTTAAATTCATTATTTTATTTCCCTGCTCTTTTCCTTCATAATTATTTTCTTATTCATTCTACTCATCAGACTCTGATAACTTCAAAACCTTACAAATCAGTAAAAATCATAAGGAAAGAAGATGGTAAAGCACAATTTCCTGGATGCCTGTCGAGAGCTGGGACACTGACTAAAGGAGAGGAGGACTCCTGAATTCCTCTTTCCTTGCGATAAACACTGGCTACAATTATTTACTGGTGGAGGTCTGTCCCAGCAAGCACAGTCAGCAAAAAAGTAATCTTTCAAAATTGATGATGGAGGACAGCAAACATAAAATAAAATACACCAATATAATCTAATAGAAATTATATTTTGAGCAATACACTTATCTCTTTATGCTAGTAGTTTCTCAGAATTTTTTAACTTTCAAACTCAGCATGATTTTGACAAGTATTTTTAATTCTATTGTCGTCCCACCTCATGGTTTCTGTCTCAGTAACCAAGAGCATCTCTCTGTTTGTACCATCTCTTTCTCCTAATGTTTCCTTCATTTCTTTTCCCATAGCAGGTTTCAATCAAGGAATTTCATGGCCTTTCAAAGCTCATTACCACTTGGTCTGTTGATCATACAGAGACTTCTCTGTATGCCTTGACACTACAGTGGATGGCAATCTCTACTGATTCATTATCCTACCTGACCCCACACCACGACACCAAGACACGGCTGGCCTATACCAAATACACACCAAATTCACCAGATAGAAATGGTTCCTGCAGCCAGGTGCTTTTTTCTGATTTTACCAAATTATATGCAAATATTCACAACCTTAGACATTGGTTGTGAGGGTTATTATTCAAGCTTAAATGCTAACTATAAAGCAGCTGTCTAATAATGGAGGGCAACAGTGCCTGCTCAGAGATATTTGCAAAATTTTTGGTGGCACTATGGTAACAGTGATGTTGTGGTAGTGCACTCCTGGTATTTGTTGAGGTGCAAGGTCAGGAATGCCAAATGTACTGCACAAGGAAGAACTAACTGTCCCATGCCCTGTGTAACTTTAACATGTTCATCAGACATATAGAGGTGAAACACATAGACAAATACATATTTTACATGTAATTAAAGTTTTACATGCAAACAACATATTTTTGCATGGTTTTTAATATTCACAAATTTTTTCTAGGGATGCAAATATTGTTTAATTGAGAGGAGACTGTAGTTGGCTCTGTTCAGAACTTCACAAAGGATTGTTCACAAGTGCATGGCATTTGAGTGCCCAACACAACATTCCTATATCAATTTGCATTTGTAGTATAGCTAGCATTCATGATGATTCTAAATATCCGTAAAAATATCTGATTACTTGAGTGTTTCTACTGTAGTTATGTGCAAGTATTTTCATATTAAATAAATTAATATGTTTTATTATAAATGACTATCATTTCTCCTTTTATGTAGGGTGTATCATTTATAAAACAGTTGTTATTGGTATTGGTATTAGAGTCTGATAGAGTTGAGAACCGTCACTATAAAGGTTACAGGTGGAGTCTTTAAAGCTCTCAAAATTCAGATTTTATGTATGTTCCAAAATTTTTATATATATACACACAGCATATATAACATATATACAACATATATTTAATTTATATTCCAAATGTTACTTGGATTCTCTCTATGTGGAGAGATTTCCAAAAAAAGATACATTAGCACCAAAATTAACATTATCAATATAACTTCAGCTTATGACCTATTTTAGCTATAATAGAATGAACTATTATATTAAAAACTAAATATTTTAATTATTCTTATTTATACCTCCATACCTGATTCTATAAAGATGTAAGGTAAGGAACAGTTAAAAACACAGAAAACAAAATGGGTTCTATAATTTAAACAAACACAATACAAAGAAGGAAACGACACCATGCACTACTGTGACTGAGCACCAACCAGCATGAAACATTTTTCCTGGGCATGAAAAGAAATGAAAAAAAGTGTTATTTCATTCTTTTAATAAAATAATTTGAAATGTACTCCAATGAGGAAATAACTTCTCCCAAAAAGTACCCACAACCTATTAAAAAAAAAAGGTAAAGGGAAATGACATACGGTGTCATTTGGGGTCTTGTTCCATCATTTCTGTGAAAAAGAATATATTTTAGTTAATATCATAAGTGATCTGAACTGTGATAATCTGAATTGTGCAAATTTGTGTTTCAATCACTTTACTCATTGATTAAAAACACTCAATCATCTTTAATCTACAGATAAGATCATTCAGAATTTTAATATATTTTTAAATCTTCATTAAAAATGATTGGAAAAAATAAATTAAAGGCATTCAGTGAAAATTAAAGAGCAAGTATATCACATTTAGATTAGAAAATTCATACATGTGAGGTGTGTTTTTAATAGAATCTGGATACTTCTTTACAATTTCAGGTAATTTGAAACCATCACTTTGCATCAAGGATCATATGTGTAATTAAGATTGTATTTTAAAACATATTACATATGTGGAGAATAATTCTTACTTAGAAGTCACTGGATAGGAATCCATGCTGAAAAAGTAACTTAAAATTGTAAATTGCAGCAGAATCAATCTACATATATTTTTTTTAACACATCATAGAATCCAAGAATATCTTTATGCAATATATTAAGAACAGGTTTAGTTAGAGAGTTCTCACTCATAAATTTCTTATAGAAAAAAAATCCAGTGCTAACAAAGGTGAAATAAACATTCAAAAACATTTAGTTACAGCCCACAGAGTAAGATTAAACTACCAAACATCAAATATCAGTATAGCATATCAACCGTAATAAAGTGCTAATGCTTGTAGGTACAGAATATAAGATAACCACGAAGTTCAGAAGGGAAGGTGCTCATGAGGACCTGAGGGTCAGGGAAAGCTTCCTGGAAGAGAGCTGACAGAAAGGATGTGAAGGGCATTCCACAGGAGGGGACACCATCCCTAGGCCTGTCCCATGGGAGAACTAAAACTAACCCTCTGCCTTCCAAGTCCTAATGGCTTGAATACCTCCTCATTACTTAACAGTGGACCCATTACTAGCTAATTCTGCTTAACTTATATCATAGGTAACGTGTCACATTAACAGTCCTAAACGGTCTACTCTTTCTTGGAGACTACTCACCCTGGAAGAAGTGCACCTTTCTGAAGATGGAAAAGAGTCTGCCTACGACTCAATATCTTGTACAAAGTATATGGAATGGCTCTGGATATAGCTTAATATTTCAAATGCATAAACATAAAGCTTGGCAATGAGTACCAATAATGACTCCATTAACGAGTCCCTTAGAAATGAACTTCAGCCATAATAAAGCCAGCTCCGTCAACTCACAGACATCAGGGATAGCAGCGGGGAGAGCTTGGTTCTTTTAAAAGCCTGACCTAGCTGCTAGTCAGTTACACACAAAGGCTCCCAGCCATTCTGACATAACACAAGTGGAAGGAACAGAACAGCAGCTGAGTCTGCATTTACAAAAGCCATAGCCAGGCTAAAATATTTTAATTACAGTAAAATGTTAATAAAGAGCCCAAATATTGGACTCAACCCAAGAGATTAATAATTATTCTAATATCTTTTGCTTGGATAGCCTTATTCAGTTCATTTACAATATAATATACTTTCATATACAATAAGACCCTAGCATTCCCCAATGTAATCACTTATGAGAAAAAGTATGAAGGCAACTTAATATGCCCTTTTCCTCCTCCATCTTTGTTTTTAACTAAATAAAATCTAACCTCTGCCTTGCAATTTGAGCCTCTCACAAGGAAATAGCTCCATCCAGTGGTTGTACTTTAATTATATTTTGTCATAAACGGTGCTCTGAAGTTCAGAAAGGCAAGGTGGCATATTATACCTATGTGCCTCTCAGTATGTGTACAACAGATATACTGACATATAAATGAACCTCGCAAACTAGTTTTGTTTTTAGAAGTAAATAATTAAAATAACTAATGTTTCTATATTCTAAATTTTTAAAAAATAAATCTGTTATGTTAAATCTTCCTGGAACTTTTAATAAGAACTTCCATATTCCTCCATACTCCACTGTGGATACAAATAATGCAGTATTTAGGGATAATGTGGAAACCTGAGAAGGCAATATATTTCAATGTATTTTACCTCCCTTCTTGGAAAGGGAAACCCATTTATTCTGAGACATAGCAGGGTAAATTTCTCCTCATTTCAAGTGTGAAGGTGTATGAAATATTTAAAAAAAATGTTTTACATTAGGAAAATAAAAAATCTCAACCTCAAATATAATAAACTGCATTTTAATAGTCACTTATTTCTATGCCAGTGTTTGATGACAGGTATTTAGAAGTTAGATGTCTACCTAATATACAATACTCTTAGAAAATTTCAGAGTAAAAGTTGAAATATTTTCTTAACAGAGTACTCATTAATGAAATTTTAGTTTTTTTTTTTCTTTTTGAGACAGGGTTTCCCTCTGTTGCCCAGGCTAGAGTGCAGTGGTGTCTTCATAGCTCAATGCAACCTCAAACTCCTGGGCTCAAGCTGTCCTTCTACCTCAGCCTCCCTAGTGGCTGGAACTACAAGCACACACCACCATGCCCAGCTAACTTTTTTCCATTTTCTTGTAGAGATGGGAGTTTCCCTCTTGCTCAGGCTGGTCTCGAACTCCTGGCCTCAAGCAATCCTCCTGCCTTGGCCTTCCAAAGTACTGGGATTACAGGCGTGAGCCACTGCACCTGGCCTACAGTTTTATTAATATTTTCAATGGTTTAACAATTTTTATGGAAAATCAATTACTTCCCTTACTTGGGTATAAAAGTGGACACAAAGAATTTTAAAATGATTTTACTTCAAATATATCTGGACCTATGGAATATGGTTTTCTCTTATGCCCTTTCACATGGAAATGAGAAACAGAGAGGTGAAGAGAGCAAAGGAGAGGGTGCTACACCCCACCCAGGGTCCCAGTACCTCCGGAGCGCCAGGTCACCCTGGGCCTCGTCGCTGATGAGTTCGGCTTCGCTCTGGGCAATCCTCAGGGCCAGCTCCCGGTCCCTGCGCTCCTGCTCCAGCACTGCCTGCTGCTGGGATTCCTCCTCCCTCTGTCTGGCCAGCTGGGCCTCCACTTCAGCCTGCCAATGTCAGAAAAGTCATTTCACCAAGAGTTCTTCACTGGTCTACTCGATGACTCCCGTTACTACTTAAAATACAGAGAAAGCACAACTGTTGCATACAAGTTCTTTGCTAAGGAATAGATATCGTTTAAACACAAATCTCTTCAGTCTCTGTTTTCTTCTATATTATGATTAATGCTTCAAACACATCCCCATCTTTCCTCATTTCCAAATCTAAGACGAGGTCGGAGAACCATAGCTTCACAATTCTATGACTGTGATATCAGCATCCCAAACATCACATGAGTATCCTAGCACTAACACTTTAAATTCCTGATATCTTCTGTCTCATTGTTGGTTATGCGTAGGATACGTTAGGAAAGCCGTGACAAACAGAAACTCAAATACATGAGCAATTATTCTCAGACACGACACTTTCTGAAAACTGGGGGTGCAGAGAATATCTTAATCCTTATTTATTACTACCAGTATCTATAAAGTTATATGATAATATTTTAAAACATAATATTTTAAAAGGGAATGTTCATTTGACTTTCCCCTAGTACAATAATAACAGTATTAATATTTATTGAACTAGGCACTATTCTAAATGCTCTGACATGTGCTAACTCATTTAATACTCACGACTATTATTTACCGACTCTACAGAGAGAAAACTATGCCCCATAGTTATGCATTAGGATGTGTGCAATGTCACAGTTTTCTGTCAGTGACAGAGCCTGGGTTTGAACCCACTTCCCTAGCTCCAAAGTCCCTTCCCATAACCACTTCAGAAACTGCCTTTCATCTCTGAGATAAATCAGTGACAGCTTATCTAGCAAATAAACATCTCGTTTTCACTTCTTTGATAACTTTGTGGATTCTATTTTGATAAAAATTCAGTCTAGTAATTATATACCTGAATGCGTTTTTCATCATCTTCCCTTTTCTTTCTCTCTTCTTCTTCTTGTTTTCTCTTTGCTTCCATCTCAAGTTTCCTAACAAAAAATAGAAAACTCTTCAAAAACTTAATAAAAAGTAAAGAATCCTTCAGAAGGCAATTTAACTATTACTAGATAACAGACTGGGAACTCAAATTAATCTCCTAGCCACATACGTCATCGACTGATTCTGAATAAAACAAAACCTACTCTGACAGTAATTCTTCTTATATAAAACAGGTACAGTTACATTCTATAACCTTTAACATCTCCAGATTAACCTGGTTACAAAGCCTGGCTGTAGGGCCCTAATTACATGAGCTTCCCTATACTCCCTCTTCAACTAAACAACTCACATTCCTTCTCTCTACCCTACTATGGCAGTCTCCCAAAATGTGATCAATTTTAAAACTGCAGAAAAGTAGAAGTGCCTTTTATGTAGCTTGTAAATTAATGTACAGGTCATAGTTTTAAAAAGAAGAAATCCTCAGGTTTAAAAATCTAACCAAAATTCAGATTATAGTTAAAATCATTTTATGTGATTATAAAATGAGCTTATTTTTTCAACTTTCAAACTTATTCCAAAATTAGTTCATTAAAATCAGAATACAGTTTTAAGAGTAGTCATTAACTACCATCACTACCAAGAATTCACTGCTTTATTAAGTTGCTAATTCAAAACAATATAAATGCCTTACATCCGCCTTTCCTCTTCTTCCTTTCTTCGACGTTGTTCATCTTCTTCACGTCTTTTTCTTTCTTTTTCCATTTCCTCTTGAATACGCCTCAGCCTTTCTGCTTCCTCTTCCTGCTGCTTTTTTTTCTGCAATGCACTGAGAAGATCCTCTGAGCTTTTGACTAGTGCATCATATTCAGTCTGTATTTGTTGTCTTGTCATCATAGTGGACTTAAAAGGAAAAATAATAAACAGGTACTTAAAATTATCTCTTCTTTGAACAACAATGTGAACATACTTAACGATACTAAACTGAACACTTAAAAATGGTTAAGATAATAAATCTTTATGTTATGTGTTTTTTACCACAATTATTAAAAAACTCCAATATGTACATATACAGCAAAAACTGGGAAAGCTGGTAAGCAATAAGCTCCTTTTACAAAAGTACACTAAAAACTATCAGAAAAATTTTTAAAGCTATCTCTGCACACAAATATTCACTCTATTTTCTATAAATCAAGTAATCAATATCTACAGGTGTACTACAAACAAGGTAATATATTGCAGTTAAAAATTATTTTTTAAGAAATGATTTGCTAATTTAGCCAAAGGTTACTAATCTTTAATAATATTGTTTGAATAGTACCTAAAGAATATTTAAGAAATTACTAAATACATCCAAGATTATTGGATGATTTCCTAAATTAGCCTTCAAAAAATGTGGATAATATCACCACATAAAACGGGATGGTCCTTGACAGGTTTGTAAAATCAGTCAAGTCTGTCTATAGCATTGTCATTCCTCTACTGATCTTTTTTCTCCTTTCTACTCCAAGATTTACCACCATCTACATAAAATATCTGCAGAGAAAATATGAAAAGCTCACTTTAAGATACTTATTATATCCTACATAACTGCACTGACCTATGAAAGTAGCTGAGAAAAGCATTAAGACCCTAAAATATAACTGAGGAAAAGATAGGAAGAGATAGATGAAATAAGATTAACAAATAAGCATACAGAAAAATTTTCAATCCCACTAGTAATCAAATAAATAAAAATCAAAACAAAAAAGAGGCCCCATTTTTTTCCTACAAAATTGGGGAGGAAACTAATTGCCACTATCATGATAGGTAAGTAAATTATGTTATAGCCTCTATGAAAATAATGTGTTACCATGGACAAGGCATATAACATAATGGTAGAGATACAAATTGAAATGTGTATTGTGATAAGAACTATGTAAAAATGTATGCATATAAAATAAGACTGCAAGGAGGATATACAAAAATATTCTAGTTGAATGTTAGTGTGAAGGTATTAGGAGTTTTGGTGGTTTTCTCTAAATTTTCAATAGTATTACATTACTTTCATAATTTAAAAATTAGTTTCTGAAAGTAGAAAAGCATGTAACAAATTAAAATTATTTGTATTAATCCTAAATCACGATTATGCAAACACCAACAAAGCTTACCAACAAAGAGTATTTTAGTTACTCTTTGGTGGGGTGACATATCTTTCCTAGCAACAGATAAAACTGCATAAAAACTGTCTTCTTTAAAATTTTGCTATGAATTTTTCAAACATAGGGAAGAGTACAGGTAATAATAGAATGAGTATCCACTTGCCATCATTGAGACTTGACACTTGTTAACATATTCTACTTTGAAAAAATAAGGGCATTTTCTATACAATTTCAATACCAATAACAGAAGATATTAAATGATAGTAAGAAGTCAAAGTCATTTGAGTTAAAATTATATACCTTAATTTTGGCCATCAAAGCATCAATAGAAATTTCAAGATTCTTGATCTGTTTATTCATCTCTGGTTTTCCATCTTTCAATGCACTTACAACTTCATTAAATTCATCAAGTCGTTTTTTCAGTGTGCCCACTTTAACCAGGCCATCAATGCTGTACACAGAACATTTCATCAGAGTTTAATTTCACCACTTAATGCTTTAGGTAGATTTTTCATTTATAAAATACTAAACAGATATTGCCAAGCAGGATATTTCATTTGCTTTCAATATTATTTAGTATTCTCTTTTTCAGATCTCTTGTTGAGCGTTAAAAGAATTAAATGTGGGTGTGAATGACATTGATGCCTGCCAATAGGATTAAAGCCTTCTACGTTTAGATTATAGGCTTTGAGAATTAAATTATAGAAGAACTTAAAAGAGTTATCTAATCTCTTTAAAAAGGTATGATGCATTGATAGATATTCAGACCTCCAACTTTAAAAAGTCTAAATTAATAATGAAAGATTTGAATAAGAAATAAAGACTAAATTTACAGTGAGACAATATAATTCCTACAGATGGTCAAAATACTACTGAGATGTTTTTTAAAAACAATGTCAACTTGACATCTTCAAGAAACTCAAATAACTAAGATAAACAAAATAAAAGAGCTTCTCTCAACCATTTATTTCAACCTGTTATAGTGTTTACATTTTTGTAAGCCACTTCATATCCTTTTGTAGAATGAGGCAAGTAATGAAGTAATGAAGCAATTAATTTCAAATAAATATTACAAATAACAGATTAATATATTTTATAAAGAATGATATAGCATGAATTGTAAAGCATGAGAAAACTCCTTGAGTATCCAAACTGCCTTTCATTATGACTTTATTGCCAGTTTATATTAGAGTAATTAGGTTTTATAGGGTTATTTTTAGGCATTCTTCATCTTACCGGGGTTTGTGTCTCCTTTTGCAAAGCCACATTCGAACCGTTTTTTGTATTTTAATGCAGGCTTCTGCTCGATAGTTTATTTTGTTTTTCACTATGTGTAAGAGTAAATAAAATGACAGAAAATTATTCAGTTTAAATTGGACATATATATAAAAATTACATTTTGATCTTTGGGGATTCTAACATTTGGGATTATGGTGTTTGGGATTGTGTCTTTCAGGATTCTGATTGGCTCCCTGTCAAAGAACAGGATCTAAGCAGGGAATGTAGGGGAAGGGGCTAACATGAAAAACTGAAACTCCATGACCCCGAAAGACATTCTAAGAATTTAGACTTTGCCTTCTACTAAAGGAGAGACATAAAAGGCTTTTAGTTTAGAGACAGAACTCTGGGAAGCCAGGAAAATCAGTCTGGGAGCTACTGAAATTATTATGCACGAGGGGGAAGGGGCTCCCCTGAGGCACTGGCAATAAAAAGGAAGGAAAGTCAATATTTAGAGGAGGAATCAGTAGGATTTGGTGACTGACAAGATTTCAGGGATAAAAAAGGAAAGACAGCTACAATCTTGAAATTTTTGGCATGTGTATTAGATGCCACATAGGTGGAAAAGTTCTGGTTTAAGTCTCTGAGATGGGTGGATGGTGTTGAGGGGTGGGGGGACAGAGGGAGAAAAGAATCAAGTTAGTGAGTTCTGTTTTGTGTAAGACACAATGAAATTAATACCCCAAAACACATTCAGATAAAGAAAGTATCATACACCCCAAAAAAATTTTTTAAAAACTCTACAAATACTAGCTTATCACACATACTATGTATGAGGTGTTGCTTAAGGAACCAGGGACATAGTGTGAACAAAAGGCAGGCCCTGTTGCCCAACATTCAGCTCTGGGACAACTTTACAACATTCCACAAACCATCTCACTTCTAAAATAACAGAAGATCTTGGTGTGAAGGAGTCAACCTACATTTGATGACTGAGAGAGAGCACCATTGAACTTTCTTCCAGCGACTGCAGACTAGCCAGTGATTAACTCTTTTAACCAACTCTGCTAAGTGGTCAGGGTCAGACTTCATAATCTGATCAAATTCTGCAAACTAGAAAGTAAAATAACTTAGTATCAGTATTAAAAGAGAAATGTGTTTAAACATGCAGAAAGACACAAAATAAACAGAATTCAGGTCCAAAATCTAACTTTCTGAAAATGGTTGCATGCCAATTACATAGACACATCTTAGCAGAGCATATAGCAAACCCAAACACATTTGGCCACATTTTGCTTCCCCTTTCCTCTTTCCTTCAGGAGCGTTTTTTGGAGGTAAGAGAGGCTACCCATTGCTAGGTAGCAGATTCAATAATAAGAGCAGAAAAAAAATCTTAAATGACTTAATTATAGATGGTTGGCATGGCTTTATTGAGAGAAGAATGAGAAAGGACTAATATATCTCTGAATTGGCCCCCCCACGTTTTCAGATACACTTATGTAACTCTTGATAAGGGAAGGTCAGCTATACAGTAGCAGGTACCACACCAAAACTATTCTGTTTCTCCTAATTCTCATCTCCATTTTGGACAAAGATAAGAAATTGCTTCTAAAAGCCAGACAACACAAATAAAACAGCTATTAGGTTCTTAATAAATAAAATGCATTATTTCCAGTATTTATACCAAATTCCATACTGATTTCTACCCTTTACCAAATTTCCCACTACAATATTATGGATGTCCCACACCAATCAACATAACAGCGTCTTATAGTCAAAATTAAATTAAAGGTAACATAATGAGATTAAAGATCTCTGAATCTTTGCCTTAGGCTTTCAAGAAATCCTTCTAATTTTTCTGGAAGGAAACAAGACCAAGTGCTTTCTCTATCAGGCTATTCTTAAATAAGAGAAAGGTTGAGTTTATGATAAATATGTATGTTTAAAGCTAAGCCAACTATGAACATTTATATAGTCTTTTTCTCTTAGTTTTTCTTCTTGTTTAGGAAATGGTGTGGGTCCTCTGCAATAAAAATATTCGTAGGGAAGTACATACATTGGTAATGCACACATACCTTTCATCTCCTGTCTAAAAATGAAAAATCACATTTATTTACAATGATTAATTTATCTTTCAAGACACTAGAGGTATTAAATGATTCTGCTAAATCAAGCAAGTATGGTTGGCTATTTAAATATAGTAATAATCATGTTAAAAATCATGAGGATGCAATTATCCAATCAATATTAAATAAGTTAGGAATGGTCAAGATAGTATTACTAACAGATTCTGAATAGCATTTAGATATTTCTCTACTGAATATATTTGTTATGAAGTATTCATAAGAAAGTTATGAAGTATTCTGTAACTCAGCCTCATAATTTAGTATGAGAACTTACGAATACTAAAACTATATAGGACTATGTATTAGCCTAAAAAAATCATGTTACATTCAAAAGTATTTATACAGTCATTCATTCTAGAGCTTGAGAGAGGTCAGCACAAACTCCAATCCAACTTCCTTTTCCTTATTCATCTACCATACTTTAGTGGAACTTCTTCTCACAATGAAAACTCAAAAGTACTGTGAAAATCTCAAACCACTGAAGACTGAATTAATATGTTTTAGAAAAGCTTCTGATGTTTAAAATGCAAGTGTTTTCTTCCAGTACTCACTTAGGCATTTAACCCTTAGTTAAGCAAAAAAAAAGTCAAGTAAACAGTGCTTCAATTCCAACACTTCGAAAGCTGAATAAAACTGTAAAAATCTTATACAGAGCATTACACATTGTAAACTTCTCACAAGCAGGGAAATTGTGTATGTGTATGTGTCCACACATATACACATATATATTTCATACTGTTAGTGACCATATAATTCAAGAACAACACAAATCATTAAATACTTAAAAATATTCACTCACTAACCCCAACTATCCATATTCATAACGTTAAAGGTTAAAATAAAAATATATATTTACCTTTCCAGGTCTAAAAAACACTTTTGTTAACCCAAATTTGTAGTCAATTTCATTTAAGCCCAAAGCTTTAAAAAGAGCCTGAAAAATAAAAGTTAAAAAGTTAAATGCCAACTAGTAATTAGTAGGAAAGACAAGTGTATAGCTCAGACATTTCAATTTGAGTGGTATTTGTACCTTACAAAATAGTCTTGGATCCAATCTTGCAAGTTTATCTGGCATATATTTTTTATACATGTTATAGAGTTCATGAAATGAAGCTCGGGATGGAAAACCACCTTGCATCAAGTCCAAAACAGACACCATGCCTAGATTCATAAACAAACACAAATCACTACTAATCACCATACAGAAGTCTATAATAACATTTGAATGAGCAATTTTATAAATTAATTATTTAGAAATGGGTGATTTACAGGAATTATCAGCAATGAAATATTACATAAGAAATATTATCTTTATACTCAATATGTCCCAACTTACCCACTACCTAAAACTACTGCAGTTGAATTTCATCTAACACCAGTAAGACTAACCATTTCCTAGAGGTAAACTATTAGTCTCCAGAAAGCTCAAATTTAGTATGCATCTATTTTCTGCTAGAAGTCTCTGTGTCATAAACACAGTAGATAAAGCAAAGCCCTGCATTAGACCACTTTCCAAGTCCCTGAGGTTAATTTTAGAATAAGATTTCTAATACAGTCTATAAAAAGTAGTCAAATACATTCCCAAGTTCTCACCAGAGCTTAAACAAAACAAATGGAAAAGAAGGAAGAGCTCACTATTTCACCATAAAGACCCCCTTTCACTCCTTTCTCAAAGAAACTCATCTATTGTGATGAGTCTATCGGATGATTATCTATTTTCAGTATAACTCTAGAAAGTGTTTAATTTGAGCCTTGAGTCAATGTGAGCTTTTCAGATGAGAAAAAGTGTAAAACAGACAGGAAAGGCTCAATAGCTATAAGTAATGCCAGAAATTTTGTTTATAATAAGATCTGAATTTCAGTCTCCGAGACTATTCAAATCAATGGAGAAAAGATTATTCAATAAAAAGTGTTATGACAAATGGCCGGCCATTTGGAAAACAAAAATAACAGGAGATCCTTATCTCACTCCTTATATACCAAATTCTTGCTGTCAAAAATTTAAATTAAAAAAATGGAACTATAAAAATGTTTTAAATGAGTGAATTTTTATTTTAAAATAATCTCATAGGAAAGGTGGCCTTTCTAGATAGTCAGCTTGAATTTTAATCTATTTGACTGGCAAAGGTATAAAATATCAGTAGTACTGAGAATTGATAACAGCATAGGCAAACAAACACATGCATTCTTAGTGGAAGAGTAAACCAGTGTAAAAACTCTGGATAGCAATTTGGAAGTATTTTTCCAAATACTCAAAGGCTCAGTAAATCTATCCTACAACTTTTTATACTTGTGGGCAAAGATATGTGCAGATAATGTTCAGATGTCCTCAGGGTCATTGTGATAATAGAAAAAAAAAAACAGAAATAACTTAAAGATGAATTGATTAAATTATGATACCACCAACCATGTGATAGAATATACTAACTAAAAAGAATAGAAAAGAGTTTTATCTAACCAGTATAAAAAATACATCCAAGACATAGAGTTAAATGGTCAAGCCTGAGAAGTAAGGCTTCTTTTTACTTATAATATTGTGTACTATTTAATTTTTGTTACTGTGAACATATAAACTATTATAATTTTTAATTAATGAAACACAAAGAGGAAATCATTCCTATAGGAGAAAATCTCCAGCACTCAATTTAGTTCTAGGCTCTGCTTAGAGAAATAAAAGTAAAGTTTGGCTGGTACTGTCACAGTGCACGGGCTTGAGATGGGAGGGAATATGGAACATATAAGGAAGTAAAATGAAAGTTAGTGGGGCTGGAGCACAGAGAGGAGAGAGAGAGTGGAAAGAGATGAAGCTAGGGACACATGGGCCAGGCCATATGGGACCTCATAAGCTACTAGGATTTTGCTCTTCACCCTAATATCAATGGAGCCATTAGAACATTTTAAGCAGTAAAAAGATAAGATGATTAGAGATAAGTTGATCATTCTGAATGCATGAGAAAAACAGACGGGCAGATGCAAGGAGGATACTTAGGAAGCTACAGCAAAAACCCAGGTGAGATACGGTGCAGTTTGGATAAGAGAGTACTAGGACTCACTGTTTAGGAGGTTACGATCAATGGGACTCGGAGAGCCTTAGATAGAGAATAGACACCTGTGCTTTTCAACATGACAGTCACTAGCCACATGTCCTGTAGCTGCACTGGGCACACATGACTATTAAATTTAAATTTTAAAAAATTAAAATTAAATAAAATTTAAAATTTAGTACCTAAGTCATACTAGCCACACTTCAAGTACTCAATAGCCAAAAGTGTCTGGTGGCTACTATATTGGATATACATACAGAATATTTCCATTGCCATATAAAATTCTACTGGACAGCATTGATATAGAACGAGAAGAAAAACAGGCCTAACCCAAAAACTAAAAAACTCTAACAAATAATATCCAGGTAGAAGAGAATGAGCCTACAGAGAAATCAGGAATGACCAGAGAATTCAAAAGCAAAGCACAGGGGCATATGCTGTTTCAGAAGCCAAGGCAGGGATATGTAAAACGGATTGGCCGGAGTCAAATGTGGCTGTGAAGTCCACTAAGATAAGAAACGCAAAATGGACACTTGATTTAGGATCAAGCCAATCTCTGGTCACCTTGTCAAGGTGGGGGCTAAATTCTCTTGGGGTTAAAGAGTGAGTGGAAGGCAGGATACTGAGAAAGCAAGAATATTCTTGTAGAGAAAAGGAACAAATGGAGAAAAACAGTGAAGAAGAAGATAGGGAGGTTGCTGAAAGGAAATGCTGGTCAGACATGAGATTTTGGCATGTTTAAATGGTAACAGGAAAGATCCAACTCAAAGGGAATTGTTCAATATAAAAAACCAATACTGAAGATTCATGAGAAGAGATGGATTTCAAGGAATAATGAGCCTCAGCTAGGAAGAGAGGTGGGAGCTTTCTTAATAGGAGGAAAGGTTATGTAGGTAGGTAGAAGTGCTTGACAGCAAACAGGTAAAGCTTAAGATGTTTTATTAAAGAGGGAAGGCTCAGAGATTTGAGGAGAACAACATGGGCCTGACTGGTCTCTGTAGAGAAACACAACATGCTGACCAGGGAAACATGACAGAACAAGTTTGAAAGCCTTTTAAAAGTCAGTGATCATGAATTTAATTGGCACCAATTTGTCTTTCCTACCAACACTGTGCAGACAAGGAGGAGGGACAGAATTAGATTCATCAACATCTAGGGTGTTGTAAGAGGGGTCAGAGGCAGGTCCAGATCTGTGGGCAGGGCCCATTAAGAAAAGAACACAAAATTGCAAATTACAAAAATAATACAAAATTAAGAGCAGGGCTTTGGAAGGGATTTATTTAAATGAAGGACCCTGAAGCTTGAGTGACCTTAGCTTCATGGTAAATCTGCCTGTGAGAGGAACAAAATGAGGAGTCTGACAGGCAAGGGAGTCTACGAAAGTGTCAGGGGCCCTAGCTGATCTCAAGGTAAATAAAGGAGAAGGCTGATGCCTTGGGAGGAAGCAGGGGTAGTCTGGGTGGGGACGGAGGATGGACGTGGGGCTCAGGGAAATCAGGGGAGCAAAGTTAGACACAGCAGGCAGGGGTAGGAAGTGACAGTTTAACCAAGTGCATAAAAGTGTCACAGAAGCCAAGGAGGGCATTGTGCTGTTTTCATTTTTCCACAGCGGTGGAGTAGGAAGCAAGGGCACCAGAGCCCACCTCCTCACGCAGTTGTGTAGGGAATGAGAAATGAACTGCTGCCGACTGAGAAGGCCATAGGAAAGCAGCCGACTTAAAAGAGATCCAGGTTTGCCATTAAAGAGTTTTCATAAATGTTATGTCAATGATGTAAAATAGTTTATTTCATAACAAACTATAACCCGATACTGCTCAAGTAATTTGCCATTAACGCTTTTCTTATAAAGAAAATATAAGACGAAAATCTCGTTGCACTTTAAAATAATCAAGATAATGATGAATTATTTGAAAACACTGGACCTATTAAATTGCATTTGAGCTGCAACTACTGACACATACTGACATATATTATGAAAATATGGAAATACCTGAACATTGAAGTTGAGACAGAATTTGAGCACCCTCAAAGTGGTGGCTTGTCATCTTTAAGTTAGGTTTGATGCAACGAATAAAGCTTGCTCCCTAGGAAAATAAAGGTACTTTTTGAAACAACAAATACAGAACCCTTATTTTTCTATTGCTATGAATACCAGCAACTTTCAATGCAAATTAACGTTAACATATGAAACTTTTGAAATAACTACTTAAGGAATTAAAATGTTTATTAGCATACTTTTATAATTTCAAGCTTAGAATGAATCTTTGCATTACAAATTAATAGTACTAGAAAAATATTTTAGATCTGAATGCCAAAAACTGCAAAAAGGAAACTCTCTCACTGTAAAATATTTTTAACATATTTGAACAATACATTTTGCAGGCTAATATACATGTGATTTGATTCTATACTTAAATGTATTTATATGCAATATTTCTGTGATAAGAAAATTGCCCTAGGAGAAGAGGAATAAATGAAATTATGCCCCTTAAAATTCAGGCCAAAGTGTTAAAAAAAATTTTTTTTTCAATCATTCTACTTCAAAAATATACAGAGGTCCCTAAGCTGCACCGCTGCACATTTTAAAGTTTTGTTTGTTAAATATTTTTAAAAGCTTAAAGGCATTTTGAATCAATTATCAGATTATGCTGAATGAGGCAGAAAGAACACTGATTATGCATACAATGAGACTGCTGAGTGCTGATGCTAATATATTAGACATCCAAATAACTACTTCTCTTTGGAGTAGTTACCTTGCAAAACTGTATAATTATTTCAACAATGATGCTCACTGCAAACACTTCTAGAACACATTTTAGAAGTGCCTTCTTTTCAAAATGACTATTTGAAAATGAAGAGTACTCAGTCAAGTTTTGTGGATTTGTGTAAAATGACTACCTTGGAATCATGCTTCGTTTATATAAACCACATAATAAATTTCTTTCTATGGTGTCTTTTTCATTTCAAAAAACAGGGTGGTTCACTAAAAGGATAGTTAAAAAACAGGCTCCTAATAAATTTTGTCTCCATAGGGCATAAAAATATTATGTTCATTTTTTCCACATCAACATTGTTTGTCTGGAGAATATTACTACGAGAGTAATAAAATGAGGTTGAATTACATGCTTAATCTTTAATCCTAAAAAAATACATTATCCTTCTCTATAATTACTGATTATTAACACCTGCCTCAAACTACAGGCTAATCTTAATTTAATAATATTCAAAGAGTTCTATATGTTTCTAAAATAATTTGGCTTCACATACATATAGGACCTTTCTTTAGAACAAACCTAATCAAATGATAACCATTTTATAAAAGTTTATTTTTTTTAATAAAGGGAATATGGTTTAAAAGGTATTTCTAATTATTCCAGGTTACTATGCTTAGTTATATAATTAGTAACCATAATTTTAAAGGACGATTTTTAAAAAAACCTGTTTTCTTTTTAGGAGTACTCACAGTACTTCGAAGTTTATCCAGAAGCAAATTTAACTGTGTCTGTGAAAGAAAGGAAATCAGTTTATTTTGAAAAGCAAAAGTATACAGTGTCATAAGTTAATATTAGCGCTCCACTATTAGAATAAAACAACATGCAATAACATCCACATATGACACATTATGATTTAGCAAAGTCCTAGTACACAAACTCTTTACGAGACACAGCATCATGCAAAATGGCTAATGTAATGTCAAGGAAAAGAACTCATTTTTCTTACCCAGAACTTGTGTAATTAAAAAACTAAAAATTAGCAATACTAAAAAAATATACATACATTTGTAGGTGGGATGAATGAGGAAAAAATGTATAGGCAATGAAAATGAAAATGGTGGGGATGCATTTAATAAAAGATCAATAGTACAGTATCTGAATATGTGGCAAACTAGGTGTAGTGTGTGTCATACACCATTAAGAAGGAAGACGTTTAAAATATACACTAATGGTAAACATATTAGAATTGTCTTATGGAACACTTAGCGTAAACAAAATTGTCCTGTCTAGCTACAGAACTCTCTGTATTATTTTAAAACATTTCACGTTTCAATTATTTTTAAAAACTTGGTCAATTTTCTAAAAAAAATTGACAACGAACATTACAAGTGACTATGCTTTTCTGTTTTTATAATATTGATCATAATTTTATTCTGGTTCAGTACTTAAATTCATTTATTCACTTTACTAGTCTGCAAAGTAAATTAATTATATAAAATTCTTATGCATGGATTTTATAGTGAGATGATTATACTACTTACAAAAGACAAATTAAAATGTTAATTCTTAAATTAACATATTGTATTAATCATAGCTATAATTAATAATAGGCATACTTTACTAAACGCTTTCTATGAGTTAAGCACTACTCAAAGCTTTTCACAGGCATTATCATGTTTAATCCTAATTAAGGATACAACAAACCAATCCTGATTAAGGATATATTAGCTTCATTTTACAGATGAAAGCACTGAGGTCCAAGGAGATAAATAACTTGCCCAAGATTATTGGAGCTACTAATGGCAAAGCCATGATTCCAACATAAGCCTGACACCAAGTTTCATTCTTCTATCTGTGATACCACTACAGTATCCCTCATATATACTGAGAGGCTTAAGTTATTAAAATGGAATAAATCTGTCATTGAATTAAAGAAATACAGCCATATCCTACTTATCTGGTTAACAGAGTTCTGACAATCAATCTAGACCACCACATAACTGAAAAGCAAGTATAAGAGCCACTGATTTGGAAAGAAAACAACTGTCACACAGTCCATGCTCCTTAATCCACAGACTAAGCACAGTGTTCTCCAAAAAAAAAAGAGATAAAGTCAAAAGAATAGAAGCAGCAAAAGTAAACTAACAGCAACTGAGAAAAAAGGAAAGAAAGTCAATTATCAAAAAACAGCAGTCAAGGATCCTAAGGCATAAGGGTAAACCGCCTTATGCAACTTATGCTTCATTGGTATTTTATTTTTATCTTAAAGTATACAAATATTCATGTTTATAATAGGATAAGACTTCCATCAAAGGGTTGACTTTTTCTAAAACAGTAAAAGGTTTATGTTTCAATAACCTGAAAAAGTACTTTTCAGTGGAAAATGTTTCATCTGCAATGCTGCTGGATAACTGAAGTATTACTATAAATGATAGCCAGTTTTGTTCTTACCGCCTTACATAATTCAAGCTTAATTTAATGAGCTATTCTGCCATATTTAAAATTAAGAACACTATTAATATTTCATTTCAAAGTATCTCAGAGAAAAACATATGTGAAATATTTTTAGTATCACTCAGTTATAGCTTTCAGTAGTCTAAGGTAAAAAATACATCTTATTATATATAAGCAATTATAAGGCATTTCAAGGCTCAACATAAAAGATTATTTAAACCAAAGAAGAATTTTAAGAATGTTTTTATTAATACTGTCTAAAACTTCAAGTATTGTTCTTATCAACAATACTACTATAATATTACAATAGGAAAATACTTCATGAATGATAGCCACTTCATATAGGCTAATATACTATTTTAAAACCAATGCTATCAAATGCCTATTCAGAAATTAAAGAATACCCAAATAAGGGGAAAAAACTGCTCACTGAGAGAATCAGGAACTCACAATTAATATAACTTATAACAAAATTCAAGGCTTTTTATTCAGTTACCTAAAAATGTATTATGAGCTTTCCTCTTTAAGCATTAAAAAAAATCTAACTCTTATAAACATGATTTTATCAAGTTAATTATTTAGAGCCCATTTCAATCCAAAGGGATCTGAGGAGGCTTATACTATCAGTCAGTATCACAATATCCTGATACTTAAATATTGTACCTAATTATATCATTTTCAATATTTACAAACATACAATGAAAAGCAAATGTAGAGTTTTATTATAAATATAATAATAATACGTTGTGGAAATGTATGTGAGATAAATTAATTCTATTTCTTTGTTCTATGTATTATAGTTTGTTTTCATTAAACTTGTAATTTTTTGAATTATTTTTCCTATGCTAAATATTCAACATTAGAAACAATTAGTAGTGTTCCATTTCTAAGACACACCTTGTTCACATTCCTTGTCAGAGCTCAAAGAATAAATCCCTGATCCAAAAATAATAAAACAAATGAAATATTCTTCAATGTTAAACAAGCAATTTAAAGAGTTTGCCACACCAAAGCACATATTTTTTTACAGAAGTTATTAAAAGCTTTAATCGAATTTTAGTGTGATATGTGCATCCATAATGCCACTGTGAGAGAAAACACGTTGAAAACAAATTACAAACTGAATCATTTAACTTGAGATGGGCCCTTTTTAGCATGGCAGTCACTTTATAAACAGGAGTCCATGAAGGTGATCATTTACCTGAAGCCCCTGGCTGTGCCTGCTTTTCCTCTCAACTCAACTAGTCCTCTCTAGCCATCCCGAGCTGGACTACTCCAGCCAAAACAAAACTGCTGAATGAGGAAGGAAACAGAAAACACATGGGAAAGAGAAGGTTTGAAGGTCAACCAGACAGTATGCAGAAGCAAGAACATTAGGAGAAGCAACCAGATATGTTAAGAACCAAGAAAGAACACATTCAGAAAACTGCAAGCTTTTCTGTATGTTCAATTATTAGGCCTACATTATGATATTTTACATACAAATATCAACAATGCAGGGTCTGCTATTGAACTTCACTTGTGGGATTTCTGACAGAGATCTACATTATCCACTTTAGAAAATAAAACAATATATTTCATTTTAAATGCAGTAAAAAATTCAAATAATTTATTTAACACAAATACCTTAAACTTGTTTCCCACGCTGATGAAGCTAAGTTTCCCTGCTTTTTGTTTAGTATCTTTGTTGTTATTGGTGGATGATTCAAATAATTCCCGTATAAACTTATCCCGGGATTCACATATCAAGGATTCAAGAGACATATGTAAAGCATCATTGTTTTTCTCCACAAACTGGGTCTGAAAAATAAGTTAGACACGAATGTTTCAGTACATCTTACAATAATATCCCTTAATGTCCAATGGAACTTTCTATGATGATAGAAATGTTCTATATCTGCACTGTCCAATTCAGTTGCCACTAGTCAATGTGGATATTGAGCACTTTTAAGTATGGCTAGTGTATTGGAGAACTGAATTCTTAATTTCATTTAATTTAAATTTAAATAGCCACATGAGGGTACAAGCTATCATATTGTACAGTGCAGCTTCAACGGTAAATGGTTTCTCCTTGTAAAAATTATACTCACTGTTTCATAGCACACTGCCCCTGCAAAATGCCTGATAATGAAGCCTTCATCATCTCTGATGTTTCTATGAACTGCCAGTTTAGATTTTCTGGGAATCTGAAAAACAATACATACATGAGTTATTAAGGTATCAAAAAATATATTACATAATCTTCCTTTAGGAAACATCTGAGATATAAAATACTTAAAAGTATAAAGGAAATTTTCACATATTCCACAATTGTACTGCTTTTTAAACATCTAGGATGCTTTAAAGTATCAGTGAAATCTAGCAAACATTTGGTATAATCTCTTAGGAGGGAAAATAGGTGTTAAGACAAAACACACACACACAAACCCCAAAAGCCCACTATTTAGAAGCACATGCAAAACATAATTGGTATGTTATAAAGTTACCCTCCTATTTCTAAAGTAGTGGTTCTGACCGTGGTGCTGTATTAGAATCACCTGGAGGACTTTTAAATCTCCCAAAGCCCACACCATTTACATCAGGTGATTCCCATGTGCAGCCATGTAAACACCTGAAATCAGCATAGGGTCTCTCCCACTTTTTCACACCATACGTCCTAACATATTTACACAATGAGCCTGAATCTATTTCAAGAAAACTAAACCATTTTAGGGTTGGTTGTACCACTTAATTATTTCATTATTGGTGTCACATTTAAAGTTTCCAAAATGGTTTCACATATAAGACCCTATCTGATCCTCAAAATAACCAAAGGTTAAGCAAGATAATCTCATTCAAAAATGAGGAAACTAAGAAAACGAGTCAGATACGGGCTCTGCAGCCAAACCCACCCATTTTCACATGCCATACTGGGTAGGTCACTCAACCTCTCCTTGTATGTTTCCTCATCTGGAGCATGGGGAAACTAACGGGATTAAATGAAATAATTCTAGTAAAAGTATTAGAACAGTGCCTGGCACACATAAGTGTTCAATAAACAGTTATTATATTTATTTTCAAAAATATACAATAGGAATGGCCTATATAAATCAGGACTTACTGCTTTACTCTAGTTCTCATTTGAGAAAAGCAGCCAAAGCCCATTTCTGACGCTTCAGTTTGCTAACCTTTGAGTTACATGCCTCTGAGATCCTGGTCACAATTTTGTTGACTATCGATCAGTACCCTTAGTAAAGGTAACTGTGCATCCACAGGCTGGTCATAACAAAGACCAGTGAGCTGTGAATAAATAGGACTGTATACACATCTTCAATTTTAGCAAGTTTTGTTGAGGATATGTATTTTTTTATTTTTATCTCCACTGAGGTACCAGAAACAGGCTCCATATTACAAGAAATAATTAAAGACATAGAAGAACTTCAAGTCAATGCAGCAGTTGGTTGTGGGATTTCAGTCCCTAGGGAAGGTTAACACAATTACATCAGCTAGTCAAGTAAATACATTTACCCTATTTACCACTGCTTTTGTTAAGGATGAATGGAAACAAAAATATTTGTTACCATTCATTCAAGCTCCTAGATCCATCAAAGCAATGATCATTATACTATGTTACAATCTCAAAATAATATACAGTACGGGATGCATTTGCCTGATAGCTCCCTAATTCCACTAAGCAACTAAACAGCTTTACTTTCTCTCTCTCCTTTCTTTTTTTCATTGTTGTTGTCATCTTTAAGATGAGGCTATACTGTCTTTGTGGTTGAAAGTAACATCCATATTTCTCTGTGCTAGGCAGGCTTTTTCTGGACCCAAAGATGGATGTGCTTGTATTACCTCAGCTAATAGTGGGTGAATGAAAAGACAAACAGAATGAGGTGAACACAGGGAACACCTCAATAGCCACACAGTCCAGCCTCCTGGAGAACAGCTCTACTTTTCACTGCTACCAGGATTCAGGCGGTTCAGGAACCAGGTCTTCCGGCCCTTTTAGAGTGCACCGCTCTCTGATTTCTAATGTTCTCCGCGTCTGTTTTTCCCTTTACTCCACCTAATCCTTCTATCGTTTCAGCTTCTATTTCCTTCTCTGAGTATATTTTCCATTCAAAACTCCCTAGAAAGAGGATTAAAGTGAATTGGCTGAGCACTATCTAATATGCATTGCTTCCACCAGTCAAGAGTTCTAAGCCACAACCTTCACTGCTGGTCTTACAAATGTGCAAATGGTTGCTTGCAACTTTAGGTGCTAACCCCTGGAACATGATCAAAGTCACATGATACAAAACAAAGCAATTGATAGTCACTTAGCTCAAAAGGGAGACCATGCAGACAGCAGGCAAATCTCTTTGTTAATCTTAGACAGGTGAAATGTACTTTTCATCTAGAGAAAAGGGCCTTAATTGCACAGATCATTATCACCAAAAACATATATAAACTAAATGCCCATCTGTATAAGATGCTGTGCTGAATATAATATAGTTGCTCTAAACCCTACAAAATTTATGATTCTAATTATCAATAATATCTAGTATCTAGTGCATCTTTTTAATTATTTCTTTTCCCACCAACATCTCAATTTTAGAATGGCAAACTCACCGTGAGTCGGAAATGGTCCTTGTGCTTTTGGTGAACTGCAGATGTAAAGTGTTGATCGCTTGGCTGGGGAAGGCGATTTTCTTCATCCAAAATATCCAGTATTCCCACTAATTTTGCTTCAATTAAATCTATTTCAAACAATGGAAATACTCGTAGTAGGGTAAAAAACAACATTTTACAGATATGTGAACAATTTACTGACTGCAAATTTCAAGGACTGATGAAAAACAACATAACAGATAATTCTGTAAGTATTCTCTCAAAAGCTATAGAGAACACAAGGATTTTTATTTCAAATCTGGCCTTTTATTAGAAAGTAATACCATATATTTAATATAGGTCTTAGAAAAACAAGCCCATAAAGAAGGCACTAATACAATAACCATTCCATTTGTAAGCTAGGATAAGCAGCAAAGGAACCAGAAAATCCTCCTTTTCCAGATGACATCTGTATGCAAAGTGAAGTAAAAATACAGAAGCTTTTGCACGCATAGCTTTTTAATAATACTTTTAGAAACTGATCTAAATGCTTTCAAGCAAAACTTTTCAATAACAACACATCTTTATGCTCTTTCCATTCATTCATTTGAATTTCCTGCCTGTTCAAAACATATGTAAAATGTAAACTGCTTACACACAATATATAAGAATTGTTGAGTGAGACAGAGCTATAGGAAGAGAAATGGAGATTCTAACTGCACTGGTCAGAAATTGATGCTTCTTGGGCAAGTAGTGATAGTGATGGAAGGGCATGTTGAACTAAAGCTATAAACTCGAGTATTCTGAAGGAGGTATAGGTGGACTAAAAGATAAATGGAAGGGGAGAAGTTCCAGACAAGATATCAAACTACACAAAGACACAGGCAAGAAAAGGTACGGCATGTTAAGGGAATGCTGAGTAGACTAAGTGGGATGTGAAAGTGCTTTGAAAAGTTATACTGATGTAAAGTAATATCATTATTATATTGTCTTGTCCAAATCTGGCGCATGAGTTACTAACTAGATTGTCAAATTGAGTTTTCAAAACAAGCCTTGTCCAACAGTTTATTTTTGAGATGGGATGGAAAGAAAAATAAGACTGAAAGCTAGCAGGGGTTAGGGAGAGGGTGAGTTTCAGGGAAAGGTTTCTTTCCTGCTAAGATAGAGAAAAGAGCCCTGTTCTCCTGCTGCACAGCATTATCTGGATGTGACACGTGGAACTTCTGAGCCAACCTGCAACCAGTCAGAGGGTGCTGCCAACGCACAGAGGAGAGCAGAACCAAGAGAACTGCAGAAAAACAGAGCCGAACCCTGATACACCTCGCCTGGAGCCTGGCCTAACTATGGACTTCCTCATGTGAGATGATAAATCCCTTTGCTGCCTAAGCAATTGAGTTTACCTCTTAAATAATTCACACGTTATCTACTAAGTAGAAAAACCCCCATCACGATAAATAGAGAAGACTTTAAAAAACTTTCAACAAAACTAAATTTGATGTCTTGGTAGGAAAAATAACTTCTAAGCAGTAGCAGACAAGTAAAGCTCTTTCAAATATGAGTTTCAAGTCCTATAACTAGTAATGTCAATCATAGAGCACAGAAAAAAACAGTAGTAAATGTACTCACTATATCTTCCCTTATTTCTCAAAGATAGAGTTAAAAAATACATACCTATACAGTCCTGATTATCCACATAATGCACTTCATTAACACCTAAACCTTCTTTTTGATAGAGTTCTTGTTCCTAAAAATGAAATAATCATAATCATAGATATGGAAATACTGTGTGATATGAAATAGACTCAATGTTTTGTGCTGTTTCTGATCATAACATTTATTAATTAGAATGCAAAGGTGTATAACAGCTAGTATAGTCCTAAAGTTTTCTAGAGATGGAACAGATTTTGAACATTTGCAGACAGGCACTAAAATCAAGGACATAGCAATTAACTACAAATGGCTCCAATACCTACATAGTGATATAATATATATGAGGTATACATCAAATGGGGAAAATAAGTATAATTTAGAAGAATAACATATAAATCAAAGTTGAGTCTTTAGATGTAAGTCTAGTATGTTCTTAAAAAAATTTTTAAACAATTTTTATCACAGATGAGTACACTATGCAATGAGCTTAAGGTAATTTGTTTTAACATTGTTTCCTGAATGTTTAAATACTTCTTCCCATGAAATATACTAAAAAAGGTTCCCAGCATTCTAGAAGGCACTGTCCACTTTAACTCAGTCTGAATTTGAAATTCACATTTTAAAGGATGTCATAAAAGTAAACACAAATCAACGTACTGTCTCCTCTTTATAAAGTTTCTAGATAAAGCTTCTTGCTGGGTTGGTGTGGAAGGGAAGGATTAAGTCATGTTAAATGAAAAATATGCATGTAAAACTTCACATGATAATAGAAGAACTAATGTGGTTGGATAAAACACTTTCAAATAAACTATCTTACTGATAAGTACTTGTTTTATCTGTTTTTTTATGCCAGAATTCATTTAACTGTAGCATATAAGTGAAATACACAAAAGCTGGAATGTGCTGGGAAGCCCTTAAAGACAGACATAATAAAAATACGGGAAAAGATAGATGGGATGGGAACAGGAAAAAAAAATATTGCACATTTCAGCCCAGATACAGTGGAGGAAATAACTTAGAATACAGTAGAAAATACGGAGAAAATACAGTGCCATGGGACAGCAAACAGAAAAGGGGGGCTCAGACCTGCAGAAGTTACTAGAATGCTCTGGGAATTAGTTTCTTTATCCGTAAAATAAGGGGCTGGACTAGATGCCCTCTCAGGTCCTTTTACTTCTACTGTCTCATTCAATAAAACATATCTCAAATAGTACAATGAAAAGAAAGTCAAGGGTATTGGTAGGAAATAGTGGGAGAATCCAAATTCAGAGAAAAAATTGTGAGCCTAATCATAAATAAACCCATTCAAAGCTACCTTTACTTTCTGCACTCTAAAGAATTATAAAGTAACTTTCCTAGACTTGGTATTCCGAGTGCTGGCCACATCCACAGTTATTTACCACGAGTAGTGGCAGGAAGTTCCTTACTGGACCAGAGTTGGTGTCTGGCCAAAGGCAAGCCATCCGCAGACTGGCTGTTTACAAAGTACCACCCACAAGGTACCGTTGCAGGGAAATACTGCCCACTCCAGGCCAATGGCTCCATGGAATCTTCTGACCTCATGGCTTTGCCACTATACATAGAGAAAAGGCAAGTAGGCAGTAGAAGGGACTTGAAAGAAGGGTGGGAGACCCCAAGGACAAGGATGAAAGTAGAAAGTTGTTTGGCAGTGGCAGAAGTAGAGACAACAGAATTAGAAAAAGAAACAAAGAGAACTTCTAGTCTAGTAAAAACCACCAGTAAGAAACAATCGATGTCCACTTATGAGGAGGCACCTATTATCATTTTTATCAGGTCCCTAAGCTTCAGCTGAACCATTATCACTTCTGATGTGCCCAAGGGTCTCTGTTGGGCTTCCCAAGTTCCCTGGCCCACCATCCCTTATACCCCACCAAAACCCATCAATCAGGGTAACTGCAGCATGTCTCTCCTGCTGGAAATTTAAAATAGCCTAATACAGATCTTAAGTTTAAAATATAATGGCAATTACCTCCTTCAGAATCCTTTCGTTAAAAAATTGTTGAAGTTTTTCATTGCAATAGTTGATGCAAAATTGTTCGAAACTGTTATGTTCAAAGTACTCTGAAAACATAAACCAGAACCAAGAGTCATCATCAGATCAACTTCATATAACTTTATCGAAGAATAAAATGTTGTTATATTAATGTCTTATTTTTTAAATTAGGTTAAAAAACATATAATTTGTTCTATGCTTCCCAAATACTGTTATTTCAAGACATAAAATTTGAGGGGCATTAAAATTAAGTATTAAAAATACCCTGCTTCAATTGACAAAAAAGGCGTTTGTCAGATGAGATAAATGTTATACAGCAAAAGCTATAAAATGTAAGCTACTTATAATAACCTTTTAAAGCACAGGTATTAAAGCAATCTAAATTAAAGCACAAAAATGACTTACAATGCAAGTGCTTTAGAAAACTTTTTTCCACATAATCTGTAAAATTACAGTTATCAAAAATGCTATGGAAACTAATTCATTTCTAAAATCAAGAGATTATATTACATGCTGTATAGGATCTATATAGCTCTAAAATTTTATGGTTCTGTATATATGTATGTTATGCTAAAAATAGTGTAGATTGTAAAATCTTAAGTTAGTGATGAGTGTTTCTCTACCTTTGAACCAAAGGTAATGATTTATTATAAATTTTAAAATATATATCACATCAAAAGGAAAACTCTGTCCCTCCCAAAACATAAACGCTTATATCTTCCCTTGGGAAAGGCAAACAAACCAGGAAGGAGGAAGATACCACTTCTTCACAGCCAGAAAGAACGCACACATCGATAAAGCCCAATACAAAATCCATTGGATTTACTTCAAGATTTTTACAACACACAGTCATTCAGAAAAAAGCAACATTAAGATGCTGGTGACCCATTTCATTTCTGGTTGAACAGCTCTACAGTTGTTCTCAATTACTTACCTTGACATCTTATTCATTTGATGGAAAATTAATTGAAAATAGCTATTTGCTGACAACACTAGTGAAGAATTTTTACACAGTCATGAAGTTTGACCTCTGTGTTAGGTCAACCTATACCCAGCTCTACATGTCAGTCGATGGTTTTAGTGACTTTATTATCCTTATTTATTATCTTTATTTAGTTATTGACCTTATTATCTTTTTTTAAGAGACCGGTCTCACTCTGCCACCTAGGCTGGAGTGCAGTGGTATGATCATAGTTCACTGCAGCCTAAAACACCTGGGCTTAAGCAATCGTCCCACCTCAACCTTCTGAGTAACTAGGATTACAGGTGTGGGCCATCATACCTGGCAATCTTATTATCTTTATTGGTAGCACTCAAGAGCTTACCTGTATTTAGTTGAACTCATTTAAGAGTACAGTGATACCCTTAACTATAATAATTTCAATCATGTTTAAATTTTAGCATGAGTGTGACCAAAACTAACCCCCATGAGTCTTTCCTTTGTTTTTTTAGAGCACTGGCTTCCTATTTAAGTCATATTATGAAATGCAGGTATGGACATACAATTGACAATACATCAAGTGAAAGGTATTACAGAGTGAAAAGGTTTTTTTTAATTTAATATGCATGAAAAAAACATCAAACTAATATAAACTCACAAAAGAAACTATACTTACCAAAACCAGCGATATCTAGGACTCCAATAAAATAGGATGATGTTTCAAAAGGAAAACACTGATTTACTCTGTTTACCACATGATCAAAAAGATGGCTATAGACCGTCTTTGCCAAAGCATCACGAGCATTGTTTGCTTGCTCCACTTTCAGAGGTACCCTGTAAAAGAAGATTATGCCAGTAAAAATTCTTTATGATAGTATACTGTAAAAATAATGCCAGACCCCAAGGTCAAAGTATACCTGCATATATTCACTGCGAAAACAAAATAAACAGTTACCCAGGGTCATGTGTGAACAGGCACATATAAAAGCAGCTAAGAAGAAAACTACTGGAGAAGAACTAAAGGAGTTAAGTAAAATTAGATCGAAAATCTATTATTAGGTAAAAGAACTTGAGGCTTAAAAAATCATTTTAACCTTAATTTATGTTTCACTTTATATGCTGAATATATAAAAATTACTCAGGGGAATAATGTTCTTTTTGATTTTATTTAAATGCAAAAGAAGCTTTGTTTAATTCAGGATAACTTTAAAGTTTGGTAACTTCTTTAGATTGTTTAGGAAAAAATGTTTACATCTTAAAATTTGAACTATCCAACTCTACTTTTTTTTTTTTTAAAGCCAGTCAAATTTAGCAGTGGGGGGATTGAATACCAACTTTAGTGACACTAATGTTAATAAGTTCTGATAACCCACTACCATAGGACCAGCCCAACTCTACTTTTTAATATAAGTAACTGCATAGTATAACAGTATTAGATGTTGCAGGTACAGATACACAGCCATTGTACTCAAGAAAACTATACTCTGATGAAGAGAGACTGACACAAAAGGGAATTTCCAAACACCATGCTAAATGCTACCACAAAGATAAGCATGGAGCATTGTGAAAGCACCCCCAAAAAATTCAAATTTGGAAGTAGCTTTGAAAGTCATTCAGGTCAGCCTGATACTTGAATTCCCCCTAAATAGTGCATTTCCAACTTTTATTTCCTATAATGGAATCCTTTCTTGAAGTGAATTTTATGCAGGCACCCTGTCCATTGAATGCATAAAACAAACGCTTTGCAACAAAGCAGAAATGGGGAAATGGAGAAAACAATATCTGAGGACCACCCACCTGTACCTTTATGGACCTTCCCTTGGGCCCCAGACATATATATCTCTAAGGAACCAAGCAACTGTAGGACACTGCTCTACAAACTCCTTCCAGAGTTTTTCTTTATAATTAGATAATTTTGAATTAGCTTAGCAAAGAATCTAGTTAAGCATATCTTGCTAATGTTTCCAAAAGTGTAAGAGGTAGAAAATTTTCTGAGTGGCTAAAAGCTTTTCAAAAAAAATCTCTGTTTTAATTTGTTGAAAATTTTTCTGATATATGTCACTAGAGCTCACTGCTTATCTTATTTAGCAAGGTATAGAGGATCTGACTCTTTCCCCCACAAATGAAGATCTTGCAGGGCCTCAGAATGAAAAGCCTGAATATGAATTTTATTCTACAGTACCCAAACCAGAAATACATAAAATATAGGATATTAAGCCAAAAGTATACATATACCCAGGTACAATCTAGAAGTTCTTAGCTGCCGATTTTAAAAATCTTGGCTAGGGCCTTATTTTCTTGTCATGTGCAAGATTCTTCTAACTCAAGAATCCTAAAGATAACAGAAGTTTTATTTGCTGAGTATTTTGCTTAAGTGAGTTCTGCTTAATAAAAGTTTTAGTATACACCATTTGCATGGAAAATCACTTTAAAGTATAATGATCTGTGGCCTAAAACAGTCAGATGTTGATTTATATTATCAGCTCCTATTTTCATAGTTGTACAAAAGTTTAATCTCTCTCTTACCTTATAAATTCCAAATCTGTGCCATCTAGAATATCTGTAAGGAACAACTTTAAGTAAGAGTTATGCTAAATCCTATTTATATGGTGGATTACTACAGTAAGATGCAAGAATTTTGATCTATCAAGCACGGGTTTTAGAACATTATAATGAAAAGAATGAATTACACATAAAGATCAACTTTAAATCTTAGTGTTCTCAAAAAAAAGATTTTTCCTTGTAAAACTGCAAGGCAGAATTTTTGCAGAGCAATGAGTTAGGGAACTTACTTTATAACTGTTCCTTTGGTGCCCCCTGCTGTTGTTAGCATGACTCGTGTGGTTAAACTTACTCGAAGATCATCTTGGTCCAAACCCAGTAACTCAGCACAATATTCCAAAGACTGAGCAGATTTATTCTTCAGATTACAACCACCTAATGAAAATATATTTTAATTTGAAATTAATAAATGTTATATAAACCAGATTTTCAAGACCCATTTCTTCAAATTATACTTCACTTATATAAAACTATGGAATAGATAAGTCTTATTTGTAACTCTTAAATCTACCTTACATTTTTACCATCCTTGACAGACACCCATACTGCTAAGGTCAACAGAAGACCCTCACTCGGGGCAGTCCACAGCATAATCCTTTCAGCTCATCAATATTAAACTGCTACTGTTTCATTTTTTATGACTTTGTAAGTAAAACAGATTGATGGATTATAATCCTTTATAATAATATTAAATCTCTAGAGAAATATAGTATCTTATCATTAAAATTCATACAACTCCAGAAAACTTTAAGCAGTAATATTAGTGCTAATGTTGTAAGGCATTTTAGCAGGCCAATTCGGATATAGATGTCTATGTACATGTGTATGTGTGTACATATGCATGTGCTCATGTTGCTTGGGTATCGAAGGAGAGGGTGAAGAGGCAATTGCTATTACCTGTACAGGCTAAATATCCCTTACCTGAAATGCTTGGGACAAAAAGTATTTCAGACTTTGGATTTTTTCAGATTTTGGAACATCTGCATATACATAATGAGATATCATGGGATAGGACCCAAGTCTAAACATGAAATTCATTTATGTTCATACACACCTTATACACACTTATACTGCTGTCTAGTTTCTCCAACAGCTTGACTTTCTGTGCTACAGATAAACATAAATGCTTCCTTTTTCTTATCACTGTTACCCAAGGGGTATCCTCAGGCCTCCTTGACATTTACAACAATATCTTTACACCACAGAGCAGAGAATAAGCAAAAAGGCACAATGAGTAAATGCACACAGGTCTTGGCAGCATGTGGAGCACTGTGAGGAACGTGCCATTGACACATTCAGCCTGTACACGTGCCATTTTATTACCTTCTGTGTTTGCTTGGGGAAATCTGGGGGTGTGAGGAAAAGACATAGCTTAGCTGAAGGGGGACTGGGAGGATGATTTTTCCCTGGGGAATGCTAAATAAACTGTGTTGTGCACCTGTGTTTTGACTGTGACCTGTCACGTGAGGTCAGATGTGGAATTTTCCACTTGTGGTGTCATGTTGGTGCTCAGAAAGTTTCAAATTTCGGATTTCAAATTTTCAGATTAGAGGTGCTCAACCTATACATCTTGTCTATAGATTCATCCCTATAGAGGCTGTTTTTAAAGTATTATATAGGAAGACAGTGCTTTAGTCTCTAGGCTGATCTGGCTCCACAACTACAACTCTGAACAAGTTATTTATTGTCTCTGAGCTCACTTTCCTCATCCATAAAATTTAGATAATAATTGTGCCTACTTTATATGATGGTTATGAAGAATAATAAAGTAACATATGTGAAGTGCTTAGAATAGTGCCTGGTACATAGTAATCACCATATAAAAAGTTACCATTCTTTATTTTTATTTATAGTACAATATTAAAAATAATAAACATTTTACAAATATTTTCAAAGATTAATGTTTATAAATGATTTATTCCAGTATTATCTAACTTCAAAACTACAATGAATGTGTGAAAATCATAATGAGGATTTTATCATGACAAATTCACAAACTTCAGACCAGTCTCTGAAGAAATATGAAAAATGAGATCTTATAGTAAGTGGTTATCAAGACAATTAATTGAGGAAAGAATAGCTTTTTGAACAAATGATACTGGAACAATCACACACACACAAAAAATGATGTTGGACCCCTATTCTCACCTATATTCAAAAATTAATCCAAAATGAAATCAAAGACGTAAATATAAGAGCTAAAGCTATTAAACTTTTAGGGGAAAACATAAGTATAAATCTTCATGATCTTGGAGTAAATCTTCATTTCTTTAATATAACATCAAAAGCACAAGTAACTAAAGAAAAATATAAATAAACTGGACTTTACAGAAATCAAAAACTTTTGTGTTTCCAAGAACACTATCAAACAAGTAAAAAGATAACCCATAGAATGAGAAAAATGATTTGTAAATTATATATCTAATAGGGTACTTGTACCTAGAATATATTAAAAAAAAATTCTTAAAACTCGATAATAAAAAGACAATCCAATTAAATAAGCAAAAGATTTGAACAAACATGTCTCAAAAAAAAGATATACAAATAGCCAATAAGCACATGAAAAGATATTCAACATTATGAGCCATCAGGAAAATGAAAATAAAAAACACAATAATCTAACACTTCACACTCACTGTGATTGTGATAAATATATACTGTTGGTGAGAATGTGGAGAAACTGGAACCCTCATACTCTGTTGATAAGAATGTAAAATGAAATAGCTACTTTCAAAGACAGTCTGACAGTCCCTCAAAAGGTTAAACAGAGTTACAATGTGATTCAGCAATTTCACTCCTCAGTATATACTCAAGGGAAACAAAAACATGTATCTAGGCCAGGTGCAGTAGCTCACGCCTGTAATCCTAGCACTCTGGGACGCCAAGGCGGGAGGATTGTTTGAGCTCAGGAGTTCGAGACCAGCCTGAGCAAGAGTGAGACCCTGTCTCTACTAAAAATAAAATAGAAAGAAATGATTTGGACAGCTAAAAATATATATATATAGAAAAAATTAGCTGGGTATGGTGGCGCATGCCTGTAGTCCCAGCTACTTGGGAGGCTGAGGCAGTAGGATCGCTTGAGCCCAGGAGTTTGAGGTTGCTGTGAGCTAGGCAGACGCCAGGGCACTCTAGCCCAGACAACAGAGTGAGACTCTGTCTCAAAAAAAAAAAAGCAATTTTTAAACATCGAGATCAGGTCACTATGATTCCACTGCATCATGGCATGAATTCCAAAATTAAATACGGTACATCATAGATACACTGAGAAAAAATTTACAGTAAATTTGAATATTAAGGGATAAATTAATATTTGAGATAATCAATATATCTATCATTCCCCCTCCATTATAATGAAATACAGGTTCCACTTCTGGTAAAACGGAGATAATATCTCTCTCTCATTATATTTATGATGTTTAGATTATGTTATGTTTATGATGAAATACAGAATATGAAGGGTCTTGCATATAAGACACTTTTTTTTAATGTTCTTTGTTTTCCTTCCTTTTGTGCCCCTTCCCTATATGCAAACTATTGCTAGGTACTGTACCTTAAAAGGCTTTCTCTTGGATTATTTCACTTCGAAAATGCTCAGAGAGCTCTGGGATCTGACAAAGAAGCTCATGGTGTTGACTGCCATATTAAATGTGATTTAGGTTTTTCTTAACTTAGCCTTGGTATACAATTCTAAAATAATGTCTGAATGCAGGAGTTGAAAATCTTTTTCTCTAAAGGGCCAAAGAGTAAATATTTTAAGCTTTGTAGGACATACAGTGTCTGTCACAACCACTCAATTCTGCCACTGTGGCATGAAAGCTGGTATAGACAATACATAAATGAATGGATGTGGCTGTGTTCCAATGACATTGTACTTACAAAAACAAACAGTGGGCCAAATTTAGCCCATGGGCCATAGCTTGCCAATCCTTACATTCCTGGATCAAACTTAGAATTATGAAAAGTCTTACTGTTTACACAGAGATTGAAACACTAGAGCTGAAAAGTTGCTATCAGGCATTAAATATTCTTTTCAATTTGCATAAAAATAAAAATGTTAATTTATTTTCATTTCTCATTAATAAAGGATATGGGCTTTTACATATTAAACTGCCCTAATTAACTGATCTAAATTTAGATCCATGAACCAGAAAAATTTCAAAAACACTTTAATAGATGACAGAGAATTAACCTGTTCACGTATTAGAAAAGTACAGTATCAGGCCGGGCACGGTGGCTCACGCCTGTAATCCTAGCGCTCTGGGAGGCTGAGGCGGGTGGATCGTTTGAGCTCAAGAGTTTGAGACCAGCCTGAGCAAGAGCAAGACCCTATCTCTACTAAAAATAGAAAGAAATTATCTGGCCAACTAAAATATATATGGAAAAAATTAGCCGGCCATGGTGGTGCATGCCTGTAGTCCCAGCTACTCAGGAGGCTGAGGCAGAAGGATCGCTTGAGCCCAGGAGTTTGAGGTTGCTGTGAGCTGGGCTGATGCCACAGCACTCTAGCCTGGGCAACAGAGTGAGACTCTGTCTCAAAAAAAAAAAAAAAAAAGTACAATGTCAGTTTGAAAATTGAACTAAATATGAACCTGGTAGTCAGTTACTTATCCTTCAAAAATTAAAGGTTTATTCCTCATCAATATCACTGATTTGTTTAAAACAGCTCATAATAACTGAGAATGACGCATCCTTCATTTGGGAGATTCACCATGTAACACAGCATGTCCTAGAAATCTCTAAAAAACTTTAACAAACCTGCACATAAACAGATTCAATTTTCATATGACAAAGAAAGGACAGAAATTCTCTCTCATTTTATCCCTCTTAAAAAGAAAAAAAAAACCTGAAGTGCTGCCGGCTTCCTCAAAATCAATATTTCCAAGGTGCAGGACACCAGCTACCACCCGGAAGAGATCAAGCTTTTCTTCATCATCCAAGCCAATTTTTTTCATGGCTGTACACATTCTAATAAAATCTCCATGGTCATCTAACAGAGGATCTTTCAAGGAACCTGCCTTAAGACACTACAAAACAAAAAGACATCAATTAACTGATATTTACATTATTTAAGTAGATTAAAACAACTACAACAGGTCCATTAATGCACTATATAACATGCAAAAATAAAATCTTTCAGTGGAAAAACTTTAGCATTCTAACATTCAAAAACTAAATGACTAGGTAAAGTGTTCATAGGATCTCTCTGTACTATTTCTTACTCCATGTGAATCTACAATTATCTCAATAAAATTTTCAATTAAAAGAATGGAATTAGATGTTTTTCAATTAAATTACAATTTTCACTACAAAGTATTATAATGCTAGGATATTACATAAAGATATAAAATTAAGAGGAAATATCAGTAGCTAAAAAAAATTAATATCCACACATCAAAAAGAACTGAGGGGCTGGGTGTGGTAGCTCATACTTATAATCCTAGCACTTTGGGAGGCCAAGGTGGGAGGATCAATTGAGGTCAGAAGTTCAAGACTAGCCTGAGCAAGAGCCAGACTCTGTCTCTATTAAAAAAATAGAAAAGAAATTAGCAGGGCGATTATAATAGAAAAAATTAGCAGGGCCTGGTGGCACATGCTTGTAGTCCCAGCTACTTGGGAGGCTGAGGCAGGAGGATTGCTTGAGCCCAGGAGTTTGAGGTTGCTGTGAGCTAGGTTGACGCCATGGCACTCTGGCCCAGGCAAGAGAGTGAGACTCTTGTCTCAAAAAAAAAAACCAAAAAACAAAAAAAACCCACAAAAAATGAGGTGGTGATGAATATGTTAATTAATTTGATTTAATTATTCCATAATATATACATATATCAAGATATTACATTGTTCCCCAATGTGTTATATAAATATATATAATTTTTATTTGTCAATTAAAAATAAAGAAAAAAACAGGTAAAAATTGTAATAAAAATTTAATCTGACAATTAGCATGATATTTCTTTAGGTTAACTATCATCAATTTCACCAATATTAAATAGTAAATAGTCGACAGGCTGATACAATTTTCATGGCCTGAGAATTATTTTTTTAACCTTCCTATATAAGTATATTTGAAGTACAGTGTATTAGTAAGCATTATGCTTACTCTAAGAATTTATGGATTTACTTAAAACATTTCAAAAAAAATGAAGAGAAAATTTGTTTTCTCTTCTAAAAGAACTTGCATCTAAAATATCCATTTGTTAGAACCTAAAACAAACTCTGAAAAAAAGAAGAAGAAAATCCGGCCTGCAGAAATTAGAAGGAGAAACATAAAAGTTACTGGATACAGAAAGATTAAACTAGAAATTTTCCAGAACTTGACCATGAAGAAGTGAAGTTAAAACATTAGGTAACATGGCATCAAAATTAATTGGTCAATAAAGATGCCTTTGGAAGCTGTTTTTTTCTCACAGTAAACAAATGCTTTCCAGCTAAAGTTGTAATTGTCCTTCCACAAAATTCTTTAAAATGTTCAATTATATCTGTATGAAATTTCTGGAAAATGTCTAGATAATGAAATTCAATTTTATTCTTAAAAGCAGCAAAGAAAACAATCACATGCAGCCAGATTTAACAGAAAACACACATTATGCAGAATTTTTAGTCTTGCAATTGAATGCCTGCTTCATTTAAAAACTGTTTCTAATCAAAAGTTAATGAACATATTTGCTATATGACAGACTAAAAATACTGCATTCTTCTAAACATTACACACAGCTTAAAGACACTCAAATGTAATTAGACAAAGTGTTTAATTAGTCAAAATGATCACCTCATCCTCCTGATAAAGAAGACATAAAAAGTAATTTAAACATATTAATCCATTGTTCACTTATACAAACACACACACACTCTCTCTCAATAATGTAAGTCCTGACAAAGTATACCGACTCCAGAATCAGAAAGAGTACAATTTTCTTCTTTGGAGAGTACATACTGCTCTTTGAGAGTAAAGTCCAGTTTTCTTTCTTCTCTACTCAGTTTTTTCTATGCCAAAAGATCAAATTTATATTCTTTTTTTCCTCCTTTAGGAGAGTTGCAATGTCCCACTAGGAAATGTCTCCAGTATCTTAGTGAAAAGAATACTTTTATATTTTGACATTTTAGAAAAATATAGTATCAGGAAGACAAAGGAAGATACCATAAATATTAATGTTGCTTCTTAAAGTTCCAACCAGTACTGTAACATAAAGTTTATGATTTATAATTTGGAAATCTATATCTAAAATAATACTTACAATGTCAAATTAAACAAAAATTAACTGTGGACTCATCTGCTCAGAATTCAAAATGATGGGAAATTTTATTTGCTTTCTGTTCTTTTAGATGAATATATTAAAGACATAATTCATCTCACCCATTTTAAGAGGAGTCAAAAATATCTGGCTGTTCATGTAGGAGCATTAAAAACTGACTACAATAAAACCTTGTTCAATTAAATACTCAGCATAAATCTTTTAATAAAATTAACAAAGGCAATATTAACTAGTCCCTATCATTAATCTTTATTTGGTATTTTATAATTTAAGCATCTTGAATAAATACAACTTAATATAACTTATTAAACATTGCACGTTAAAATGTATAATGGTTATAAAATTTTAGATTAAGGATTTAATGTTTTTAAAATAATACTTAATGGTATAATTATATCTAATTACTCTTAGAAATATAATAATTTAGTGAGATCAATAAACAAAACTTTTCATATGACAGTAATATGATATTTTACAGAGAAATACAATAATATATAAACATCCTTTCACAAGAATGCTTAATTTATTTATTGTCTACATCAAAGCTTACTTCAGCCTTGAAGTAGACATTAAATTACAAAAGACATATACTTAATCCAAAGTGAGTAATATGAGCTAAGTTTTAAAAATGCTAGAAGAGAATAGTTCTTTGTCAATTTAATACCTTCATACTTGGAAACAGAATGAGAGGAGAGTAGTACATTGAGGCCCAACCAAGAAGAATCAGACACCAACAAAGGTATTAAGCATCGCACTGAGAGAGAGACTTGAATGAGTACTTAAAATACAAATCTAAAGGCAAGAAATCTTCTTTGGGTTCCAAAATAAAAAATATGCCCTCAGCATGATTTTTTTTTGCATTAAAGATTATAAGAAAAAAAGTCTACTATACCTCAGGACTTTTGCGGTTCTGTAAAATCTGTTTGTCAGTTTCTTTGTTAGCAAAGTATCTAGTGCAGCCTCGGTTTAAATACTATGACAAAAAAATTTTAAATGTAATTAACATATGTGATCTACAGAGAAATAATACAGAAGAAAACATTACTTATCAAATAGTGGTAAACATAAAGAATTTCTAAATATAACTTGAATAATGTTTAATCTCTTAATTAAAACAATACTTCTACATTTTAGATATTTTAGTACTACTAATTGAACCAGGGATATTAAAAATCCTAATTCCTGGAAGCAGATTAAATGATTAAAAATCAATACCATAAAGATTTCCTATTTTTTAAAGGGCAACAATTTTGTATCTTCTCAGTATCAAATATCTTTTTTAAAAGATAATCCATAAAATAAGTTTTGGAGATAATGAAAATTCACCTTCCTACTTAATATGTAGTGCCTCAAATAAGGACCCATACTGTGGTTTAATACTTCAAGTAATATTTTAAATTCTGAATAATTAAGAAACATTATCCTTGATTTTCTTAATTTCTGATTTTTAGAATCACTTCCTCAAAACATGGCTTTCACATTTACTAACAGTTAACAATGACTAAACAGAAATTACAATACTTATTTTATGAATCAAATAATTTCAGCTTTTCTTATTTCAATGATTTACTTTGCTTCCCAGAGCCTTCTAAAAGCTAAGTGTTTTCAAACCACAGAAGGGAAGCAGAAGAAAGTAATATAGTGGTCTCTGAGAGAATCCAGTACCCACAATTAGGAGGAAGTCAGGAAGGAAGTACACAGAGACCAGGATGGAAAATTTTTTAAACATCGAGATCAGGTCACTATGATTCCACTGCATCATGGCATGAATTCCAAAATTAAATACAGTACATCATAGATACACTGAGAAAAAATTTATAGTAAATTTGAATATTAAGGGATAAATTAATATTTGAGATAATCCATTATAATGAAATACTAAAATACAGTAAAACTGGACAATGATATGCAGAGTTTTTCTTCTACCCTACAATCTTTGGGAAAAAAATAAAAGAGAAGGGAAAAGGGATAATGCTGGTAAGCATTTCCAATTGACTGTTTCAAAAAAGAGCTCTTTTGCTTAGTAGGATAAGAGGAGCTAACACATACAGAGACAAAACAAACATTTTCTTTGCTACCAAGTGTTTTATCTCCCCACTATCACTGCTTTGTCAAATATTTAGCTTTTGGTCAGCTGGACTTAATATTAAAACCTAGAAAAGATACTTGTTTCTTCCAACTATTATATAACTAGAACACTATAGCTATTCCTGCCATCCATTCTCATTGTATCCAAGCTTTCTTTAAACCGAAGGGTCTTTGCAAGACTATAGCAAATGCTTTCATAAAACATGTGCAAAAATATTTGAAAAGTTTAAATAATGCAAGCATTTTAAACCGTTTATTTTCTAAAATACATGTGTAGTTAATAAAAATGTTTTCAAACAGGTATATCTACATAATTGCTTACATACTAATTACTATAGAGTAATGACCAAAAGATTAAACATTTTTGGAAATTTTCAACCTACTATAGGGTACTCCTTTGTTTTTACAACCTGATCTATCAGTGTCAACTGGAGAGGTAAACTACTGAAAAACCTGATGAAATTAACCAACATCCTTTCAAGTCATTTTAAAGCAGAATCACTTGGGGAGGGGGATATAGGAGTGTGTGTGTGCATACATAGGAGAGGAATATGCAACTGGACTGCAGACATACACAATGCTGTTCCCCTATTCTCCCTTTTACCACCAGTAGGACTCTCCAGTGAGAAAGGAAAACATGCCTTCTGGTTCACACCAGAGGCAGGAAACCCTCTGACCCGATAAATTTCAGTAGCTGCCCTTTCAGGAAGCCTGCCATTGTGCCTGGAAAGGCTGTACATTGCGAGACACAGACATACTATGTTCCCAAGATTCCAAGCACAAAGAAATGCTAGATTAAGACCAGAATAGTCACATCCCTCTATCATCAAATAACTGTTGACAAAGCCGCATCGTCATTATATTTCATATGATTCATAGTAATTTATAGTCCTTTTCTTAAAACCACAATAAAGAAATGCCTCTTCTACTTTCATGAATATGGGCAACTAACTTCAAATTCCAATTAATTTGGAGGGTTCTAGAGAAGGTTGGACATTTTAGAAGTATATAAATAGATGAATTTATAAAGCATTTTAAGATGATAATGTTTTAAAATTTCCAAATACACATTAAAAGAAACTGCTTGAAATAAAGGAAGCTGTCTGACAAACGAATATACGCGCGCGCGCGCGCGCGCGCGCACACACACACACACACACACACACACACACACACACAGCAATGAGAAATATGTACGTCATGATTCTCAAATGGAAGATTTCTGCCCAAAGAGGACTAACTGAATCACCTGGTGAATGTTACTTACATAAACTACATTCCTATACCAGTACAGGGACACTATTTTTTTTTTTGCTGAGAATTTGTAAATTATGTTAACCATTCCCAGTCAACATTTTTTGAAACTCTACACCCTTCCTTGGCTTGTGATTCTCAGTGCTCCCTATACTACTCCAACTGTGTTTTCTTTCTTGGGTACCTCTTCATCTCATCCCCATCAATTCCAGTTTTGATCCAGGCACATGCTTCTCTATATTATGCCACAATCTCTTCACTGCCACTGTTTTAACTATCACTGAAGTACGGACACCTCCCAAACCCTATCTCCAGCACACTCCAAGGCACTGATCTTCAGGTTGGTATACCCAACTGTCTTCCGAACATCTCCACTTAGATAATCCATAAGCTCAAAACTGAACTCATTCTATATGCTGCAAACCTTACATCTCACCCCAATAATGATATTTACATCCAGCAAATTACTCTAGTCAAATTTTTGAAAATTATTCTAGACTCTTTTTTCTCCCTACCATATTCAGTTTCCAAGTCCTACCAATTTTATCTCCTAATATTTTACAAATTCCCTCCTCTGTAATTCTGCCATTGCTAAACATGCAAAGGCACTTTAGAAACCCATACTTCAACTACAGCTACAGGTTCCCAACCAGTCAACCTATGGTTTCAATTACTATCCATCCCCTCCCCTATCCCCTGAAAGCCATTCTCCATACTAAAGCCAAAGAAAAGCATAGATTTGATACCTAACTCCCTATCTAATGCACTTCAATAGCTCCTTACAGAAGTAGACCACTCTCCAGCCTCATCTCCCATCACTTCCTGCTTTGCCCTTTAAGGTGTTTCTTGCCTGCCTTTCTTCATCTTTTTGCATATACCAGGAATACGCTTTGCATCTTTCTGGGTCTAGTTAACACTTGAAACTCCTTCAGGATTCTGATCCAGCAATCAATTCCTCCAGTAAACTTTTCCAAAACCTCGGGATGCTACAACGTTCTATGCATATCTCCTTCTTATCATTCAGCATGTCAGTCAGAGTGTGTGCGTGCATGCGTGTATGTGTGTGTGTATGTGTGTGTGTGTGTGTGTGTGTTTCCCACAACATACTAAGTTGCTCAGGAACAGAGACTGTGTCTTATTTATATTTTTAATACTGGCACAATGCATGGTACCCAATGGCGAAGCAATAAATATTTGTTGTTGAATTAAGAAATATAATCGTATATCCTTTATTAATAATAATTCAGTGGTCCAACTTTGTTACAGATAAATCAAAGGTGACTTTAAAGCTAGTATTAAAGAATTATTATAAATTTCTAATTGAGTTTAAATAAATATGAGGTTTAACATCTATCCTTTTATCTATCTCATTATGCACTGCCTCATATAGTATTATATTATAAACTCAACAGTAAACCTTAATAGAGATCTCCTCAGTATAGCAGTCATGCTAACATGTTATACTTGATTTAATGTAAGTTATATACACAAACTGGACATCAAAATTTACTAAAATTTTAAAATTAAAAGCAATTCAATTTGCAAAAATTGTATGAAATTTCTTTTTCTCCAACCTACCCGAAAATTATCTGGGGAGCTCAAATGAAGTTTTTCCCTAATACCTTCAGAAGCACCAGCACATAACCTATAAAAGATATGATAATTCCTTTCCTCTTTGCCTTGAACACAGATCCTGGATTTCTCTAGAAGATAATGTGAAACAAATCCTCCAACAACTGAACTCTAGAAGAAAAATTAGAGAAAATACATGTATGCATTTAAAGTCTTAAAGTATAAATTATCAATATTAAATTATTTACTTTTCTAATAAACACTTATCTATCAAACAGGTTATAATATTCATCAAATAAAGGGGGAAAAGCAGATAACTAAATGTAACCTTAGAGTATGTGTAGCAATCATCCTCCATTTGAAACATCTTCATTAAGTCTCTACCCAGATACTTTTAAGTTTTGAGCCATTGTAGAATCAGAATTGACTTTGCACTATGCCTCAGTACACGTGTTAGAAGGTCTTCCAAGAAGACTAGGTATACGGTAATACTCAATGCTGAAGTCAAATCCAATATTTATGTAATAAATTATAGGGGAGCTTTTGGATAGTCATAGTGAACATATATATTCTCCTAACCATCTAAGTAACAGAGAAACTTAAAGGGATTTACCATAAGTTCGAGTACAGTACCAATTCTATCAAGACCCTTGTATTTTTCACAAACACTCTCCAAATCTATAATCCCAAAACTCACTCTCACTTACCTTTTCATTGAAATGTATTTCTACAAATTTTCCAAATCGACTGCTATTATTGTTACGAACAGTTTTTGCATTTCCAAAGGCTTCTAAGAGCGGGTTAGCTATTGAGAAATAAGCAAAAATATTCCATAAAAAAAGTTAGCATGAAGGAAAATTATAAAACAATATTTATAGTATATACCCATTTGTTAATAAGTATATATGGCTAAAAATATTATAAAAATATTAACATGAAAATTCACATGTAATGTCAAATTCCACAAATATTTACTATTTATCCACTACGTTCAGGCACTATTCAAGTGCAGAAGATGGAAGAATTACTCAAAATATATAAAAAAGAAAATATAAATGTTATGAGAAAGATTGAATTTTAAAAAGTCACTGTGTCACAAAATTTGTAACTCAACTTTAAAAATTATTCCTTAAGAATTTTAAGGTTTTAACAAGTACATCAGCCCTACAAGAGTACTGAGAAAATAGATAAAACTATAGACTTCTTATGGCAAAATAAAGGCAAAAAAGTTATTGCCTGACTTACTTTTCTAAAATATATTATACATTAACATAATCTCCAGATTTAACACTTTTACATGCACATCCAATGAAATTTAACAAATTAAGAGTTTTACAGAATTACCTAAGAAAGGCTTTCAGAATAACAGTTTTTAAAATCCCAATAAATGTAACATTTTAATTGTTATTTTGTAATCTCTTTCTCTCTCTCTCACACACACACACACACACACACACACACATATCATGACTGGATAAGGATTAATAGTCTATTCTTTTTTATTTAAAAAATTTTTGTTGGTAAATAATACTTGTACATATTTATGGGAAACACGTTTCATTACATACACAGAACATGTAATGATCAAGTCAGAATATTTAGGATATTGCATCACCATGAGCATTTATCATTTCTATGTGTTGAAAATACTTCAAGTCCTCATTTCTAGCTGTTTTGAAATGTACAATATATTGTTGTTAGCCATAGTCACCCTAGTCTATTCAACATTAGAACTTATTCCTTTTATTTAAGTCCACGTTTGCACTGATTAACTAACCTCTCTTTAACCCTGCCCATCTCCCCCCAATGTGCAACCACATCCTTCCCAGGCTCTGATAACTACCATTCTATAGAATCTATTCCTGTACTCATCAAAGTCTCAACTATAAATATACCAGATTAGTTTTAACCTTACATATTCTCCATCAACAACCTCAAATTGTTTCTTAATGTTTGTTAGAATATTTATTATGAAGCCTTTTGAAGTCCATTTCTCTCATTCTATCCACAGGAAAAAGTTAAACTAATCTCCAAACCCTTTTAAAGATCATTCCCCAGCCATTTTACTTGCCACAATAAATAAGAAAGTATTAAAACTAAAAGAAATGTTAGCATATATTCCTCACTTTTTGAATGGGCAAGAAAACTGATGCCAACAAGGTCAACTGACTCAGATGGCCACATGACCAGCTGTTGACAAAGGGGGACTCAATAGCAGGTCTCCCAACTCCTTTACTGATGATCAACCAGTTTGTGCTGAAGAATTTAATGTAAGTGAAATACCCCAAAAGAGGATAAGAATTTCTCCATCAGAAAATCACATTAGTGTTATTAATAAATACTCATTCCAAAACCAACGACCAAATTTCCATTAAGGACGGCATCAAAAGATTCTATGACCTTTCAGTTACTTCTACTATTCTCCATTAAGGGGCTACAGAAACATTTGAAATAATACTTTCCAACTTTTCTCAACTATAACATACTACATACTGCAAAGCCTATTACCATGGAAGAAACTGGGCTTATATCCAATTCACAAGCAAGTTTGTACCTCAAGTAAGCAAATCAGAATACTAATTAGTCTTTTATTGACTTAACCCATAATTTGTTCTTTTTATTAATTTATTCCATTTTTAAGGATAATTCCTCACTAAAGTACTTTACTGTGAATAAAGCATTACTTATGAGATCCTCACACCTGGGTGTGTCACAAAAATCACAGTGAGAACTATTAATAAAGCTAGAAAATTCTTCATATTGAAAAACATGAAAAACTTCATTGATGCATAACTTTAAAAATATTTATTAGAGTTGGATTTAGATTCATCTAATGCATATTTTATAGAGTTTGGAAAACGCACATAAAATGTGCTAGCTATGATCTAGCAAAATGCATAAACATAGAAGTTCCCTCATAAATTTTTGTTGAACTAAAATTTTCCTTTAAAATGTCTAAATAGTGTTAAAATATGCATTTAGTATTACATGTGGTTATGATGCCTAGGTTTATATCCCATTTCCTCAACTGATGAGCTCTATGATCTTCAGCAAGTTACTAAAACTCTTATTACTACCTCAGTGTTTTTCCTTTAAAGTGGAGATAAAATAATACCTACTTCATTCTATGAAGATTTAAGTTACAGAACAGATTTTAGGCAAATCAGACAATGTCTATTATACCACACATGTTAATATCACCATCATTACTAAAATACTTACTGAGTACCTAGTGGAGGAAAGTGAAGAAGGGGGAAAGAGAAAGAGTGTCCAGAGAAGCCTAGAACAGCTCACAGAACTACAAGGAGACCAACGTGACTAAAGTATGAGGAGTCAGAAGAAACATGACTGAAGATTAGACCAGAAGAGGCAGGAAGCAGACCACAAAGAGCACTGTAGGTGACGTTACAGATTTGGGGCATTATCTTGAGAGCATTATGAAGCCATTAAAGGATTTAAAGCAAAAGAGATCAATCCAACTTCCATACAGAGACTGGATTAAGGAGAAGCAAGAATATAAGTGGAGGCCGGTCGCAGTGGCTCACGCCCGTAATCCTAGCACTCTGGGAGGCCGAGGCGGGCGGATCGTTTGAGCTCAGGAGTTCGAGACCAGCCTGAGCAAGAGCGAGACCCCCGTCTCTACTGAAAATAGAAAAGAAATTATATGGAAAGTTAAAAATATATATATAGAAAAAATTAGCCGGGCGTGGTGGTGCATGCCTGCTAGTCCCAGCTACTCAGGAGGCTGAGGCAGTAGGATCGCTTAAGCCTGGGAGTTTGAGGTTGCTGTGAGCTAGGCTGACGCCACGGCACTCACTCTAGCCCGAGCAACAGAGTGATACTCTGTCTCAAAAAAAAAAAAAAAAAGAATATAAGTGGAGAATCTATGATGCAGGAGGGGAGGTACAAATTCCACATTATGGTCTCCTGGACCAGCAGTCTCCTAACTGAGGCAAAGATGACTTTCTAAGGAGGTACACAGAATGGAAGGCTTAAGGAAATCAGTTTATACACTCTTGCCTTCCAAGTATACTCTTCCATTAAAATGATTTCTCCAAAAAAACACCTTGATACCAAATAACCCTTCCTCCTCTTTCCTTCTTTACAAAAAAAACAAAGTCCACAAACCAAAAGAAAGCCAAAAAGATGTCTGTATTTCTTTCATTCATTCAACAGATATTTATACTATGTGAGACACTACCCTGGGGGTTTGGAATATAAAACAAAAATCCCTGCCTTCTTAGTGCTTACATGGGTTGGGGGTGGGAGAAGAGATCATAGACATTAAGTAAATGAGATGATATCTAAGCAAAGATTTCTAGGAGATAGAAGAGTCTTTTGCATGCCTGAGAGAAGAACATTACAGACCACTAAAAGGATTCTTGTAAGTTAACTTCAGTACATGCCTAACAATAGAAAGTAAAAATTAACAATACCTTCAACAATTCTATCATCAATATCTTGACCTGTTCCATAGGATTCAGTCAGGTATCTATTTAAAATATAAAATAAAAAAATGTAGATGACAATAACATTGTACACAATATAATTTTAATATCATTTAACACATGTAAAACTGAAACCTAGATGACCATTAAAACTGTTTGCTGAAAAATTACAAATTTATGTTTAAATACAAACTATTTTTTTATAGTTTTTAAAATTTATTTAAAATTCTATTGGATTGCCTGTAACATCTAAATCAATATTATTTTTACAACTGTTTTTAGAAATATTTTGATTTTAATCAACTATTTAAATATGTCATATGTATATGGGAATATGGGACTACATGGGAGTATTCAACTACATGAGATTCCAAAGCCTTTTGTGACAGCCTATTAATTCAATCTTTACAGCTACAGAAAATAAAGCAATTTTCCACTGAACAACTAGGAAGTTAGCACACTTCATGTTGTTACACTGAAAGATAAAACACAATAGAACAACTATTTCCCTGGCACATTTCAAAACAAAGAATAATCTTTGATTTACAATATAAGTTTATACGTTTATAGTTTCTTAACTTTTTGTTCATTTTCATATATTAACAATAGACTCACCATATGACTATTACATATAGGAGAGAAAGAATAAGAAATTGAGCCACTTAGAAGTCCGAGTATTGGAAAGCATTCACTTAACCAGAATAGCATATATATAACAGCCATGAACAAACTCTTCAATTGTTTTTTCTTTTTTAGAGACAGGGTCTCGCTCTTTTGGCTAGGCTAGAGTACAGTGGCACGATCATGGCTCACTGCAGCCTTCAACTCCTGAGCTCAATCAAGCGATCTTCCTGCCTCAGGCTCTGAGTAGCTGGGCTTATAGGCATGCACCACCAGGCCTGGCTAATTTTTTTATATTTTTTTTTGTGAGGTCAGGGTCTTGCTATGTTGCCCAGGCTGGTCTCGAACTCCTGGCCTCAGCCTCCTGAAGCACTTCAACTGGTTTTAAATAAGTAACTCTCAACAGCATACATATTTACATAATGGATAGCAAAATTTCAAAAAGGGTCTTACCACGTGGCAATCAACTAAGAACTGCAATATAGTAGGAACAACACTGGTGAATGTGCTGGTCCTAGCAATAGCTTAACCACTAGACTTAACCTCCCTGGGTATGTAAATTAAAAGAACTAAGCTATAATGAGTGTTATGATTCCTTCCATTTATAAAATGCTATGATTCTAAACAAAATGTAGAGTTCAATTTAATGGCAGAAAAGGCAACACACTGGAAGGAGGGCTGTGTAGAGTAGGAATAAGGCAGACAACCATCAAAAGTTTAAGGTAAAAAATGGTTTCAACCACACCAACAGCAGATATACTGAGAATAGAAGAATGTCGATGGTGGATTTTGAAGGAACAGCTCTAGATTTCCCTTTGTCCAACCAGTACTAGTATCCTCCAGGATGCTCATGTGATTAACATGTTAGAGCTGGCTTTCAACAATCTGTAGATTAGCTTCCATACAAGGTGCCTGTTTCTTAAAATGAATAGAGCCCACCATTCCAAACTATGTCATTAAGTATGCCAAGGTATTAAAAGTCAACCTGTTCAAATTCTCAAAGAAATATTTGCACACCCATGTTCAGAACAGCACTATTTACAATAACCAAAAGGTAAAAGCAACCCAAGAGTCCATCAACAAACTCCTGGATAAACAAAGTGTGGCATATACCTACAGTGGAATAGTATTCAGCCTTAAAAAGGAAGGAAATTTTGACATGCTACAACATGGATAAATCTTAAGTTGAGCTAAATGAAATAAGCCAGTCAGAGGAAAACAAATACTACATGATTCCACTTATATGAGGTATCCAGGATAGTAAAATTCATAGAAACAGAAAGTAGAATGGTGGTTTGTCAGGGACTTAGGGGAGTGGAGAAATGGAGTGCATAGGTTTCAGTTTTGCAAGATGAAAAGTCCCAGAGTTGGGTACACAATGTGAACATACATAACAAAACTGTACACTTAGAAATGGTTAAGTTGATGAATTTTATGTTATGCATTTTTTTACCAAGAAAAAAAGTCAACCTGTTCAAAATATTTCAGGTTAGCTGAATACGTACCTTAGAACAAATTTTGTATTTTCTGTCTTGCCAGCTCCTGATTCTCCAGATACAATGATAGACTGACTCATCTTGAGCACCTTCATGTCTCGAAAAGCCTTATCAGCTAGGGTCAAAGTACCATGTTAATGATGAATATATTAAATATAAAGTTATTAAATGATAGTTCACTTTAGGTGCACCTGCTCTTAAAAATATAAATGTGTGTTTATAGTTAACGAAATTTTAAAAGAAAATCATTCAAAAGTGTTCAAAATATCTCTAAAAGTATTTACTTTCAATGTTCTATCTTCCTACCCTAACAGCTAAGTAATGTGAAATCCAAATAAACAACTATTAAATTTGTGCTAGAATGTCTCCATAATTATGAGCTATGGCTCAGCTCTCCCTAATACCAAAGCAGATCTGCAGAGGGATAAAAAATGCTCACTATGCATAACTAATAAAGTCCCCAGTGAAAAGCAAGCAGTAACAAGCTTCCAATTAAGAAATCTGGCAACCAAAATTTCTCCTGGAGAAAAAAATACATAATTACAAAATAAATCTGTGCGGTTTTTTCCCCCCGTAATACTACTATTAAATTTAAACAGCTTGTAGAATTTATCAGCATTTCAAAGATAGGCAAAATTAACTACTTTAAATTTCCTATATTTGCCATTATTTATACATATAATTTTTAACTAACTTCATTACACTCCAACAATTTAGGCTATAAAATATCTTAAATTTTAAAACTACAGAGAACGAGTTGAAAACAATTTTATGCTGTTAAAGCAGTCTCAAAGTAAAACAATCTTAATTTAAAATTAGCGCCCGACCAATTTGGCTTCTGTAAGACTATTTTTCATCTCAGACCATGTGTTATCCGTACCAATGAAGAACGCTTTTACTCTAAAGGGAGAATGCAAATCATATACAAGAGTACACACATTCCTTTGTCCAATTTACCAGCAACCTGTTCTACCCCCTTTAACAGAATCATTCCAAACACTTTTTTTTTTTTTTAGCAGTAAAAGGCTAAAAATAAAAGCTGGCTTATTTACATTTCAAATACATAACTTCTCTCCAGTGATGAGCTTGCTCACATTTGAGTTCTAAGGATTGGGCACCATTTTGCAAGCTGATAAAAAACATACTGATGCCCATCAGAGCTTCTTAGAACCAGAAGTAAATTTGCTGCTGCCCTGCACGTAGCTGACACATTTACTCTGCCTGGTAGTACACAGCACACAGGGCAACCAAATCTGGAAGTGAACCCCAGTTAGGCCAAAACACAAGCATGACAGGAAAGCCCAAAGAGAAACAGACTGCACCAAGACCCAGCACGAATACATGTCAGTTAGCTACTGGTTGCATCTGGATGTAAAGGGTTATCTAACATCTCTGTACTTGGTGGGGAGAGGGGTAATTTTTAATTCTGATCAAATAACTCCATCTCTCTGTGCCTCAGAGCTGGAGAGCTTCAAGAGGAGAGAGAGGCTAAGAAAGACAGAGACACACACTACTGTCTTCCCACAAAGATTCTCCAGTGGTATGAAGCATATACCAATTTCAATCTTTTCATTTTGTAAAGCCCAGATGCAAGATGATGCACAGAAGTCTGCTCTTACAGCTCAAATCTAACCCATGTAACACGCTCCCAAGTGATGAGCTGGTAAGAAAGGAAGGCCTGGACCTCAAAACCATGAAAGAGGACACTTTTAAGATGAAGCCTCTCACATTGGGGAGTCAATAAGTACCATTAGGTCAGGTTTTATCATGTCCTACTTTCAAGTGGGAAAATATACCTAAGAAGACAATAGGCATTAACAAAGATAATGATGTATGACTATCTCATGAGTTGGTTGCAAAAGTATTTTTCCCCACCCTGTGTAAAATACCTACTCCTAACAATATTGATACACCCAAGATGCATACAGGTCCTCCAAAATATATATTCAATTCATGCTATCTTTTATTAATCCAGAAGAAAAACTAAGTAAATTTGTACAACATAAGGAAAGACAAGAATTAAAACACAACTAAGTCATTTACCAATTGCAAAGACATGAGGTGGCATTGTCCCAAGTGATTTTCCTTGATACGACTTTATTGTTTCTGAAGAATATATTTTAGGTATGTCAAAATATGGGTTCACTGCAATCAGAATGTTGGCGACATATGTCTATATAAGAAAAACATAAACATAAAATTTTCCAATTACTATTTTCATTTAAAGCTAAACAAGGCTTACAGGAGAAAGAAAGAAAATACAGCAAATTTCAATTCTCTAAACAACCAGGTTTCCCAAATCAGTCCTAAATATTCCCTGATCTCCACAGGACCCATATTTCTCCAACTCTTAAATATTTGTATCTTCTCACTGGTAGGCATCTCAAACGCAGCATATGCAAAGCCAAGATTCTCTCTTCCCACCTACCTCTGACTCAAAGAAAATATTCTTCTCCCATGTGCTTTCCCGGGTGCATGGCGTCACCACACACGGACACCTGAGTCTCTAGCCTCTGTCTCACTGAGGCTGCTTCTGTCAACTCTGCTTAGGAAATCTACTCCCACAGTTCTATTCTGACAGCTGAGTTTTGGTCATCTATATTCCTCACCTACTTTATTCATCCCGCTACTGAAGAGTTTAATATTGCTTGTGGAACCCTCTAGGCCTGTCCCCATCACTAACTGCCAAGGACTGATTTAGCTCTGAGGTGACCATTAGGTCCTAGATTTCTGCAAAACAACATATGCCAACCATTGCCTAGAATATTGACGGATTAAATGTTTAATGAGCAACTTAAGTCTGCTTTTAAGTTTGGAATTCAGAACACACAAGATGCTCAACATGAGTCAGCTGATTGAATGAATTTTGCTTCTAAATATATTTCTAATCAAGAATAGACATTGAAACCTAAATATACTCTTCAGTTGATTTCTTTTTAAATCAAGGAGAAAAGTAAAGTCTTAATACTGTGTATACTTGGAAGATGGCAAGTAAACTCTTTTGGAATAGACGACATTAGTTCTATTTCCCAGCTGTCACTACTTAGACAGATGGCAAAGACTAAATGTAATTTAGTCAGAATTAAGTAAGTACAATTAGGCAAATTGATAGTGATATAAAAGATTAAGACTGTCATTTGATCTAGTAAGTGTCAAAGAAGCCATTTGTTTTCTTCGTTCAAAAATAATGAAGAGTCCCATCTTTATAACAGGAGAACTGAAGTGGGGTAATTTATCTCCAGCCAACAAAGGAACCTATGACCAGGTTTTATTAGAATAAAATCTCATACATGACCAATGAATAATTATATTAATAATTTTAAAATACTAATTAAGTATCCATCTGAATTATTTGGTACAAACCGACTATATACATTGAAAACACTGTCTTTAATTTTTTAATGTTCTAGACTTTTAAAATAGGGTTTCTAGGGTCTAATGAAATACTATAACTATTTAGGCTCTATGATCATCATTTCTGTGTTCTTGATATTTCCTCAGTTACTGCCTTCTATTCTAATTTACATTCTTCCTCAAATTTTTAATTTCAATATATATTTTTTATAGGTTGCCATACATTCTCTTCAGAACAATGTGGAAAGTGAATTAATTAAACAGATCTACAGACACATACCAAAAATAAGAAATCAAAACCCAAAATAATTATAGTATTTTTTAAAATACTCAAATCAGATATTTTTAAGTCTAAAAGATATTAGGTAATGGTCTGAATTCATTATTTCACTCCAGAAATATTTATTAAGTGCCTATTAGGTACCAGGCATGTTGTCAGCTCTGGAGTTAGAGCAATATATTAGAAAAAATCCTTGTCCTCATGGAACTCACACTCTATTCAACAAACTCAGATCAGGCATGATTTTCTGTTAGAAAATTTCAAGACCGACAAAATCAAATAGTGTTATGTAAAATAATTATCCCCACAAAAACTCAAACCATAGGTAAAATACTTACATAAATTCTGTCTTTACTATATCGAACTTTGATATTATGGAGGAGTGTGGCTTCATTTAAATACATTAGTGAACCTAAAACATAAAATTTGTAAATCATTAGATAATGGAAGAAAAAAGTAAAATAAAACAATACTATCTTAATCTGAATCACTTTGATCCAACCTAAAATTCACCTGTTAGGTTAGATTTAATTCCATCTTTTTAAAACCCTGGTCCATGTAAACCCCAGAGGCTGATTTAAAATATATCCAGGTTACATTATGTGTTACAGTGATATTTTAAATAACGAATTTCCAATGAGGGGAGTATAACTAGTGAGTGCCTGTGAGTACACATTGATGAAGGTTGGTTTAGAAGTACAATTCAAGTGGAAAGTACTACTATAGATAGCTCTGATATTAATATACTTTTGACATAACAAAGTGATGAGACTAATCCAGTCTGGTGCTCATAATTTTACAAATAAAACACAGAAGATAAAATCTAGAATGAAGAGGAACCATGAACTCATTCAGTTAGACCCTCACAACCAACATGATGAATTAAGAGTCCTGGAGAAATTATATATGTCTTAACCCAGGATATGAAGCTAATTAATGGCAGAATCAAAATACATATCTTGTTTTTCTGATGTCTGTTCTACTGAGATGTCAGACTTGACTCCCAATCTATTCTTCAAACCCTCTAATCTTCTGAGCTCCATTTCAACCGCAGGCTAGAGAAGACAAAAACCACTCCTTGACTACCTTGTTTCTATTATTAGCACCACCATTTTCTCAAAGCACCCAAATCGTAAACTTCAGTCAACATCAGAAACATCTTTTCTCTCCCTCCTTATTCTAAACCAATTTCCAAGTATTTATGCCATGTGAAAAAGTACAGTATAGTGCCAGGCTCATAGTAGGCATTCAAACATTAGCATAATCTGAATCTCTGAACATCTCTCCTTTTTTTCTGCTTCTACTGCCCCAATTCCCATTTAGGTCTCATTACCTATTTTGTGGTCACAGTAGACTCTTATTTATCTATTGCCTCAGTCTGTCTCCTCCCTAATCCAGACATCTCTGCACATGAACAAACTAAAGCCCTAATTACAACTCTCTCTTCATGAAAACATCAGTGGGTCTCTATGAACTATCAACATCCATATTTAAGTCTGATCAAGGCTCTTACTGAACCTGCATTCATAACCTTTTCACACAATTTTCCACAACTCACTTTAATATGGTCTAACTTGTAGGCAGACTAAACTATCTATCAAACCCAGGTATCATTCATGCATTGACTTCCAACTAGCATATCCTCTACATCGCTAGGTGTCAAAAAATCTACCTGTCCTTTAAGGTCAGTTCAAAGATTATCTCACAAACAATACTTCCCCATTCTCACCACCACCACCAAAACTACTCTTCTTGGTTCTTCCTTTATGGTGCTTACCACATACTGCCAGTATGATGACAATGATTTTACACATCTGGTTTTGGCTGCTAAACCAGATCCATGAGGGCAGGACGCTGCCTGATTCATTTGTTTATTTGTGTGATTCCTCACTGAAGCAATATATATGCCTACACGGCATGTATACCTAACACACAATTCAGCAACTAACCGATGCTGTCAAACAAGAGCCTCTTGTTATACCTACCTCAACAAAGACTGCCCAGGCTTTCTGCACTCATATAATGCAGCTAGTTCACTTTCCAAGGACACATGCCTCACTGCTTTCTAATGCTACTTGGGGTGGAATAAAAAAGAATAAAAAGAAAGTAAAGGCTCCTAATAGTTGAATGGCAGCTTTCCTTTGATTGAGGAAGGATTTGGAGAGGGTTAGGCAGCAGAGGCATATCTGGTTTGGGTATTTGGTCACCCACCTTTCAATGTCTCTACTCTTCTTCTACCATCGTCTCCCAGGAGCCTAGTTTACATGCTGCTCTTTCTTTAACCAAAGCACTCCGCTGAACCACTCCTCTGTCTCTCACCTGCCTCTGAAATACCTGGCTGTATGGTATTGTCTCTGCTTTCTCTAAGTAAGAATTCCTGATCCTACAGTACACCTGGGAAAGCTAATCGTAAAAACCTATACTGACATGTGAATGACTGCTTGGTCTCCTTTCTTTACCTCCTTCCACACTCATCACCTGCCTTCTCAGGAATGCCTATCTGGTCATTGGAAATATCTTCCAATGTCAATAAAAATTTGGATAGGAGGGTCTTTTCCTTAGATCATGCTACTCAGGCTATTCTGTTTTTGTGAGGATATGGAAAAGGCAAGATAAAGAGAAAGATTATCTATCTGCAACCCTTGGTTTGCCAGAATGAAAATGATAAGTCTCAACTGCCTACATCTCCCTACAGGTGTGACCTGGGGATGTTCACAAAGGCCTCAGAAATAGCTTCCTGCTCCACGTAAAAATTCTTTCCTACCACCCTCTCTTAGTAGTCAGCCCTAGGATTACTTGGTTTGGCTATTTACATATAATCTTTCATGTGAACTGTTTACCTTTTATACCTAATTATTCATAGATTTAACTATACTCCAAAGAATATGAAAATTTTAAAAACAATTTTTAAAATAAGACATAATAAAAGAATGAACACAATTTGCTCTTCATAAACATTTTGGTATAATATATAACATATATTAATAAAAGTTTTTAATGAAGACTAGATATGACTTCAGTATTAAATTTAAGGATCTGACTAGGGAGTTATCTGAACATTTAAGATCTTGCTTAATTATTACAGCTCCCATTCACTGAAAGAAAAAAGGAACCCACAAAAAACTTCAATACAGAAGTCAATCAATTCTAAATTTGTTGTTGTACAGGTCATTTCATTACCGAAAAAGAGACTGAACAAGGCAACTTTTAGGATTCTAATTTTACATTCTATACTTTATTATTCTCAACATCTAACAGGTGATAATTCATGAAGAATATTATATGCTACATAAGTAACTGCAGCTTAAAATTAGCATTAAAAAATGCTATTATTTTCCCTTTAATTAGTGACTTCACATCCCTGAATCATTTTCCTATTCTGGTACTAATGCCCAACAGTCAAGTAAAAAAGCAAAATGAACACACTAATCTCTACATATAAAATCCTTTACATAGAAAACTTAAAGCTAAAAGTAGGTAAAGAATTTTGCTATATCGTTAGGCCACTATTAAAAGACAACACATGGCTCTGTTTCAATAGAACCTTTATCACATACTTCAGAACAGTTAGACATCAATCATCTAATCATCACATTATTATGATAATATATAGAAAAAGATCTTGGAAATATGCATGTGAGACCCTAAGAAATAATGCCATGTGTCATTTGGCAGAGAACAGTGGTATCGTGGCAAGCCTCAGACAAAAGAACTAAGTGATGGAACCACTTCACCTGGAAAACCTACATTCTAAACTCAGCATCCAAAACTGCGTTAATGATGTGGTTTCAGACAAGGGACTTTAAGTGGGGATGGGTTACTGTATGGTGAGGATAGTTAACATCCATACATTGACATTGCTGCCATCTGGCATCATCAAAGAAAATGCCTGAAAGAGGCAGCAAATCCATACTAAGCCTAGGAAAATTAAAAGGTTGGAAAAATAGGCCAGGCATGGTGGCTCACGCCTGTAATCCTAGCACTCTGGGAGGCCGAGGCGGGCGGATCGCTCAAGGTCAGGAGTTCGAGACCAGCCTGGGCAAGAGTGAGACCCTGTCTCTACTAAAGATAGAAAGAAATTATCTGGCCAACTAAAATATATATAGAAAAAATTAGCCGGGCATAGGGGTGCATGCCTGTAGTCCCAGCTACCCGGGAGGCTGAGGCAGTAGGATCGCTTAAGCCCAGGAGTTTGAGGTTGCTGTGAGCTAGGCTGACGCCACAGCACTCACTGTAGCCTGGGCAACAAAGCGAGACTTTGTCTCAAAAAAAAAAGGTTGGAAAAATATATCAGGATGAAGTAAACGGAGGGAGACTTTTTAAAATATTAATTTAAGAAATGGATTAAAAATAATTCAAAACCATTTATTATGTTTAGCTACATCCACCTTAATATATGAAAAAAAATTAATTCTAGTTCTGCATACTCTAGCAAGTTTTAACAGAAAAGAATTTTCTCCTTTTTTAAATTTGGCATAGCCTCATTGCTCTTTATATTTTGTTCTGATTGCTGTCCAAAAATGTATTACCTAAGCTGGGCACAGTGGCATGCACCTGTAATCTCAGATACTTGGGAGGTTGAGGAGGGAGGATCACCTGAGCCCAGGAGCTCAAGACTAGTGTGGGCAACATAGTGAGACCTCATCTCTAAAAAATAATAAAAAATAAAAATAAAAATGAAAATCTCATTAGACAAACTCTCCAATTTTGAAAAAGAAAGGAACTCCACATCTTTTTCCTCAATCTCTTGCACCTAATAATAACAGCTACCATTTGTTGAGAGTCTATTAAAAGTCAGGCACCGTGCCAAGCTTTTTAAATATATCATCTCTAAGCATGCAACATAGACACTATTACCCCCATTTTACAGATGAGAATCTCAGAAGGGGGATGAACTGCCCACGGGCACACAGCTTCTTAATAGCACCATCAGAATCAGAATTCAGGCTTCCTTGACTCCACAGTCCATGGCTCTCCCATTACTCCTACTATTCCATGCCATCCCATCTACATATAGGGCTCTTTCCAGCTTAATCAAAGGCAAACGCCAGAGAAAATCAGAATGAACAAATCTATTATTTTCTCTTTTTTCTTCAAATGGAGTTTGTGTGTCAGAAACCTTTAATGAAATCCATGACAGCTGTACATGATTTAAATACTGCCTCCCACCAAACTGAAATGAGATGACTGCTTAATTTTGAAAATGTAAGAATAAACATGGCATGTTCAGTGGATAAAGGTTTTTGTTACCAAACATGCTATTTATAAGTCCCATTAACATTGTATTTTAATATTATGTTCTGAAACAAATATTTCAATTAGTAGTTATTAAACAGTTTTTTTGTTTTTTGGTTTTTTGGTTTTTTTTTTTTTGAGATGGAGTCTCACTCTGTCGCCGGGTTAGACTGCAGCGGCATGATCATAGCTCACTGCAACCTCAAACTTCTGGGCTCAAGCAATCCTCCTGCCTCAGCCTCCGAAAAGTGCTAGGATTACAGGCATGATCCATCATGCCCAGCCATTAAATGGTATTTTTTAAAAAATGTTTGTTTGCTTCAAACATGATGTTAAATGACTCTTACTGACTTAACTTCCAAATTACTAAATCACATATACTACTACAAAAATCACCTGGCTCTAGATAAGGTTCAAAACAACTTTCAAAATTGTTAAAAAGAAACCTTTCATTCAAGCCTCACAGTAAATTATTACCATTTCCCACATTTGCACAACTGAAATAACACTAAAAAGACATTCAAAAGAGTCTTCCACCAAAGTGCAAATGTGAGACAATAATAAATTCAGAACTTTGAGCTCCTCCATTTATTTGAACACTCATGTCAAAAAGCCGTATTTTTTTCAGAACCAATATGCTGTACTAGTAATATAAACACTAATTTATTTTTGGAAGGACAGTTACTTTTCTGTGCTAAGAACTAATTTTTAACTTGATACTTACAATTATCTTCCACATCTTTTTTACTGTCCTCTTCTGCAGGGAACACTTGGTTCATGAGAGCCAAAAATGTCTAACAAACAAAACAAAAGCTCATTAAACTTGAGGCTTATAAATAGCAAGAAAAATAAAGGAGCTTAATTAGTTGCATATATTGTAATAATGGCAACATTATGCTCGTTATTAAAATATAATGCAGATCCTACTACTTAAAAAGTCATTAATCCAAAATGAGGATAATAATTTTACTCAAAAATATTATCTACTATTACCATAGACATGAAATCAATAATGGAAATCAGTAAATAAGCATCCTAGACTCTTAACCCCTAGAATGGGACAAAACAAGAAGTATATTAAATTTTACACAGAAATGCTATTTAACAACTTTTTAAAAATAATTTTGATACTTGTATATACAGCAATTTTATTGTTTTAAAAAAGGAAAAAGTAGCATTCAGATATCACAGAATGGAGTATTATTTAATAAATACTATTATTTGAGTAAAACATATTTGACACAAACTCCTATACAAAAATGTGTCAGAAATATAAATAGTATCCAAAAATACCTGGTTCATAAAATTACAGGTATCCATGAATGAACTTTCATTTATTTGACCACTTGAATGTTATGGTAGACACTGCAGAATTAAGATAGCATCTTGTAAGAGAGAACAAATGATCTCAAATTACATCTAAAGAGAATTAAATTTTAATCCATGTCATTCTGATAGTTATTTATAAATTTATGCAGTACTTCTCAAACAATTACAATTACTCTTGTGGTTGAAGTTTCCAACCGTATCAAATAAAACTTTAAGGAAAAATGGCACAATTGTTTTAAAATAATACTTTTAGATCTCTCTATATATGTACATATATGCAAGGGTATAAGACAAGGCTAGCACTGTAGTTCACAGAGTAAAATAGGCTGCTGGGACTACCTTAATTGAAAGTCAGACCCAACTTAGAAAACTATCATGCTCTAAACACTCTGGTATTTAATTATTTGGAACCTAGTACACATGTTCTTACTGTTACAAACATGGAAGGGTTTATAGGATAGACCACAAAAGCAAAATTAATCCATAATGTGCATTAAATATATTAATGGTAATATAAAAGAATCCATAATTTATAACCATGATTCTATAGGAAAATGCATTCAGAAATAACTGCTAATGTCATAGACCTATGTGCCTACTTTTCATAGCCATGGCAAAGAGAGCAAGGACTCCCTAGACTCCAGGAGTTGGTTCCAGCCTGGTAGGAGTCACCCAAATAAAAAAGGCTCCAGGAAGTTAGAAGATTGGGGCTGGGGGAGGGGGAGTGAGGACGGGCAATGATAAAGAGTTGCTGGAATGAGAAGGTTAAGAGCAGCACGAAAGGCTAGTAATGAGTCCTGGAAGCTGGCTTCTCACTCTCCTTCATCCTCCAAATTACCACCAGCCCCATCTTCCTCTTCCCTTCAAGAGAAAATTTGTTTCCTTTTAGAAGGAGGGGGCTTTTTTTCTCCTATCAAAAGAAAATTACATAAGAAAGCACACATTGATCCCCGTGTTAAACACCTACCACACATCAAATAAAGCTCATCAAGCTCCAATGACAAAAGAGACAAATAAAATAGCCCCTGAACTTAAGATAACACAGTCTCATAGAGAGTGGAAGAGAAATGTAAACAATCGACTCCAATAAAGATTACAGGAGAGCTAAGAATTTATACCACTCCTCAAACGAAAAAGTAATCAACCATCAATTCTATTGCATGGGAGGAAGAAGAGAGTATCAGATGGAAAACTTCAAAAAGAAGATGACCTCAATCAGAGTCTTCAAAGAAAAATAAGTATTTGCTAAGCAAAGGGCTATAGAGTGTGGCATTCTGGGCAAAAGAAGTACAGTGAGCAATGACACATCACCAGGGTCATGGTGAGGACCTGATAAACACTTGTGGAAGAGAAGGAGAAACAGGCCCACAAAAGTTAAGTATATGGCGAGATACAGGGGGAGACTATTGGTTGACAAAATGTAAGACTAGCAAAATGGACAGGGAAAAGAAAATTTAGACCCTTATATGCCATATATTTAGGGCTTCAGCCCTTTAGGTCAGTCTGCTGCAAATATGGAACATGAAATCAATTTAAGGGGTCAAGGTAGCATTTTTAACAGAATAAAAGATATTAGAAAATATCAGAATGCATAGCATGTGCTAAGTATGCTGCATTTGACCAACTGTTTCATTTTTAAGTACACAAACATACACACACACATAACTCACACTTATTGACATGTAAATTTGATTTCCTTTTTTAATAATTTGCCATCTTTATCATTTTTAAGTGTACAAATCTGTGGCAATACATACATTTATATTTTTCCCCCCTTCCTTAGCTCCTCCCCAATTTCTTATAAATTCACATGCATAGACACACACCCCACACCTAATGCAGTGTAAAATCTATTTCTTACGATGGCTCACAAAAAACTTGAAAAGCCATTGTCATTATCAAAGGTGTATTCCGCCCTCCCTCACAATCGTTCCACTGTTACTAGGACACAGGTGAGCTTGACTGGCCTATCACTTTATGCACTTAATTCCTTAATAACATTTAAAGGCTGATGATCTCTGACCATGACTTATCTAGGCAAGAAATTGCTTCTCTTATGGATCTTTTTAGCAATCTGGTTATTATGACACTGTTTATTAAGACCCTGATCAGAAAGTAGGGGGAAAAAATTAAAAGTAATCCCTGAGAATTTGTTAATCCTCCAAAAGGATTTCTGTGAAAAGAAATTTATACTTTTGGCCGGGCGCGGTGGCTCACGCCTGTAATCCTAGCACTCTGGGAGGCCGAGGCGGGTGGATCACTCGAGGTCAGGAGTTCGAGACCAGCCTGAGCAAGAGTGAGACCCCGTCTCTACTAAAAATAGAAAGAAATTATCTGGCCAACTAAAAATATATATAGAAAAAATTAGCCGGGCATGGTGGCGCATGCTTGTAG
>CM052441.1:66336381-66460700 GCA_028533085.1 Varecia variegata
GAAATTTATACTTTAGTTTGTAGAATTATCTACAGATCCATAAAATTTACATGACTCCATAATTTAAACTGTTTTATTGGTTCTACATATGCATCTGATTAATATTAATAAGGCACAGTTTAAAACACATTAAAATATTTGAAATATGAAAAAAACATATCACCATAAATCAAATTTCTTCTACACTTGAACTGAATTATTTTGTCATCTGTGGCTATAACAGAATGTACATAACAGAATATGCCTAGGGAATATACCCTTCATTTCATTTTGGCTTCTTGATTTACTATGCTCATAAAATATATTAAATAAAAATCAAATATATAAAGTAACTGGGTTTTTTTTTTAATTCTTTCTTTTTTTAACATGTACTGCATTGTAAGTACAAATAGATACCTGTTAATAAGAGGAAAAACCAGAAACACTTTGTCTTTCCTTTCCTGAGGGCATCTTTAATTGGCCTCCTCTAACATGGCACATTATATATTATGCATTTCAGTTCCTGGGTTGTTTACAGTAACAGAATAGTTTTCTCTGTGAAAAGACCTCATGAGAGATCCACCTTGTTTTTCTAAGGTTCCCAGAAGGATGGCAGTCATATGGCATTAGTTAACCATGTATCGGTAGAATATAAATTATTCATGAACATTTGCAGTCTAAAGTAAACAGAAATGACATCCGCAAATTTAATTTAGTCAGAAGAACTGTTTAACAGGAATACTTATTAAACTGAAAATTGTGAAATTCTCCCACAAAAACAGACCCTACCAGTCCCCCCATGAATACTGAAAGAGAGATATTTACAATGGATGCCTTCTCTGTGAACAATTTACGACTCCTGGTCACTTTTCCCCCCAAACTTCCATTTTGTAATACTATCTAGTTTGTTTGAGAATAAAAGGAAATAGATGCCACATGTACAGAATTAAAGCATATTTTTAAGTTTTAAAAACTATCATTACCATAAAAATAATAGATGGATAGGTTTTAAGTACCTTTACTTAATAGAAATATATTTACCCAAATCCCATGCCGATAAGTGTAGTAAACAAAAAGCTTTTAAAAAAGGCTATCTGGAAGCTAAAGCAAAAATCAAAATTTGATAATATAGCCCCATTTACTTTTTATATTTTTACTTCGTAACATGTTGAGCACATCATACACACAACTAATAACCTTGGTAATATGGCTCAATAAGAACTGGATGATCAAAGAGATGTAGGAAAAAAAAAAGGAACGAAAGGATCACTAAATTTCTGTCTGATTTTATCACAGGACACCATATTTCCCCTAGGGTATGTACTTCTGATTTAATCAAAGAAGTCAGCAGAAAACTAAGATTCGCTTACCAGAAATTTGCTTTCCCATATACAGTGCCAGGAATATCTACTTCTTCGCTGAGAAGGTAGACACATATTTCTTTTGAAAAACAAATACTATCTTTGAAAGAAATCATATTTTGACACCTTTCTGAGAAACTCACCTTGCCTTTCTGGTTCAAGGGTTCAATTGTTAAGCTGTCAGGGCCAATATCCACAATGTTGCCCATCTGAAATCCATCCGTAGGGTGTGGCGCCCAAACAGGCTTTCCATCCTCCATTTCTGAAGGGGGCTATCCACCGTCTCCTATTTCAGAAAACAAATAAAGCAAGTGAATAACTTTAGATATATAAAACAAATAACATATCTTTTTTGAAAGTTCACATGTAAATTGCAACTCACAGAAACACATCTACTCCTGCCACAGATAATCCCCACCTCCTCCCTCCTGCCTGCTGCGCCCACGCCCACCCCTGTATCACCTGTAGATAAGGCCAAGCAGAAGCTGCTCTGCCCTCAGGTAAATCCTGCTCTGTTACTGCCTTCCTGCAGTTGCCACTGCAGTGGAGCGGTACATGCTGACTAGTACGGAAATAGAAACCGTCAGAGTTTTCACCTGTTGTCCCAGTGTAATTTATAATAGCACTCCTTTTACTTCCTAACGTATTCTGCTTTGTACAATAAGTTAAACAGTCATAGGAATGGATGGCATTGTGTGGAGATAGCTAAGAGCTGAAAAGCAAGATAAATAGGGAGACTACTTCCCCTGGCAAACTTTCCCTCACACTCTGAGAATGCAGGAATGTGCTTCCTACAATCATTATCCACAGAACTGCTCAACATACTGTTTTTATTCTTGTTATTTTTTCACTGAGGCAAGACTTCCATATAGTGAAATGTACAACTCTAAGTATACAGGTTGATGGATTTGGACGAATGAATATAACCATTTCACAAACACCCCCAGTCAATACATAGAACACTTCCATCGTCCCAAAAAGTTGTCACATGCCTCCTTTTGATCAATCCCCATAGCCATGGCCATCCCCACTATTCTGTTAGTTTCTGCCTGTCCTTGGATTTCACATAAATGTGATCATGCAGTATGTATGCTTTTGTGTCTGGCCTCTTTCATTCAACAAAATGTCTTTGGTATTCAACATATCCACCCCCACTGTTGTGTATATTAGTCCACTGAATGACTATACCACAATTGTTTACCTGTTGATGGACATTTGAATTGTTTCCAGTTTTTGCCTATTGTGAATTTTCATCTAATTGTTCAATTCTTCTTCTTTCATAGTTGGCATTCTGAGATTTAACATTTATAATTTTGCCTACTGAGAGTAGCCAAAAAAATCCATGACAGGAAAAATAACTCATTTTAGTGAACTTAGATGGCATAAGACTACTGTGTAATAGTCAATCAGCTAATGAGAGATCCAAGATGTTCTAGTTTCAGCCATCTCAATGGGAACTTATTTTTTCACTACTTACTATATTTAAAGAAGACCTGATTTATGTGCTTTAATGCTCCTCTTGTGTGGTATTTTCAAATCTAGGATACACAGATGGATGCTCTCAGGTATAGCCTCCCATGACAGTTAGGATGTTTGGCATACACTTCAGTCAAAAAGCAGCTAACTATGGGCATGTTTGCAATTTGCTTGTTGGTCAACATCCTCCATGCAGTGGCTACAAGGTAGGTTGCATTCCCTAACCAGCAAATGTTATTAGGTTTACATATAATTCTAAGTTAACAAACTAGATGAAGATTCTCCATAGAAGTGAATCAATAACACTGCTTTAGACTTACACTACCACACATACATCTATACTCTTCCCTATATAATCTAGTCCCATGGCTTTAAATACCATTCATATGTGAGTGATGCCCAAATTTATTTCTCCAGCCCAGACCCACGTTTAGTTCCCAGATGTTTACTTGCCTACTTTGCACCTCCTCGTGGATGTATCCGATAGATACAACATCATTATTATATTATTATTATGGCCCACCACCCCAGCCTGTTCCTCCCCATATCAGTAAAGGGACTAATACCACTCAGTTCACATCAAACCAGAGTCATCCTCAATTCCTCCTTTCAAATTCATATCACCCACAGAATCTTGTTGGCTTTACCTCCAACAGCCATTTCAAATCTACCTACCTACTTCTCTGCATCTCCTCTGCCATCCTAGTCTAAACCAACATCACCTTTTTACCAGGACTTCTGTAATTAACTTAGCTGCCTGCTTCTATTCTTGCCAATCCACATAGATCACTCGTAATCGCACTAAAAGGTAAATCTGATCGTGTCATTTCTGTTCCATCTGGGCATGGAATATTCCTCTATATCCCTAAGGTCCAGAACACAGCAGGCAATCCAATATTCACTGGTGAATGAACAAATTGTTCGCACAGTTTGGGAAGAGTAAAAGGAGAGGGTAGACTAGAAAGAGTTGAAAGGTCTTAAAACCTATGCTTGAAACTCAGCTCTACGACTTTCTGGCTAGCTCTTAAAGCAAGTTACTTAACCTCTCTGATTTTTATCTTTATCCTTATCCATTTGGTGGGATAATATTGCTTACTGTACAGAATTGCCGTGAGGATTAAGTGACAAAAAACAGAGATCACCATTCTAATGGCACCCAATAGATACTAGTCACACCTGTCCCCCTTCCTCCCCCCATATCCCTTATTTGAAGCCACCAGTCAATTTCAAGACAATGGATTTGTGGTAATTTTAAATACAAAGAGAAATTACAGAATAGTCATGAGAGATCATTTAGGAATAATTATCTGAAAAAAAATCTGAAAAAAAAAAAAAATCACAGCAAAGCAAGACCCCCAAAGTCCAAAAAAGAGTGCCCAATTCCCTTGAACTATTCAAATTGTTTTCCCAATTTAAACTGTTTATTGCAGCTCCCAGTTAACAAATTTAAAAGCACATATCTAATGTTGCTCCTTCATCAAAGCCCTAAATCTACAGTAAAGGGATTCTTTAAAAAGATATCAGCCCACAAAGATGGGGAGAACCAAAGAAGAGATTATTGATAGCAACATTTTGTAAATTGGAAAGCAAATGGTTGAGAGGCAACTGACTTAGCAAACTCAAGAGAGCTAAATCCCAAGTCAGGAAATGGGAAAGAGGAAAACCAACTCAAATTATACTACAGAATCCTCAAAAGACACAAAAACCTCAGTAAAAGGTAGTTCTAGAACCAGGGTGAAAAACAGGAATCTAAAATAAGGAGGACTAAGTGATAGTTGTTTGAGAAAGAGACTTCCTTACATGAACCATACACATACTCCACATTGCTGGGCAAATACCCTACCCCTCATGCCCACCAAGAGAAATCTAGAGGTTATTCTCTGGGGAGGACAAAGAGAGGGGTCTCTAGAATGAGAAACATCAGGAACAATTAAGGGTGTGCATATAAAAATTGCCATGTACTAACAGACTCTCTCCTTGAGCCAAACTTTAGTTAGGATCCTCTGAGCCCTCTACTTGACAAGGGCATGGCCTTAGTCCTCCACCTCTGTCCTGCCCTTGCCATGCCTGCACAGCCCAGTTTTAGCAAGAATTATGCTAAGTGAATTTAGAGAAAATCCCCTACCCCTGATATGCGATCAAGTTCCAATCCCCCACCTCTGATGCATAAGTCCTTTGTTTGACCTGCCTTCAGCAAGAATCCTGTTAAGTCAGTTTAGCAAGAATCTCCATACCCTTGATGACTCCTCTTGGTAATTTTCCATCCATCCACTGACCCCCTCACTCTGCTCCTTGGCTATAAATCCTCAGCTGTCTTTGCTGTATTCAGAGTTGAGCCCCATTTCTCCCCTACTGCAATACCCTTGCCAGTGGTCCCAACATTTTTGGCACCAGGGACCAGTTTCATGGAAGACAATTTTCCCACGGATGGGGGGCAGGTAGGGGAAGAGTGGTCCCTGACAGGCCGTGGACGGCCGGGGGTGGGAGGGATTGGGGACCACAGCCCCTTGCTATGAACTGAGTGTATGTGTCTGATATGGATTGAATTTTATTCCCCCCAAATTCTTATGTTTAAGCCCTAACTCCCAATGTGACTACATTTGGCTATAGGGCTTTTAGGAAGTAATTAAGGTTAAAAGAGGTCATAAGGGTAGGGTTCTAATCAGATTGGATTGGTAGCTTTATAAAAAGAGGGAGAGAGAGAAAGAGAGAGGTCTCTCTTTCTCCCAAGCACATGCACCAAGGAAAGGCTATGTGAGCACACAGCAAAAAGCCAGCCATCTACAAGTCAGGAAAAGAGTTCTTATCAGAACCCAACCATGCTGACACACTGATCTCAGATTTCCAGATTCCTGAACTGTGAGGAAATAAATTTCTACTGTTTCATGCAAATGTTTGCAGTATTTTGTTATGCCAGCTTGAACAGACTAACACACTTCTAGTAGACTAATATACCCTGGCTGTAATAGTTATGAATAAAGCATTCCTTACTGTTTTAACAAGTGTCAGAATAATTTTTCTTTAACAACGTAATAGTAGAAAGTAAATATTCACTAGAAGATATAGAAGATAAAGCTGAGGCAATCTTTCAGAGAGCCAAGAAAAAAAGAAAAAGTTAGAAACTAGGGGAAAAAAGAAAGTAAGAAGAAAAAAAGATACGAAAATAAAATTAGTAAAAGGACTCAGCATCTAAATACCAAGAAAAACCCCTTCAACCCCCAAAAAGAGGGAGAAAGATTTCAAATTTTAAAAAAAAAAAAAAATCACCAGAACTGCAAGACATGATTTTCTACCATCTAGCCAAAATATGCACTCAGGCCTCAACAATGCAACTGAAAAATAGACAAACACACAAAAAGACACCACTGTCAAATTTCAGAAAACCATAAATAAAGAAAAGATACTACACATTTTCAGAGAGATGAGAGAAAAAAGGAAAAAACAGAACAGGTCATAACCAAAGGTTCATGAATCACAATGGCTTCAATGATGGTCAAAGCAGTAAGTCAATAAAGCAGTGTTTTATAAGAGAAGTAATCTAGAAGCACTACAGGTAACCCACCTAGAAGCACTAGGTAATCTACAGAAGACCACCTGTAGCCTTTCAGAGGTACTGTGCTAACTTTTCAATTACTCTTTGTTGAAAGGTGAAAAACGTATCACCAGGAGGCTCCCCAGGAGCAAACTTATCGGAGGTGAGAGTGACAAATACACACACCCATATTTTCTTTCCCTTTAAAAAGTATAATTGTGATACATAACACCACCTTATTTTATTAGCTAGGGTATTAGAAATTGAGCACTGGATACAAGTAATTTGGGCTTGTGCTCAAAGATCTAGAATAAGATACCAAAAAGGAAGAGAGAAGCACTAAACAGGACAAGCAGAATTCTTCTATCTTGGAGGCATTTGTTCTGTTAACTGTTACTTATTTAGCTACCTACTATGTACCACATATAGCTAGGTGCTGGGGATATAAAGGTGAGCAAAAGGAGGCATGGTGTCTGACCTCAGGGAGCTTTCTAGCTAATAGGAAAACAATCACTTGGAATAGAAAGGTAAACGAAATTGGCAAAATCCCTGCCCTTGGAGATCTTAAATTCTGGTGGTGGGGGCGAGGGAGTACACAGGGGTGAGGTAGATGTATCAAATTTGCCTTTTAAAAAGATTACTCTTTCATCTGGCCAGGCACTGGCCTTGCTGATCACAACAATGTTATGTGCACCTTTGGCACACAAACTTTAAACTGGCAACTTCTCTTACCTGTATCAGTGTATCCTGAAGGCTATAAGCTTCCCTGGTGTCCAGGTACTGTGAGAAAACTGGGCACCAGGTAACAGTTGGCTGTGGCTAGTGCATTTTGTGTGTACCTAGCACAATCTTTCATCGAGCACTTTAGTTCCATAATAACTTATTTATACCAAATAAATTCTAAACCAAAATTCTCAAAACACATTTCAACAGGGTTCCCTTTAGTCACTAAATTATCTTTGAAAAAGCCTTCCTAGAAAATATATCCTAGTTAATCTTCTACAGCTAGTTGTGCAAAGTATGGGAATTATTTTATTGCTATAATATTGTATTATGAATTAACTGAACATTAGTATTGAAATTTATTGTCAACATCTTGGCTTTATCAGCAATAAACATTAACAATGGGGGGAGAATACCCAGCACTAAGTCGAAACTCAGGACAAAAACATAAGAAAACATCTCATTAAGATCCAAAAAATAACTACCTCAATTTAATAAAAATGTAATTGATATTTATTTGTTCATTTTTTCAATGAATATATATGCAACACCTACTATGTGCCAGGCACTGCTTTAGGCTGAGATACTGATGAAAAAATATAGAGATCAATTGTTTTTCAGTATAAGACATGGAAAAAGAGAAATGTCTATGCCTGCTACGACCCCCTTTCTGCAGGTCCAGATGATCACAGCCCTGGTCCTGATGATTGGCCATTTTTACAAAGTGACTTCCAAATATAGCCTAAGAAACTCCTATGTAGCAACTGATTTTAAAAGCTAACTCCATTATCCCTTGGTTCTTAAAAACAGCAAACACCAAGGCTAACTTCAGCTTAACTGGTGTAGCTAAGATTAACGTGCTAACAAAAAAAGAGGGTAACAAAATAAAAGCAAATATTTCATTAATAAGTTTATCATATGGTTATTAAGTATTTTTAAACATCTTAAAAGAAGATTTGAGTGAGGATTGCTTGAGCTCAAGAGTTTGAGACTAGCCTGAGCAAAAGCGAGACCCGGTCTCTACTAAAAATAGAAAAATTAGCCGGGTGTGGTGGTGCATATCTGTAGTTCCAGCTACTCAGAAGGCTGAGGCAAGAGAATTGCTTGAGCCCAGGAGTTTGAGTTTTCAGTGAACTACAATGATGCCACTGCACTCTACCTAGGATGACAGAGTGAGACTCTGTCTCAAAAAAAAAAAAAAAAAAAAAAAGAAAGAAAGAAAAGAAAATCACTCCCCCCCTATTAATAAATAATTAATTTTTAAAAAAGAATTAGAAACATATGTTCAAAAAAATTTGAAAACTGACACTCTCAGGAAAATTACTAAAAATACCACACAATCTGAATTGTGAAAATTGGTTAAATGATTTTCTTCTAGATTTTCAGGGAAGAAATCATAAACTATATTGCAGACATAAACTTCTGCATAAATTATTATCACAAAACAGATCTGGATTTAGACATAATTCAAATACTACATGAAGACAATCTTTGTAGATAACCTGGCCAAAAAGTAAGACTATTCTAGAAAATCCCTGAATTCTTCAGAAACTAAACATCCCAGGTTACTTCAGAAGCTCAAAATTTATTTCACAAATGTTAAGATACCAGAATATAATAGCAAGATATTAATTTATCCCAGGTGATTTAAATTTTCCGTATGCTGCAACTAATCTTATTTCTTATCCAATGATAAGAAATCCCGCCCAAACTTAGTGCTGCAATTTGTGCTAGATCTGAAAGTTACTTAAAAGTTTGTTGGTCTTTCAAAAAAAGGAGTTAGTAAAAGAGTTAAGACTTTGACTCATTTTTTCCACCAGGGGATAATATTGGTCTCCCAAAAAGTGGCAAATGAAAGGAACGACCAATTTCCAAGAACCAAGGTATTTTTCAGACCAAAGAAAGGCCTCTTCTCCGGAAGGGTCCTGCATAAAATGGTCCCACTATGCTCAAATTGAAACATTCTGCAGTTTGGATCACAGGCCTTGGAGCGATGTTACTCAGATTTTTCAAGGACTAAAAGGTCTGTATGTGAGCAAAACCAAGGTGATAAGAAGTCTGAACAATCCTTAGTCTTTTAAACACATCTTGGCATTTTAACTCTTCCCAAATGTCCCCAAACAGAAGTTGAAGATTTTCACCTACAAGTAGCAAGGTCATTTTAAGAAGTGGTCCCAAGTCCAGTCCAATCCAGGCAACATATTTCTCCTGAATGGAAAAAAAAAAAAAATCCCAAAACAAAACCTCTAATACTAATGATCAGGAGGAATAAACTCTGAGAGGTGTACAAATTAAAAAGGAAGAGTAGAGGTTGCTGTTCAACTGCACCTTCTATCATTCTTTTATAAATAAGCCAATAAATTCCAGGATATTCAATAAAGTTCTCATGTAATTCATAAAACTAAGTGTTTTAAAACTCTGCTAACTTGAGTAACTTGGGCTATGTGTGTATGTGTGCTTGCACATGTATGTATCACACAAAAACAGGAATTAAAGACAAACTGAATTGTCTTCTCACAGCTAGTATGGAGTTCAATTCAGCAACTCAAAGGAAACAACAAAATCACATTTCACAAACCATTCACTATGCACCAGACATTGCACTGAAGTACTTTTTATGTAATCTCAAATTCTGCAGCTCTGGGAGGAAGCTAAATCATCCCTGTTTTTGAAACAGAGGTTCAAAAGTTTAGGCAATTTGCCCAAATAGAGACAATTAAGAAACAAGGGCAGAGGCAGATTTGAATCCTGTGCGATCCCAAGTCCAAACTGGAATCACTGCACTACACAGCTTTGCCTAACTGAGCTTCCTGTCTGTACCAGTGGTTTATATTTGTCACTAGATCTGGAAAAAGGCTGTTATATATTACTATGTTGTCCTAACCTATTTTTTAATAGCATAAGAAATAAATACAGTTTAAAAGATATATAAAGGCTTTATGAAAATTCTCTCATTACTTCTTTTGTAAACATTAACATGTTTATTATTTCTTACTTGTAAAGTCTTAATTTGTATTTGGATTTAAATATTTTAATGAGTAGACTATAAGGAAGTACAGTTTGAACTTCTTACCTTGAGTGGCCTGTGCTATTAATAAAAGGTAAATGCACCTTTTGCGGGAAGCTAATTTTGTCTTCCAGTTAATACTGCATTTAAATAACGAGCGGAGAATCAGGGAGATAATGAAAAGGACTGGAGCTTTCATTGGAATTTTTCATTTCTTGAATCACTTATAAATACCTTTATATTATAATTTCTTTCTTAAATGACATATCAACATAGATATGCAATAAGTATATACATATATGAGAAACTTAAACTATCTTTTCAAATTTGTTTTCAAGGGCCACTTATTTCCAACCACACTCCACAACATGCTTTGAAGACAGTATCTACTAAACTATCTCTAAAAACACAAATGGCAAATTTTTCTCATTTTTAATAATGACCACACCTCAAGCTCTCACCACATCTACTTATCAATCTGCACCTGTGCCCATATGCTCTTTTTCTGTTCTGTTACTGAGGCCAAAGTATTCTTACTCATATCTAAAACCATCTCTCCACTCACCCACCAGGATCCTATCCCCTCCTAGCCACGCAAGGACAGTCTGTCAGCATCACTCTGCGTACTCTCCTGCATCATCAACTTCCCCTCTTGCAATTCCATTAGCTGTCTATACTCATCGTCCCTATTTTCTCACTCTCATCCTCTCTTGAACCCATTCCTATCAGGCTTACACCCCGACTCCTCAAGATCACCAATGACCTCTACATTTTGACATTACTAAATCACATGATCAACTTTCTTTTTTTCTTTCATCTTTTAAATTTTTATAGCTTTAGGGGATACAAGTACAGTTTTGTTACATGGATATAGTACATAGTGCTGAAGTCTGGCCTTTTAGTGTATCCATCACCTGAATTGAGTTATTCAATTAAGATAATGGCCTCCAGTTCCAACCATGTTGCTACAAAAGGCATGATTTCCTTCTTTTTTTTTATGGCTGAGTAGTATTACAAGGCATATATATATACACACCACATTTTCTTTAACACAATCAACTTTTAATCCTCATCTTACTTGAATATGAAGCAACATTTGATACACTTAAGTACTCTCTCTCCTTGAAGCATGTTGTTTGCTTTTTTACTTCTACTCTTCTGGTTTTCTTCCTGTACTGCCCTAAGCTCTTTTTGGTTCTCCTTTAACAAGATCTTCCTTATGATCCTTGGAGATAAATTCTTGGACCTCTTCTCTATCAACTCTCATCTCCTGCCTTTAAACATTACCTCATCTACTCTTAAGGCTTTAAGTATTACACATATGCCTAACAATGGCATCAATGGTATTAATATGTAACAATGCCCAAATTCCTATCTCCACTGACACCTCTCCCCTGAACTCCAGACATCTAAAGCTCACAGCCTGCTCAACACCACTACTTAGGAAATCAACAACCATCTCCAACTTTTCATATCCTAAACTGACCACCTATCCCCTCTTTTAAATATGTTCCTTGCATAGTCATCCTCTTCTCAATCAATGACAATTTCATTCTCAGTAGCTGCACATGCCGAAAACTGAAATCATCCCCGACTCTCCTCTTTCTCTCACATTCTACATCCAATCTTTCAGCAAATCCTGTTGGTTCTACCTTCAAATTATACCCAGAATCTGACTAGTTCTCATGAATGCAACCAATTCCACCCTGACCCTCAACAACATCTCTCACTGAGATTACTACAGTAGCTTCTGGTTTTCCTGCTTCCTCCTTTTACCTAAACAGACTCAGTTCTCTGTATAGCAGTCAATCTGACCCTTTTTATAACGTAAGTCATACCCTGTCTCTGCTCAACACTCACCAAATACCTCCCATCTCACATAAAAGCCTGATTCTTTACAGTGGCCCACGAGACCCTCACAAATTGTCCCCCTTGCCCATAAACTCTCTGATGTTGCCCCCTCCTACTCTCACTCTACTTGACCCAGGATGCCTTGCTGTTTCTTGAACACACTGAATATGCATCCATTTCAGGACTCTGGAATTTGCTGATCTGATTCCTCCGCCTGAAAGATAGCAGTATGGTTTGCTCCCTTATCATCTTCAAGTCTTTGTTCCATTACTATCTTCTCAGGGAGGCTTCCTTGACTACTCCCTTTAAAATAGCAATCCCACTTATCCACTCAAACCCAGCACACCCAAATATGCTTCCTTGCTTTGTTTTTCCTATAGCACTTAACATTTGACAGACTTATATACTCTCCTTATTTAGAATATAAGCTGCTTCTATCCAGGGGCTTTGTTTTGTGCACTGCTATGAATCTAGAACCCAGAAGAATGTTTGGCACACATTATACATATTTGTTAAATTAACAAATTAATTTTATAGTCCTGCCAACTACAAAATAAGTAGTGTTACTGCAGTAAGATAAAGACCAAAAGCAAAGAAATCTGATACCTTACTTAGCCTACTTCAGCTTCATCATAGCAAATATAAACCTTCCATTAGGCTTTTTGAAATACTGAAAATAGATTAAGGAGATCCACTTGCACCTGAAGGCCCCTGAGATGGGAAGCTCAGTACTTTTCAGCAGCTCCCAGGTCCTGTCTCCTCTTGATTTTGTTAGAGAACATACCTTACAGTGTTTCTGAGTGATTGTGTTGATCCATTCACGTTTGTTCAGCCCCCTGCCAATTTTGAATTTTCTTTGGTTAAAGTAAGGGCTGATAAGCCAAATGAACCAGCAAGATCTCAGCAACAAGTCTCCGTGTGACTCAGTATAAAGCAAATAAGAATCCAAGAAAAAGAAGGTAAATGTTGATGGTTAGCTAGGAATTCCCACTTCACAGGAGAACTCTGCAAAAGCTCATTATTTACTGAAATGGATCTTTGACAGAACAGTCTTAATAACTGGAAAGAAACAGTAAATATGGTACTTGATTCCTCCAGACACTTGGGTTTTAAAAAAAAAACAGCAAGCAAGTTTAATGGACTCAATAACTCTTTTTCACAATATTAGTCCTCAGTTGAGTGTCCCAGGATTAAAAGTTGTCAGCCATACAACTATATACAGCCATACAACTTAATAATATTTCCCAACCCTTGTGGGCAACAGTAATTTCACTAGCTTTTGTAAGGACAAACTGAAAAATATTTATAGACCTCAGGAACAATTTTTATTTCTCAACTACCAATCACCAGTAGGACAGGCAACTATCAGAACACTGAAATGTTATGTCTCTGAAAAATTCATTCTGAAAGAGTGCCTATGGAAAATATTGAGTGAGTCACTTAATTTCAGTTCTTCTCACTTTTATAATTGGAGAAACTATATTTATTTTGAGATTACAAATATAAAAAACTGTTTGAAGTAGCAATAGGATGACGAGACTGTATAAGTATTTTAAAAATATGTCTTTCTACAAAATATAATCAGCTTTTCAGTACATAATGTCACACACTTATGGTAGGACTGTTGGGGGAGAGTGGAATCTGGACAGGGCTTTGAATCATGGAGTGAAATAATTACAAATGCATCCTACAAACATTTACTGAATTCCTATTATGTGCCAGGCACAGCACCAGAAAAAAAAATTAATATTTCTCATCCTAAACAAAAAGACAAAAGTACACTTTTTCTAAACAAAAAACAAGGCCGAGCATGGTGGCTCATGCTTGTAATCCCAGCACTTTGAGAGGCCAAGGCAGGAGATCACTTGAGGCCAGGAACTGGGCAACACAGTAGACCTCGTCTCGCCAAAAAAAAAAAAAAAAAAAATTAGCTGGGCATGGTGGCACATGCCTGTAGTCCCAGCTAATTCAGGATGCTAAGGTGGGAGGATCGCTTTAGTCCAAGAATTCAAGGCTGCAGTAAGCTATGATCAGGCCACTGCACTCCAACCTGGGCGACAGAATGAGACCCTGTCTCCCCCCCTAAATAAAACACACACACACACAGAAATAAGATTCTAGAACCTCCTAAAATTACAAAGTTACCTCCATGGCCATTAAAAGAATCTGAATTAATTGGGAGGTGGGATAACCAAAGTGATAAATGTCCCAGATACCCAAATGCTTGGGGTGGGGAGGAAGTACTCAGAAGCATAGCTGTGCACTATCCCTAAGTACAGTAAAGTGCGGGAAGTTAGTTCATGTCCACCTTCTCCTTCCTCATCCTTTCCCCATTTGAGAACACTAACTTAAGACCCCAAAACAGGCAAAAATCAAGAAAGAGAGCTATTCTAATTCGTTGAAATGAAGGTTCAAACCCTACACTACCTTTTAGTATAAAAATTAGAGCGAAAAAAACCAAGGCAAACGTTTTCTTGCTTTAAAAGTCTACATTTGCTTGCCTTATTAACTCCCTAGGACTAATACTTTAATATTAATCTTAAAATTTCAAACATTGATGATTAACTAAAAAAATAAGTCTCTAATTCCACTCTGTCCACATTGCTTTTCCCAATCTATCATCCTGTCCCTCTCTTGCCTACAAGTATCTTTGTTCTTCCCTGACTGAGGTGTTCCACATAAATAAGGGGCCAAAGTAAAATACAGGATGTATGAGAGCATCATGACAGGATTAATTTGATTGCCTGACTGAAGTTGTCCCAGGAGGACTTAGGCTTTACAGAGGAAATTAAGCTGGATCTTGAAGGTCTAAGTATTTCAACAAAGAAGCAGGGAAGAGTATTTTGGATAAATGAATAGCAAAAGCAGAAATTCAAAGATGTGAAACTGAAAGCTGAAATACTAGATATAAATGTTAGTATAACTGGAGGGTGCACTGAGAGGGAGAAAAGGAAAAAAGGTTAATGGAAGATAAAGATAGATAAAAATAGATCCATGCCAAAGTGTAAACAGCCTTAATTCTGGTTCTTTATTTTACAGTCAATGGACAGTCATCTAATTAGATTTGCATATTAGAAAGACCACTGTTGGCAGAAGAGACTGTATGCAAGAATCCAATATGATGAGGAAAAAAACAACAAATATAGGGCACCAGATAGTAGCAAATAATTAGTGAATGCATAAACAAAAGATTAGTAGGCTTAGTAACTGATTGTTTCAAATTAAAAGAAAATTTAATACATATATCAGAAATTTAATTCTTTACATACAAAGATTGTTAATTGGCCATAAATTTTTGGGGATTTTGTGTCATAAGTCCACTAAGTAGCAAATTCAATAATCACCTTTTAATGTTATTACTGCAACTAGATTTTTCTGATTGTTCCAATCTGTTGTATTATAACTATCTCTCAAATCAGATATATTCCTTGTCTGCCATCCAGGTTAGCATTTCACATAAATGTGTTGGATTAATAAAAATTCAGGAAATACAGTAATAGATTCTCAAAACATAGATAAAATTATAAAGTTTAACTAAATAGCTGGCAAAGTTTAGGTGGGAGTTAGGTTTTTTTAAAGTAGATTTCTATAAACCTACACTAAGTAGCCAAATAAATAAAACACTATAAGAGGACTGTCCTTTAGTGAAATAATACTCCTGGATTTTTGATTTTTCAAAGCAGGACTTGAGACAAACACAATTTATGTGTTACTACAATCCTTTATAAAACGTGTTTGATGAAACCACAAGGCACTTAAAAAGTGATACAAATAGTTAATTTTCCCAAACAAAAATAATCCATCACCCTAAAATGTAAAATACTGATTACAAGATCCAAAGCTCCTATGTCTTCCCAGCTCATAAAGCATGACGGTATCTCAAAGGAATGTTATTTATAGGGTCAAAAGGCTTCAGTCTCCCCAGAGTTAAAAGTAAGCAAACTTCTTTTTTTAAAGTAGATCTCACAATAAAAACCTCCTCTACTGTGCTTTGGGCATTTTGCCTTTATTCCTAACCACCAACATAGCTGTGGATGAGTTCCTTTAAAGCTGCTGCCTTCTACCTATACTTAATTCAATTTTTCGTCTTTACAGTATCAACTTTATTTAAAGTCCCTAGTTATTACGGTCAGATAAATCCAAAAACTTTAAGTCAGAATAGTTCAAGTACTCAGTTACTATGTTATAATCTCATTCATACTCTGGACTTAATTACACAGTGATTATTCAACAATTAAAATTCAACTCAGCTACAATTTAGTCTCAACTCACAAGAATTACCATCCTGGAATAGAATCTGTTAGAACTACTGAGTATTCTTCATGAAGGAAGAATTTCTTTGCACTCAATGCTTGAATCTGCTTTTTTCTTTCAGTTTAGTTGTGTACATCAAAGTAGTATTCACAATTACAATCTTATCACAAATCCCATTAAATATTAATAGTGATTTATGAAGATGTACTGTTGGTTTTATTAAAGTGATAAAAGAACACATTTTATTTTTTAAAAAGCCAAATACACTATTCAAAAAGGCTTGTATAACCAACAGCAGTGCCTCCCCTAAGTCCCTGTTTCATTGCTCTTTAAAGCTGCTGCCCAGCTATCATTCTGGGACTTCACTACTCTCTCCTGGGGACATATTTGAGTCCCTTAAGGTTCAAAAAGTCTCTATTCTACCTTCACACTTAAATTATGGATTGAACACACACATACACATACAATTGAGTGCTGGGTTGAAAGTCATTTTTCCTCAGTATTTTGAGGGCATAATCCAGTATATTTAGTATCCAGAACTGCTATGCCTTTCAGGTTCCTAATCATTTGTATCCCTCTTCCTCTCTCCCCTAGGACTCGAAAGCTTGAAGGATCTTGTCATAATCCCAGGCGCTCTAAACTTCCACAGGAGTATGGCTGAGTATGCGTTGCTTGAATTCATTATGCTACACATTTTGAGAACATGTTCACTTTGGAAGCACAAATCATATGATGCTGAGGAATGTTCTGATATTATTTCTATTTAAAAAAAATGTTTTTCCCTGTTTTCTATGCTCTCTTTCCGAAAGCTCTATAATTTATGGTTGTGTTTCTATGAGATTGCTACTCTTATTTTCTTCTCTTTTCTCTTCTATTATCTATGTCTTTATCCCTTTATTCCACCTTCTTGGTAACATCCTCCCCTTGAATTTTTAATTCCTCTACTGAAAACTTTTATTTCTACAGTCACATTTTTAGTTTCCCTTCACTGTTTCCTTCTTCTTTTTTTTTTTTTTTTTCTCTACTGCTTTTGTTTTTCATGGAAAGGCTTTCCTAGGCCTATCTGGTTTTCCATTCATATTTACAAGTCACTAAATAGCTGACTAGCAACTCTAGGTAAGTATTTGCAGACCTAACAACAGACTTTATTCTAGGGTAACTTAACAGCACCCAAATTTTTTGTAGAGATGTTCCCAACTATTATTTGTTGGTCTTCCTTTGATAAAGTTCAGTTTTCCAGGGAACAAGGCCTCTAGTCTCTAGCAAGACAGTCAAAGACCTGGAGGCCTAACCCCTCTTCACAAACAGCCTTTCAACCAAATACACTATTTTTTACTCTGAGTCATCACCCTCACTTACTACAGTAACTAGAACCTCCAAACCCTGCCTTTCAGGGATTCTTCAGTTTGATTTGATCTCTTCTTGTTGGGTTTTCCCTTCTGCAAGAACTTAGAGATTCTTCTAAGCAGAGATTCTTCTGCTTAACTAAGTCAGATAATATTGCTCTATCCTGCTATCTTTCAAAAATTTGCTGAAATTTCTCATCTGCTATAGCTGACTCTTTTAATCTCTTTGCTCTTGTAAAGTTATACTTTTTATTTTCTAAATTCCTATACTGTCATCTTAATGAAGTTTCAGGAGACAAATATAAATGTATGCAGATAATTCTCCACGTTTAACAAGAATCCCAATGTTTAACAAAAAAATCTTTATAAAATAATTCACTTTTAATTATTTTCATCATTGCCTTAAGAATGTTTAATAAAGTTTATTAATCTGACAATTCCATATTTGTCATTTTAATTGTTTTTAAAGTCTATCAATACTTAATTATTTCTCATATAAGAATTTTAACTTAATCTTTCAAAGTTTGCTATAAAATGCATATCAGGTAACTGAATTACATTCTCACTGACTTGTGTTCTAATTTTCTGTTTTTAGGTTCTCCTTTCATCTTGCCTTGTATTCTAATTTTCATTAAAATTGGAAGTATGTTCCCTAAGGGAAAAGAGGATTAATCCTAGGGTATAGTAAAATCATGAGATCTTTTAAATTTTAAAATCACTATGGAAAGAAAGTGTTACAGAAATGCTCAAATATATACAATAAATGAAAAAGCACAAAAAAGGAAAAATATAAGTACCCAAACTATCAGAACCATCACTACTGCTGATTATTCTTCACACATTATACCCACCACATGGTAACAATCCCACAAAGAAAAACTTCTTTTTTGTACTTCATTTCAATATTTGCAAATGCCATATTCTAAATGAAGAGTTCTCCGACTGGATTTTAAAAGCAGATACAGAAATAGGAAAGTTCAAAGAAACTCTACCACTCTGAATAAGTCAGAGAGAAAATAGTGTTGTTATTTTTTGGCATAATAACAAAAATCAGTGTTTGGGATCTTAATTTCTGTGGTACAAATTCCCCTTTTCTTCCTTTGTAGAAAATAATTATACAGTCCAACCTACCTTCTCAAGAATAACCCAATAGCTTTTTACTAACAAGATACTGATAAACCCATCTCATCATCCAGGGTAACTCATTAATATCTTTAAAGGAAAATCACTTAAAATGCACTGGATTGGATCAAGCCATGAAATAAATCCATCTTAATACAAAAGAAAAATTTAGAACCAAATAACAGTGATTATAACTGACTGATGTACCAACTTTTCAGGAGAATATCAGAATTTCACTGTTTTTATAATACGAACAATCAATAACCAATGTTATTATTTTCATTTCCAAATACAAAAACAAGCAGGGAAGTTAAGTGACTCATCCATAGCCACATAATACAGAGCACCAGGACAAGGCTCCCCTTTGTCCAGTAACTGGCTGTCAACTAAACTGTGCCAACCCCTCTACATTTTTTTTTAAATCTATTTCTATCAAAGTCCACTGGCAGAAATATTTTGCCACAGGAAAATTCTGCATTTTAATGTATATCACTTAAACATTTCATTTTTTTGTTCCCAAAAAAGTACTCAAGTATACACTGTAATATATATTGCTGAAAGCCATTTTAAAATAGAATTAGTATAGCTCAAAAGTAACCTCTTAAAATGTTCACCAAATGCTTCTGCTTCCCAAGCATTCAAATAGATCCTTATGAATAATTGGGTTAGAACTAATTTTTTTCATTTCTTAAATCAACTGAAAAATCAAAGTTTCCTTGATCAAATAATTTTTACTAATGGAATAAACTCAAGAGAAAAGGACTGTAGCAGAATCTATGTTTTATCACTTAAGACTCAAAGTGTTTTACCATTTGAGATAGCATATCTTACTACATTTTTAGCATATACTATTACAATTTTAATAATTGTCAGACACTGAATCAGGTTTCACAGCCTTACAATGCATGGAAATCATTACAATTTTATCCCAGCATTAACAGGACCATAAATGTTATACATATTAAGTTCATAATTCCTTAAAATATAAAATCTCACCTAGAAAATCCCACAACTGAGCAAGAGATCAAAATGAGAAATTCACAGGACTCTAAACTTTTCTGATTGCATCAATTATTCTTTATAATTAAAAATTTAGCTATTATGCTACTGTAGAGAAAAATAAATCTAGTAATTAAAAATATCATTATACTTGCATAATTATATCTATACTTAATTTATAATCTACTTATATAATCACAAAAAATGCCAGAAATGTATATACCAATAAACTCCTATAAAAATTAATGTGGGCCAGGTGCAGTGGCTCATATCTGTAATCCCAGCACTTTGGGAGGCCGAGCTGGAAGGATCACTTCAGGGCAAGAGTTTGAGACCAGCCTGGGCAACATAGTAAGATCTCATCTCTACAAAAAGTAAAAAAAAAAAACAGATGATGTGGCACAAGCCTATAATCTGAGCTGCTCAGGAGGCTGAGGCAGAAGGATCACTTGAGCCTAGGAGTTAGAGGTTGCAGTGAGCAATGATCACACCACTGCACTCCAGCCAGGGACACAGAGCAAGACCCTATCTCAAAAAAAAAAAAAAAAAATTAATGTGATCAAGTCTTCAATCTAACCAGCAATCTAAAAAACACAAATTAAATTGAGATACTATTTTTGCCTACAGAATTAGAAAAATTTTATTGCACTACTCAGTGCTGATGAAGGTAGGGTGGAACCTAGACCTTTAAGCACTGTCATGAAAAATGTAAACTGGCACAAAAGTTTTGAAAAGCAACATCGCTGTATGCATACATTAAGAGTCTTAAGAATATTTGGACATTCTAACCTAGTATTCTTATCTCTAAGCATCCATCCTTAAGAAAACAATAAGAAGTTTACACAAGAATCAACCTAAATGCCCATTTACAAATGAATGGATAAAGAAAATGTGGTATAAATACACAACGGAATATTCAGCCATATTCAGCCATAAAAAAGAATGAAATCCTGTCATTTACAGCAACACGGATGGAACTGGAAGTCATTATGTTAAGTGAAATAAGCCAAGCACAGAAAGACAAATATCTGTGGCAAGATCTCACTCATGTGGAATCTTAAAAAGTTGATTTCATGAAGTAGTGAGTGGAATAGTGGTTACCAGAGGCTGGGGACGGGAGGAAAGAGAGAGGACCAGGAGAGGTTCATCAACAGGTACAAAGTTACAGTCAGACAGGAAGCATAAGTTCTGGTGTTCTATTACACAGTAGGATGACTATAGCAAATGACAACACAGTATGTATTCCAAGATAGCTAGAAGAGAATATTTTGAATGTTATCACCACAAAGAAATGGTAAATGTTTAAAGTGATGGAGATGGTAATTACCCTGATTTGATCATTATATGATGCATACATACATTTAAACATCACACTGTTTAAATGAAAAAATGAAAAAATAATTTTAAAAAAGAAGTTTATAAAGCTATTCTAAGTGGTAGTTAAAAGAAGGAGGAGGAGATGGTTGAGGAGGAGGAGCAGGATAGGAAGGAAGAGGAGAAAGACCGAGAAAAAGAAAACAAGAAAAAACTTAGACATAAGTTAAATATTTAACAATAAAGGAGAGTTAACTAAATTATAGTACAGTGTAATTCAGCATTTGAAAAGTCAACAACCACAGGGTTTAATTATTCAATAAGAGCTACTCAAAAAAGTCATTACAGGCCGGGCGCGGTGGCTCACGCCTGTAATCCTAGCACTCTGGGAGGCCGAGGCAGGTGGATCGCTCGAGGTCAGGAGTTCGAGACCAGCCTGAGCAAGAGCGAGACCCCGTCTCTACTAAAAATAGAAAGAAATTATCTGGCCAACTAAAATATATATATACAAAAAATTAGCTGGGCATGGTGGCGCATGCCTGTAGTCCCAGCTACTCGGGAGGCTGAGGCAGTAGGATCGCTTGAGCCCAGGAGTTTGAGGTTGCTGTGAGCTAGGCTGACCCCACGGCACTCTAGCCCGGGCAAAGTGAGACTCTGTCTCAAAAAAAAAAAAAAAAAAAAAAAAAGTCATTACATACAGTGGGCAATACCTACATAAAACTATTGCTGTGAGGGTTAAACAAAATACCATGTATCTCAACAATTCTAATATGCACTTTATCACACATTAACATGTTTGACATTAAGACAAATTTAACATTCAGTGGTGTGTCATTACTTAGTTTTTTTCTTTCTTAGCAGTATGTAAAATAATTGTGTACCTTAGAATTGATAGTGTTTTGGGTTCAGTGAAACCTGGTACCATAAAGGATTAAAGAGTCTAGTACAAATGTCAAAAGCAGAAAGTACTTTGAGACTGGTGACCTGAAACCTAGTCATCTTGACAGCAAGTGAGTCTTAGAGACCTCTCAGCATCTTCCTTCATTTCATTAGTTGTAACTATTTATAGCACACAGAATAGCATTCATTACTGCTTTTAGTTTATTTCTTTAGGTAACTACTTTTTCTTATCTCCTTCCTCAGGTCAACACTCTTCCAAGTCTTCTCAGCTATTCTGAGTTCTCCAAGTACTCCAGGCTGATCTTATCTCCACACTCTAGCTCAAACAGTTTTGTTAGGTAGATAGAATCCCCAGATCTACTAGGGACAATGGTGCCCTGCTTTGGTGCTGTCTCAAGCAATTGCTCCCCCTGGGAGGAAGGATAACGGTGAGTGCTCCATTTTGGTGCTGCCCCACCCTTAATCCTATCTCAAGCAACTGCTGCAGCTGGGGAAGGAGGGATTGCTTTACCAATCTGGGAATTCCCCAGCCCAGGCAAGGTAGGATTTGGAAGGTGACCAAAGTAACCTAAGGGTAATTATTATGTCATTAGTTTAAATCTCTACATTGTGGTTCATCCTCCCCTCCAGGTGGGCTTTCAGAGAGGGAGCTCATATATGCAGATGGAATTTTGAGGATACCTATTGATCATTTGGTAATATCCCACACCTCCTGAAAGTCCTCCCTCAGACTGGGCCAATAAAAGGAAATAATCCGAGAATTCAGAGAGAGAGAGAGAGAGGAGTCAGTCAATCAATCAATCAGAGAGTGAGCTGGTCTGTCTCCACTCTTGGAGACAAACCCATTTTGTTCTACCATAAAGAGCTGCTCGTGTGAAACTGCTTCCTGCTTGGGGTTACTCCTGTCATATTGGCCCTGCTGGTGATTTTTCCAAAATAATATTCTGGACTTGACACTTTAGTGTGTCTGGTCATTCTTCGGCCAAGAGCACACCAAGAACGGAGGAGAGCAGACTGCCACCCTGACAGTTTCTTCTGACAAAATCATTCCAGAACCAAGCTCTAGCATCACCTTTCTCTGAGCTTCTCCTGCCTCAGTCCAATCTCTTCCCACCACGCTTTTTCATGTTTATTCCCACTGTATGCCCCACATACTCTTCCATCAGAGCTCAAGAAAATGTTATTACTTGTATTTACTCATGTTCTTCCCACTAAAGTGAAGAAACTTGATGACTGGGATATCTGATATCCTCAAGCTAAGGACATAAAAACCCTCCGTAAATGTTCACGGACCCAGGGGTTCAGAGTGCACCACAGATAACCTGCTGAACTCACTGTATCAAATATTCAGATAGGCATCAGGAACAAATTTTTAGTCCTACATGTTTACTCCATAAAATGTGAATATAATTCAACTTTCTTATATATTTTATTTACCCAATATTTTCCCAAGATAAAATGGTTAATTATATTATTTGCATCCATTTTGCTGTATATAATCTAAAAATAAATAGAAGCAAATAGAAGCTTCCTCAAGTCTAAGTTATAAAATTGCCTTTTATTTCTATTAAAATATTCTTTGCCATTGTGAAATAATAGCCATATTTGCTAAAAGAATCTTTGTGACTGGATATTTGCCAAAAGGATCTTAATTACTGTGTAGTAAATTATCTAATAAAGTAAATATTAAATATCTAGTTATTTAAATAAATATACTACTGTATACATTATTTTCTGAGAAATACCCAATTAGTCTTAAGACAATTCAGCAAAGTGGGGGAAATAATCAAATTCATTTTGTGTTTTCATAAAGAAATTATCTTTTATCAAAGAGTCTGCCTTAAGAGGGGGGAAAAAAGACCTTAATAGGAAAATAGCTATTTTTCACAGTGCCAACAAAGTGAAAATTTCTAAATTGCAAATCTACTCATCTTAAAATGTTGAAGTTTCTCCAATGTTTGTAATAGTTTGCAAACACCTTTCTTTTGACCAGAATCTTTGCCTTACACAGAAATGTACCCAGATACGGTGAAGCTGCTCTGTATGACGGAAGTTAGGTGGTCCTGAACTGAGACTCCTAGCTTCCCCATATTCCAGCAGCAGCGCTGAGAACAGTCTATGGAGTAAAGTGAGAAAACCAGGAGATTATAGTCCAAAGCCTTGAGCAGGGCACAAATCAGGCTTTCTGTGACTTGGACTGTACCTTTTCTCCAACCTCATTTTTACCAAACCTCTCTACTCACACACACACACCATGGCACTGCCAAATACCCATGCTGGTTCATATGTGTTCACAGGTGCACTCTCTGTGATCCTGCCCCCACCATTTCTGAGTTCTCCACTCATCTCCTTTTCTCTGAAGCCTTTCCTTACCTCCAAACCTACAAGGAGAATGAGCCATTCATGCCTGTGTGTCTCACTGTGTATCTCTTCTTTTTTTTTTTTTTTTTTTTTTTTGAGACAGAGCCTCGCTTTTGTTTGCCCGGCTAGAGTGAGTGCCGTGGCGTCAGCCTAGCTCACAGCAACCTCAAACTCCTGGGCTTGAGCGATCCTACTGCCTCAGCCTCCTGAGTAGCTGGGACTACAGGCATGCGCCACCATGCCCAGCTAATTTTTTCTATATATATTTTAGTTGGCCAGATAATTTCTTTCTATTTTTAGTAGAGACGAGGTCTCACTCTTGCTCAGGCTGGTGTATCTCTTCTTATATAATACCATCTTATTGCATTTTGTTGTACAATAAAACAAAGCTTTTACATTCTGCAAAACTGCCTACAAGGCTTATAGAAAAAAACAGCGTTAAGGGGAGACTACTAAAACCTTTGCAACTTTGTGTCAGAGCAAAATACATTACAAAATAGTAATGAAATGACTTTCATCAAAATCAAAATCTAATCCAGACTTCTTTAATCAGATTTGTAATACATACAGAAATGTCTTTGCAGCATCTTCATCTGCCCTTGCAGGTTCATTAGCAAGCTTAACTCTAATTTATCCAATATAAAACACAGCAGTTCTGGATTCACTAAAAAGACTAATAAAAATAATTTGACTACCGGAAAGACTGTTAAAACAAAGAAATATAAGGCAGGAATAAACAATGCCAGGAATGAAAACAGATCCTGCAGATACAAAAAAAAAAGGATATTTTTAGCAACTTTATACTAATAAGCTTGAAATTTTAAATTTTAGATTAAATGCACAAATTCCTAGTAAAATAACTTGTAAAAATTAGCAAAAGAAGAAATAGAAGATTAATAGTCCATAAACTTAAATCTATTTAAAAGCCTTCCCACAAAAAAATACAAGGGCCATATGGCTTCACCACCAACTTCTACCAAATGACACATATCTTATACAACTCTCCTGCAAAAAATTCCACAACTCATTCTGAGGGCAGAGTAACCTTGGTATTAATAATAAAACTCATAAATACAAATACAAAATCATAAACAAAATACAGTCACCCATCAGTATCCACAGGGCACTGGCTTCAGGATCCCGCACAGCTACCAAACTCTGTGGATGCTCAAGTCCCTCATATAAAATGACATCATTTGTATATAACCGATGCACACCCTCTCATCTACTTTAAATAATCTCTAGATTACTTATAATACCTAATACAATGTAAATACTATGTAAAATAGTTATATTGTATTGTTTAGGAAATAATGACGAGGAAAAATGCCTGTATATGTTTGGCAAGATGCAATTTTTTTTCAAATATTTTCAATCCACAGTTGGTTGAACCCAAAGATGTGGAATCCATGGATAAAAAGGGCTAACTGTATTAGCAAGACAAATCCAATAATAAGTAAAAAGTATAATATATTACAACAAAACTTGGTTTACTCCAGGAACACAATCTTGTTTTAACATTTATTCAAAATTATTATGGATGTCAAAGAGAGGCAGGAAAAGATATTTGACATTATAGCAATAAGATACCACTACATACCCACTAGAAAAGCTAACATTTTTTAAACTGACAATACCAAATGCTAGCAAGGATGCACAACCATTGGAACTCGCATGTATTGTTTATCATTACTGGAAATCCTACTCCCACGTATTTACCCAAGAAAAATGTCCACACAAAGACCTATATGTGAATATTTATAACACCTTTATTAGTAATTGCCCCAAATAATTCTAACATTTATCAACAAATGAACAGATAAATATCCCATATAATGGAAAACTGCTCAGCAATAAATAGGACCAAACTACTGATGGCCACACAACATGGACGAATCTCAAAAGCATTAGGCTAAGTGAAACACATTAGAAACCAGGAATATACAGTATAAGATTCCATGGCCGGGCGCGGTGGCTCACGCCTGTAATCCTAGCACTCTGGGAGGCCGAGGCGGGTGGATCGCTCGAGGTCAGGAGTTCGAGACCAGCCTGAGCAAGAGCGAGACCCCGTCTCTACTAAAAATAGAAAGAAATTATCTGGCCAACTAAAATACATATACATACAAAAAATTAGCCGGGCATGGTGGCGCACGCCTGTAGTCCCAGCTACTCGGGAGGCTGAGGCAGAAGGATCACTTGAGCCCAGGAGTTTGAGGTTGCTGTGAGCTAGGCTGATGCCACGGCACTCACTCTAGCCCGGGCAACAAAGTGAGACTCTGTCTCAAAAAAAATAAATAAATAAATAAATAAATAAATAAATAAATAAATAAAATAGGCAAAACTAATCTATAATGACAGAAATTAGATGAGTGATGGTCAGGAGCTAAAAAAGGGAAATGGAATTGACTACAAAGGGGCATGAAGGAACTTTCTGGAGAAATGGAACTATTCTGTATCTCAAACTGTACTCCTAAAAAGGTGAGTTTTCCTGTATGTAAACTGTACCTCAACAAATATGACTTCAAAAAAATCATTAGAATTCATCACATTAATGGTACAAACGTTTGATAAAATTGAAGAGCCAAATGTGATTTTTAAAAAAACCCTCAGGAAACTATAAAGAGAAACTAAATTCTTTACTTTGATCTAGGTGTCTCTGGAAAAAGAAAAATCATACTTATAGGTAAAACATGGAACACTGCCTCTTTAAGAACAGAATCAAGGTAAGGATTTCTGCTACCACTTGTATTCAATACTTTATTTGAGGGCTTAGTGCAGTAAGGCAAGAAAAAGAAGAAAAAGATATAAGGACTGAAAAGGAAGCAATAAAACTTTCTTATTTGCAGATGTGATGGTACTAAAAAAAATGTTCTTTAAATATACAGATAAATTACTATAAATTGGCTTAGTAAGTTTATGGGGTATACGATCAATGTACAGAAATGAATGACATTTTTGTATACCAACAATAAAAAGTTATAAAATTAAAAAATTTAAAAATATTTACAATAACATCAATGTCAAATACCTATAAATAAATCTAATTTAAAAATACATGCATCACCCCAAATATACTTATTAATTGCAAAGCAGAAAATAGTAACTTTACATGTAAAGTGACAGACACCACCTTAACCAAATGATCAAAGTTCTGTTAAGGACATCATACCACTTCCGTGGTACTCCTGCTGAAAATATATAATCTTTATGTCATTGTGAGGAAATATCACACAAATCCAAACTGAGAGGCATTTTTACAAAATAACAGAATTATTCAAAATTTCAAGGTCATGAAACACAAAGGAAAATAAAGATCTGTTCCAGATTACAGAGACTAAAGCACGTGACAAGTGAATGCAACATATAATCTGGGACTTATCTTTGCTATGAATGACATATGGAGGACAATCTGTAAACTCTGAAGAAAATCTGTAGGGTTTAAGCAACAGAATTGATAATTTTTACCTGTGGTCAGGAAGGAGAATAATTCTGTTATTAGGAAATACACACTGCAGTGTTTAGGGGTAAAAGTACAGCATGTAAGTCTATAATTTACACTGAAAAAAGTTCAGGAAAAAAGTTGTGAGATGTGTGTGTGTGTATTTGTATATGTATAGAAAAAGAGAAATAAAGAAAATGTGGTCAAGTATTCATTTGAGGAATCTAGGTGAAGGGTATGTAGGAATTCATTGTATAGTACTATTCTTGCAACTCTTCTGAAAGTATAAAATTAGAGCAAAATAAAAGTTAAAAGAAAAAATATATAAAAACACTACATAGAAAACTATAAAACATTATTAAGAGAAATTAACCAGGATCTTAATAAATTTAGCAATACACTATGATCCTTGATGAGAAGACTCAATACTTGAAGATGTCAATTTTCTCCAAAGTGATCTCTAGGTTCAATGCAATTCCAATTAAAATTCCAACAGATTTTTTTGGAAGGGAACTTGACAAGCTTATTCTAAAATTTATATGGGCCAAGAATAGCCAAGACATTCCTGAAGAAGAACTAGATAGGAAGATGAGATTTACTATAAAGCTACAATAATAAGACAGTGTGATAACAGTATATGAATAGACAAATGAAATAGAACAAAGATTCATAAATATGAATATATACTTGATTTACAACAAAAGTAGGCAATGCAGAACAAAGGGGAAAGATAAACTTCCCAATAAATGCTACTGGGACAATTGGAAATCAATCTGGAGGGAAAAAATAAAACTTGAGCCCTAGCTCATATCACACACAAAAATATACACAGGTGGGTTATAAATCTACATGTGAAAGGCAAACAATAAGGCTTCTATAAGTTTATATAGTATATTATTTCAAGATCTCAGAAGAGGGAAGAACTTAAAACAGGATCCAAGAGTGGTACACGCCTGTAGTCCCAACTACCTTAGAAGCAGAGGCAGGAGGATCGCTTGAGCCCAGGAGTTCGGGGCTGTAGTGTACAACGATGGGGCCTGTGACCAGCCACTGCACTCCAGCCCGGGCAATATATGAGACCGTGACTCAAAAAAACAAAACAAAAAAAGAAGAAGAAGAAGAAAAAAGAACAACAGCAGGATAAAAAAAAAAAAAAAAAAAAAAAAGGACCCAAAACAACATTTACCACAAAAGAAAAGATGCATAAATCTGACAAATTAAGAACTTATGTTCTTAATTACAACACTATATTATTTTCCCTAAAAGAACACACTTCAGGAGAATTTTCCCATGGCTTATATGCTGCCATAACATTCTTTTTCAATATGAGAAAGATTGCTACTCTGTATTTCAAAAGTTTAACTTGGGAAAGACCACACATGAACCAATACAACTTCCACATTATACTGAACCCATTCCTCTGTTTACCCAGCAGTAGAATTGACTGTACATGTCTCTCTCCCTTTTCCTGAGTTGCAAGAGCCTGGCATGCAGTCGGTGCTTGATAATATATCTACTGAATAAATGACTAGATAAATAAATGAAAATTTATATTTACTTAATGAAAATATTATACATATAATAAATCCATATTTGGAGAACAATTAAAAGTGTGCACTGAATACTAAAACATAACAGATTACAAAGTAACTCCTCACATCATTACACTTGTCCCTCCTGTACCAAATTCCAAGGATTAACAAATTAAACAACAAATGGATTTCAGTTTATCCATAACAAAGTTTCAAATTACGGCAACACCCCTCAATCTCCAGCAGGCTGACACTTTATTCCTCTGCTCCACTCTCTTCTTTTTCTTTGCCTCTTTAAGGTACAAACTTCCTTTTCACTTGCTCTCCTCCTTTTCGTTTGTTCTTCTTACTGCCACATCCCATGGTCTTGGCTTTCCTCAACCTGAGTCTATTACACTATTAATGCTGGCTCTTAATTTCACTGCCATTCTCCAGGCCCAATCCTCTCTTCCCAAACTTCCCTCTCAATCCCCAGCCCCTCAATAAATTCTCCCCCATTCAGGATCTCTCAGGCCACTCATGCAAAAGATCCACCATGATCCCCCTGAAGGCGATCTCTGATAAACAAGACCGATATTCAAACTTCTTCCTTCATCCCTTCAAGTTTAAGGCAGAAACCTGACTTCTCCCTAAAACACAGCCTACTGTTTTGCTCCTTCCCACTTACTTAGAAGATTCACAAATACAAGTAAAAGTCATGTAATTGTGTTTTGATCTACATAAATTTCCAACTCTACCAACAATGCTTGCAAACACTAAATGATAATCAAAACAGAAAAGCCTTGCCTTTATTTTCAAAGTAATCGATTTTATTGACCTTTTAGACACATAGCCCAAGGCCCTAATTATGGTATGTGCCAGTATTACTGAAACAAACACATGTTTTAAATGGCAATAATAAATGAGATATCAAATGCCATCTTCAGAGGCAGAACTGCCCCCTCTGTAATATTTTCATTATTAAAATAAAGCCTTCCACCCTGTGATCTGTCACCAAAATACAGGAAGAGACTAAGGGAGGAATGCTGAAAGCCCAATTGAACAAGTCTACATCAATGCCCTAATTCCACAAGTTGGGTTACACATTCAGTGAACCCAATCATGTGAACCATGAAATATTTCCCATTCAAAATCAAAACAAGGCCTTGAGCCTGTAGGCTATTTCCCAAAGGACAGAGAAAACTAAAACTTTGGGAGAAAACTAGAGGCACTTTGAGGAAAGAGAGACTAAAAAGCTATCTGGGGATATCAAAGACTACCACTTGTTCTTTTGTGAAAAAGGTAAATTTGCAACAAGTAGATTTCAGAGAGGTCCATGAAGACAGTCAGAATACTTGGTCAGACAAACAGAGAGAATCTGTTTTCGGCTTAAGAGATAGTAAGCACAAAAATAATAGATATGGGGCAAGAAAACAAGGACAGATGGAAAACAGGCTTAAAAGGAAAAAGGGAAAGAAGAGAAAGGAAACTTGAATCTAGGGATGGGATATCAGAGCAAGGATGAAAAGTGTAACAAGAGCAAGAAACTGGTTAAGAAAATGTTATTTAGCATGATAAGCTAAATGAATACCAAGCAAAGGAGAAACTGGAGATCTGTAATAATCACCATATTAAATAAAGCATAAATCTTTTTCTTTCTAACTTTTCTTTTCAACCAGCTATAGAGAAAGAATTTCTTAAAAAACCAAGATTCTGTGGAAGCAGCAGCAATAAGACACCATCATCTTGAATATAATAAGGGTAAGTGAAGGGACAGGAACCAAGTTAAATCCACAACATAAAACTAATTTAAACTGATACAAAGTCAGCTAATTAATGAATAGTAATTGCATTTCAACCCATCACTAACTTTCAACAAAATTCCTAGTAGAAATTCAGATTCAAAATGCAAAGGGAAATGTGTTTATGAAAATTCCATTAAGCCAAAGAACTGTGAAACCCATTCCAAAGTCATCTCCATTATCCTGCCTGCACATAAAAGACTCACTTCACTTTAATATTTGGAGTAAGGTTACTGACTCAGAACAATTAGTTTCACTCTGAACTCCAGCCTCATCTGTCCATGTGCGGTTTAGGTGACACCCTACTTCCCCCATCCCTTTGTCTTATCTTATCTTGAATAGAAACAGTTTCGCCAGGTGACACTAGAGGAAACACATGCAATCTTGAAAACCTGGAGAGCTAAGTTATCACCAGCAGAGATCAATATGTCAACTCCATGTTGGAGATGGAGGCACTCAGACAGTATCCCTCTCATTGCACCAAATGGGTCAAATTCTCCAAGGGTATCCTCTGCACTTAGCATTTGCAGCAAGCACACACTGAAGAGTCACTATTCCATGCACACAATTTGTACTCCTCCTACCAGAAAGGCCTCTCCCCTGTTCTTCACATATGCATTTCTACTCACTGCTTCGAAAATTAAGCAAATCTTGCCTCCTCCTTGAAGTCTCCATCATATTCCTTCTCAGGATTAGGTGCTCCTTACTCTGTACCTGTTTTTAACTTTACATAGCTTTAGCTCTCTCTGCTCTGTTGTTAAAATTTAATCTCTCCTTAGAGCTTAGAACAAGAACCACATCCTGCTTATTCATAAACAGCCAGCATCTAACACAGTATATAATATACAGGGAATTATTAAATATTTGTTCATTGAACAGATGAGTAGTGAATGCCCTCTTCAACCCAAATGGCTAAACACATCTGTATGTTCAGTTAGAACCTGTATAAACAATATAGTCTCACACACTAAGATTAAAGTTTCCAAGGAAACAAATGTGTTAGTATTATTAGTTCATCTTTACAAAACTTCAAATCCAGCATACACTTTATCTTGTCTCTGTAAAGAACAAAAAACTCATCAGTAGCATTTTACATCACATATTTAGTGTCCTATTTTAACAATGATCTTTACCCAAAAATATTAATGAACACAAAATATAGTTCCTAAAGTGAAACTGACCCATTATAATAAAGTATCAAAAATGAAAGATAACTTTCAATAAAAATATTCAAATATACTCTTTAAAATGCATATTTTTAAAAAGCATTTTTTAGTAAGAATGTAATCGGCAAACAAAGTCAAATGGCAGTGGGGGCCAGTAGCAGTGGCTCACAGCTGTAATCCCAGCACTTTGGGAGGCCAAGGCAGGAGGATTACTTGAGACTAGGAGTTCAAGACCAGCCTGGGCAACAAAGCAAAACCCCCATCTCTACAAAAAATTTTAAAAATTAGCCCAGCATGGTGGAATGTGCCTCTAGTCCCAGCTACTCAGGAGGCTGAGGCAGGAGAATCACTGGAGTCCAGGAGTTCAAGGCTGCAGGGAACTGTAATTGTGCCACTGTGCTCTAGCCTAGGTGACAGAGCAAGATCCCAACTCTATAAATAAAAACTGGCAGTAGGAATAATTAGGGAAATGATTAGCTTAAATTCTGGTTCATCTTCAAAGCTTTTTTTTTTCTCCAGTGTGTCTGAATTCTAATTCATTACTTGCCTACTTTCCAAACCACTTTAAAATTTATGCTTATTTCTCCATTCCTTTAAATCAGAATATAATATGGTATCTTGGTTTCATATTATATTAAACAAACTGTGTTTTGTCAAGTTTGAGACTGTTTCCCAAGGTCTTAGCCTTCAAAACATCTGATTCTGGAAAGTGAAAAGCAAAAAATACCTTTTTCTTTGCTTTACAGCTTGAGTCAAATAAAAACTAAATTGAAATGAATTGGGGGGAGTTGAGAAGTGTTTCTTCATATAAAAATCACAATTTCAACTTTTTTTAACCATTTAAACACAAAAGTCTAGGATTCAAACAGCCAGCCACACCTGTGTGAAGAATTATGTCAGAAAACCATACCTTATCCATCTTTACCATTAAATTCTGGTAATTTCCCCTTAAGGAAGATAGTAATATAATTAAAAGAATGATGAGATACTTTTTCCATCCATCACAGTGGTAAAAATTTATAAACTATAACATTGACTTGTTCTCACTGTTAGTGAAACTATAAACTGGTAAATCCTCTGAATGAGCATTTCTTAGTATACAACGACGACTTGTTGTAGCCCTGTAAGTAAGACAGAAAAACTGCAATCCAAATGTCTACCAGTTAAAAAAAATATTTTAATAAATTTTGCTATATCTAGACTATGGACAAGCATGAAGCAATTAAAAACAGTAAGGTGGACCTTTACCTTTCAATATGGACATCTAAGACCTGTTGTTACATGAAAAAAAATGAAGTTGCAAACATTTTGTAAGTACAAGATCTCTCAAGTTAAAAAAATACATACAAAACTACACATTTCTACAAGCTTAAAAGTGTAAATAATAGTAAAAGATACAGAGGTATACACATCAAAATGAGAGCAGTGCTTAGTTTCTGAATAGAGAAGTGTGACCAGGTGGTGACCTAAGGTAATGTCAACAGCTGGATTATTTTGATTTGTTGGTGAAAGAATGTTTTCACTTATTAGTTTATTAATTTAAAAGAAACACAATGTAAAAGATATTCAAAAAGATTTATGGGGCTTGGCCGGGCGTGGTGGCTCACGCCTGTAATCCTAGCACTCTGGGAGGCCGAGGTGGGAAGATCGTTTGAGCTCAGGAGTTCGAGACCAGCCTGAGCAAGAGCAAGACCCCGTCTCTACTAAAAATAGAAAGAAATTATCTGGCCAACTAAAATATATATATATAGAAAAAATTAGCCGGGCATGGTGGCACATGCCTGTAGTCCCAGCTACTCAGGAGGCTGAGGCAGTAGGATCGCTTAAGCCCAGAAGTTTGAGGTTGCTGTGAGCTAGGCTGACGCCATGGCACTCACTCTAGCCCAGGCAACAGAGTGAGACTCTGTCTCAAAAAAAAAAAAAAAAAAAAAAAAGATTTATGGGACTTTAATACAGAATATAAATAATTTTTTTTCAAAAACCTTCCCTAATAACAATCCAAAAGGTCATATTTTTCTTTCTCAGTGGTAAGAAAAGGGAAAGTTATTAAATATTGCAATTTTAAAATAACTTTCCAACCACACTCCAAAATTCCAGATAAATTATAGTTAATTACCAAAAAAAAAAAACCTTGAAAATAGAGCATATTTATTTGATTTGGCTAAAAGTTAGAATAAAATTTTTAAAAATAAAGAATATATAAACATATTAATACTTAATATTTCTAAGTGATGGCATTATAAATTTTTATTTTCTCCTTTACATATTTTATATTTTTCCAATTTTCCAAAGAATATCTATCACTTTTATAACCAGGAAAAAAAAACTGTTACCTTTAAAATAACTTTCATCCAAAAAATACATTCTATGAAAACTCAAATTGGTGCTATAAATGTATATGTGTTTATAACAATCTTTCTTACATAGTCAGACTTGTCCAACCCTCTGGCCAAAAAAAACAATAGTACACAAAACCTAAGGATGGAGGTTTTATAAAAAAGAAAAGAAGAAGGTGTACAAATTACTAAAACTAGCTTTCTAATTTTTTAAAACAATTGCTCTAATCCTAACAGTTGTGCAAAGAAACAAAGCTTAAAATTTTTTAAGGACATAGTGTCAGCTACAGTTGTTTCACTTTCCCTAAAAAACCCTTTCTAATCATTGCTGCTAATTGTTCTCCCCCTGCCCCTCAAGTAATATTCTAAGTGGCCTGGCTCATTAAACCCTTGACTATCTCAATCTCACTACCTCTACCTCTAAGAGATTTTATGTTAATGGGATGACCTAGAATTTATATTTGGAGAAAATAATTTTTAAAAGAAGTTGACAATATATTCATAGTTCAAATTTAGGACTAAATTATTTTTACTGAACATTTATTATATTGAGCATTTATTTATTTATTTATTTATTTATATTTTTTACAAAGACAGGGTCTCACTCTGTCACCCAGGCTGGAGTACAGTGGCACAATCATAGCCTACTGCAACCTCCAACTCCTGGGCTCAAGGGATCCTCCTGCCTCAGCCTCTCAAGCAGCTAGGACTACAGGCACACAACCCCACACCCAGCAATTGAGCATCTATTATTATTAATTGAACATCTATTAACAGGGTGTTTACAACCTACTAAAACAGAAAGACAAGTATGCTGCAATGTACAGAAATATTTAAAGTATTGACAAAAAGTAGTCACAGATATTGGGGGGATCAGTGAAGGACCAAAAAAATTCATTTTGAACTGAGTATTAAAAGATGAATAGGATGAAATCTTAAAACAATGATATGCTACACATTGCATGAAAACAAAACAGAAAACACAATGTGCTCTAAATATCAGGATTCAAACTACCTGGCAAATGTTACTAATTAATATTATTAGGAAAACACTGGTCAAGTCCACTAAAAAGTAACTTTCCATTCCTTTTTACAGGCAGCACTATGAATTTCTGATACAGGCCATAGTCTTTCAAACAAACGCATTCCTAAATTTTGACTAGGCATTAAAACTGTTAACCAAACATTAAACAACTGAAATAAAGCTCAAGACTTGAACAGCCCAGACTGTCAACAGATAAGCAGCACAGCTCTCAGGGCAGGAGACTGATCTGTGGCAAAGCAGGCATCCACCCCAGGTGCTGCTATCCTCATACACAGCCTTCAGCGCCAAGGTAGGGCTGGAACCTGAGAAGGTATATTTCCAATTTGGACAGCTGCCAACAGGTCTCATTCAAAGCATCCAGGGACAAGGGCCAGCCCAGTCTCCCATGCCAAGAGTCAAGGCAGCAGTACCTTTTGTACATGTTCCCGTCCCAGAGGTGACCTGCACGCTTTCTTCCATCGCTGCTAATAGCCACAGAAGAAATTTGCTCAGCCCAGTTACTATGCAGACTCTAACCTTACCAGAGCCAACACAGCAACCACAGATTCCAAGTCCTAGGAGGATCATATTTATCACAGAGAACTCACTGGTCTATTGGGACATTACTAAGTTCTGCAAAAACAGCACCTTCTTTACAATATATAAACGATAATATCAAAGTCTAATCTTGTATATGTAAAATAACATAATTCCCCACCCAAACTGCCCGTTTTTAAGCACCACTTCATAAAAGTGGGGGGAAGGGATTAAAAGTTAAGGGGAAGGCTTCATTTCCTTGATTTTCTTCACTAAGGAAAATCTCTAAGAAATATACCATAAAATTTTAACTATTACTTAAGAAGCTATTTTTAAAAAGGTAGAAGACAGCTGTTACATGAAAAGTAAAAACACGCATGTTACTTCAGTATATTTCAATATTTAAAGAGCTAAACAGTCTCATAAAACACTAAATTACATTCATTCTCTAATAGTGGCGAAAAAGATCCAATGGAAAATAAAACGATATCAGCAATTTAGTGGTAAAAAGACACATGAATGCATGGAAAGAACATGTCAAAAATAAAAGATAAGTTTATTCCAACTACTGAATTATGGGGGGGGCAGGTCTATCAATTATTTAAATTTGTACAGGGTTATAATTAGTATAAATTCATTAATCCTATTTGGCATAAAAATATTAACTATCATGCTTTTAAATTATATTAACCTTAGAAACATAAGTATATAATTCATTACCATTTTATTATGTAACCTACCTAACGGGTACCATGAACACTATCTGGGTGATGGGCACACTTATAATCCTGACTCAAGCATAACAAAATTGATACATGTAACCAAAACATTTGTACCCCTGTAATATTATGAAATTTTTAAAAAGTAGCAAAATGCAGATACAAGGAGGCAATATAGAATAGTGATTAAGAGAGTGGGTTCTGGAGCCAGATTGGGCTCTTTCAATTTAAAGCTGTATGATTTTTGGCAAATTACTTAACCTGTGTCTGTCTTTTCTCCTCTATAAAATGATGCTGATAAAATTCTCGACTCAAGTTGTCCAGTTGTGAGGACTAAATGAGTGAATGTGCTTGATATTTAATTAGCTATTAGCATTAAGGTCATTTATTTAAATAGATAGCAAAAGGGAAATTGAACAATTTCTAATAAAAACATTTAAAGGCCAGGCACGGTGGCTCATGCCTGTAATCCTAGCACTCTGGGAAGCCGAGGCGGGCGGATCACTTGAGGTCAGGAGTTCGAGACCAGCCTGAGCAAGAGCGAGACCCCATTTCTGCTAAAAATAGAAAGAAATTATATGGACAGCTAAAAATATATATATAGAAAAAATTAGCCGGGCATGGTGGCGCATGCCTGTAGTCCCAGCTACCTGGGAGGCTGAGGCAGGAGGATCGCTTAAGCCCAGGAGTTTGAGGTTGCTGTGAGCTAGGCTGACGCCACAGCACTCACTCTAGCCCGGGCAACAGAGTGAGACTCTGTCTCAAAAAAAAAAAAAAAAAAAAAAACATTTAAAAATGAAACTGAAAGGAAACTTTCATACCACGTAAAATAATTCATTCATGCTTCATACCAACAGTCAGTGTTATACATAATTAAGGAGCAATAAGAGGTATTCTCTTTAAAATCAGGAATGAGCAGGCGCAGTGGCTCACGCCTATAATCCTAGCACTTGGGAGGCTGAAATGGGAGATTGCTTAAGCTCAGGACTTCAAGAACAGTCTGAACAAGAGCAAAACCCCATCTCTACAAAAATTAGAAAAATTAGCTGGGCATCATGGCATGTGCCTGTAGTCCCAGCTACTCGGGAGGCTGAGGCAGGAGGATCACTTGAGCCCAGGAGTTTAAGGTTGCAGTTAGCTACGCTGATGCCACTGCACTTTAGCCTGGGCTACAGAGCAAGACTCTGTCAAAAAAAAAAAAAAAAAAAAGAAAAAATCAGGAATAAAATAAAGACGGTAAATGTCATGTTATTAGTTAATATTATTACAGACATCTTTGCCAATTAAATCAAACTGAAATGATCAAGACTACATAGTAAGGAAGAGGTGGGAATATTGTTGTAGTTGATGTGACTCTACCTTAAACAAAAGGAACTGATCAAAACTGTTATTACAGATTAAGAGTGTCCAATTTAAAGGATTGAAAATGAAAAAAAGGATACCTTTTTCACAACAGGAATAACAACAAAGAATTAGGAGTAAAGTTAGAGAGAGATGTGCCTCAATATAAAGAATCCTATAAAGCTTTGCAATACCTAAAATAATTTGAATAACAAAGAACCACCTAAATAATCAGTAAATATTTCTTAATTTTTTTTTCCCCCACAGAGGTTAAATAATCAGCCCAGTTTGTTTATTTGCTCACTGAAATCTGGCTACTCATTCTGAACTTTATATCTTGTTTCATTTGAGAAGTATACTATTTATTTTTGGAAGTCAGGAATCCAGCTAAAATTTAATGCCGCCAATACAAAGGATGGATAATGGGGGCACACTGCAAGTTTGCAGTGAGCACATGATTATACTCAGTGTTTGCTGCTTTCAGTGACATCAATGACAAGTTATTCATTTATTTACTTTCGGGTTTTTTGTTGTTGTTCTTTTTAGCCTTGTGAATAGTCCTTTAACATTATGACATATATATATTCTGCATATTTGATTTTATTTCATACATTATGAACATTAGCTACCTTTCTCCAAAGGAACAAAAAACATAAAGTTTATGGATACTAATGCAATCTTTAAACTCTTACAATTTGGTTACTGTATTAACATACATGAATTTCACTTTTAAAAAATTCAAAAACAGAAAACATTACCTGTGATATATGACACCTCAATAAAAACATATTTGCTTTGGACTATAAATGGACATTCACCTACGTAATTCCTCAAGCAATTATTAAGTGGGGCTATAGGTATTACAGCAGTATCATAAGGATAATTATTCTTCTTTATACAGCAATAGAGAATACAAAAAAATCATAAATTCCAGATCTAGAAATGAAATTTCACCTTATAAAGATGAATATACATCTAATTTTTATGGCCTTCCAAAAAACTAATGATTACTTCCACCTAGTAGAAATATCAAAGATTCTTATTCACATCAATGAACAAACAAATGAGTTGATTTTGTACTGGGGGGATGGTGGATTTTTAAAGAGGACTGAACAGTCCACAACGGTATTCTTTGACCCATCCTAAAGTTTTGCCACCACCTGATACTGTTCTTCCTTGCATCTTTCCCTTATCACAAAGCTCTCATAGCACCCACAGGACTTCTCCTCTGAAGCGTAGCCATATGATAAATAGTTGTTTAATGTCTGTCTCCCTCCTGGAACACAAGCTTAATGGTGGAATCGTGTCTGAATTGTCCACAAATCCATCTCTAGTACTTGGCATAATGCCACTCCACAGTAGGCAAATGGTTTCCAGTGAATACACGAACAAACAGGTCTAAAAACCCTCAGAACACAGCTGAAGATCAAGCCTTCCTCTGTTTTCACTAAAAAATACTGATTGATATACTATCTTACCATCTTCTGTATTCACAAACATGTTGAATCACCTAAGTAGTCTTCTTCCTTTCACGTTAATTCTAGTTTCCTAAAATCTTCTCTAACTGTGTGACTCTCATACTGAACCTTAGTTTCCTCGAAACGGTTCAGTTGTAGAGTTCAGCAGTAAGCCAAACATTCCAATTTTTACTTACTACTAATCATAAGTAAAGAAATATTCATAATTGTATATAAAGTTTGGGGACATTCAATCAAGTGTTTAAAAAAATCCCTCAAATGTAAACAGCCTGCCCTACCAGAATATGGAATTTCAACTTGGTAAGTAAGACTCTTGTTTCATTCTCACCATTCACCACTTACCACTAACATAGTATTTACACCAACTATATTATTTCACTTCTAATGGATTCTCTGTCGTAATTACAGCAATTACTGAGTCCTTATTTGACTATCAAAAATCCACAAAGATAGGGACTAGGCATGGCATCTTAAGTCTGTAATCCCAGCACTTTGGGAGGCCAACCAGGAGGATCACTTGAGGCCAGGAGTTCAAGACCAGTCTGGGCAACACAGCAAGACCCTGTCTCTACAAGACACTTAAAAATTAGCTGAGCGTGGTGGTGCATGCCTGTTGTCCCAGCTACTCAGGAGGCTGAGGCGGGAGGATTACTTGAGCCCAGGAGTTTGAATCTGGATGTTCTATACTGTCTGAACTGATTTTAGTTGTTTCCTTATCAACACTTCTCTTTATCAGTAAGGAGGTTAGCAAAACAGTGGTGATTCCTAATGTAAAATGTTCCCTTTATAGTGAAACCTAAACAAGTAGACAAAATGAAGAGTTTTCTAACTGGACTATGAAAAATGTTTATCTAAATTAGGCTATTCAGACTTAAAAAAAAAAAAAGAATTTGTCTTTAAGTATGTGAATGAAAAGGATTAAAGATATGTGTGTGAGAGAGTGCATGGGCACCAATGATCAAATGGCCTACATTTCCAGAAGACAAAATATAAATATATACAGCAATTTAGGTCAGACATGAACAATTTTCATGACAAATAGAAGACAAAAAGAGGTTACAAAAACTTCATCTAAAGAGCTCTTTAAGATAAAGATAAAACAGTGAGTGACCTGTTTTCAGTGGTTTAGATTTGATCTGCCAGGAAATAGAAAACTGGGTTCAACAGAATTAGCTTCTACTTTCAAATTTTGTATCAGGTGTACCATTTTAATAATTTTAAATAATTCTTAGGTCTCCATCCCAGAATGTGTTCTATTTTTTTTAATTCCTTCACAAGACACATTTTAATAATTAATATACAAAAATTAAATTTTTAAAACATTCTGGTCACCAAGAGTTTCTTTAATACTTGACAAAAAGTTTTACTTATATAGATTTAATATAAAAAAAGATAAATAACTGAAATACAGATTGGAATTACCTGGGAACTTCTGAAACAGTACTGACATCTAGGTCCCATTCTCCAAGATCTGGGATTAAATGGGTCTAGGCTGTAGCACAGGCATCTTGAACCCAGAATTGTATTCTTTGACTTCTGACAGTAGCAAATGTGAATACTAACAATTTTGTGTTGATAGAATTATTTGGAAAGTCACCCCAAATTCTCATTTATATTGCAGAAAGGAGTTAGGGAAAGATTTCATACTGTCTTATATCTCGGGGAATTTTTAATTGTTCAGGTTCTATCTTTGTGTAGCTGATTTTTTTTGCCTTCAGATTTTATTTACAGAGAAATATATTTAGCATCTGGTATCCAAATACAAATGCTGCAGCTCTGATGAGGAATTAGTACAAATAAATGTACTTTGAGTTAAAATACACATTCCATTCCTTTCCTTTTTGTTCATTAATCAACTCCTGGGCTATACACACACTAGCAAAGGCCAGTAAAAGGGCCCTTCACATAATCGTTTTATAAAGAAAACTTCAGTAAGGAAAAGCATGGCTAACTTATATATGTGTCTTTATAAGTTTACATTTCCATATATTTCTAAGGAAAAGCCATCTATACTACCCTTGTCAACAACAATAAAATTTTTATTTATATTGTTATCCATCAAGATTCAGCTAAATTGTCAATTTGACACCAAGAAATCAGGAAAGATTAATCAATTAAAAGACGTCTAGCTTTCAATTATACAAATATTAATATTCACTGGAAAATGTCTACAAAACTAAAGGTATAAAGTGGGGGAGGGATAGTTTAGAAGTTGAAATACTAAGTATGGAACAATAAATACTTAATACTAACAAATGAGAAAATTATTTCTGGCTATGTTTTCAAATCAGTCTTTATACAGAATCTCTTTATATATCTCCATGGCAATCTATGACAAAATAATTCATATAACTTACAGCAATAATTTGCTTCTAGCCTTTGCTTATTCCCAGATTCACTATTCCCTGAAGGTATAAAATTGGATTATTTACATCTGGGGAAAAACTCTCTCTTGTGAAATAATGAAAACTTCTTGTATTTAAATTCAGATCCAAAACAGACCAGATTAGTGACACCTCAATACTCTAAAACGACAGGTAAAAAAAAGTGACTTATGCATTTTGCAATAGATATGGCCATAAAAATGCTGAAAGCTGAGAGCTTCAGTAGCTCATATACTAAAATTGGAACAATATGGAGAAAATTAGCATGGCCCCTGGGGAAGAAGGACATGCAAATTCGTGAAATGTTCCATTTTTCAAAAAAATGCTGATAGTAAATTGGGGAAGAAAAATATGATTTCTGTAGGAAATTCATTTTTTAAAAATGCAAGAAATTTCCATCAATTTAATTAAGAATGGAATTTGTAAATCATGTATATTTAAAAACTATATACTATTTTAACTATTATAGTTTCTAAATTACATCAGTATAAATGTTTTTATTATCTCATTTATTCTTTGTATTTTCTATTCATAATTTAGAATGTAAAAGCTTCAGTGTCTCACTTAAAGATAGTAATAAAACACTCAAAAATGAGTCAAGGAAAATGACTCAATAGAAATATTGCATCCAAAACAAATGTCTGTAAGGATGCTCCACACTAATCCAGCTCCTGTGGGTAGGTGGCCGAGAGCTTTTTATCAATACTATTTATTTCGAACTTTCAAATTATTCTTATGCCATTAGTCATGTATAGAAGGCAAAATGAATAGCAAACTTACAGCAGAAGATAAGTGAACCCAGAACCTAATCTAATATTTAAAATATTTTTGCATTGTTTTAATATACATTGACTTTTCCAGAAATACAATTATCATATAAACTGAAAAAAGACTGTCCCTTATTTGGAACCATATCAAAAAGTATTCATCATTCTGGAAAAACATCATGTTACGGAGCAATATTAATCATGGTATTTGAATCAGCAATTATAATACCTATATATTAGTTTAATTTGCAGCCTCTGCATTCATGATTATTCCACATATGGATGTTAGCATCTGATTACTTTATTCTGCCTTTGGTTAAAGGAGTATCTGAGCCATCACATATTGAAATACATAATATATTTAATTTAATTACTGTGATTAAGAATTTAATAACCTTTTGTTAGGATACTATATTAATTTTTAAATTTATATGTCTACATATATATAATCTGCATATGTATATAAAATATGCACACACATATATCTGTGTAGGTTATAATATACTGTCTACTAATTTCATTTCAGTATGGTAAAGGAGGTATTACAAAATAAAAGTATGAAAAGGAAGCAGCAGGTCTGACAGATTAGACAACTGGTCACGTACCAATAAAACAGAACAGGACCAAGGTCAAAAACTTGACATTTTAAAGGAAGAATGAAGAACAATAGAGAAAAAGTAGACAGAAAGGTAGAAAGTATCTTGCGAGAGAATACTATGTGGAAGGAGAAAGAAGTCTCAACAAGGGGTTGTCAACATCATCAAATGGTTCAGAAGAGGCTAACAACTGAAAATAAGTCAATGGATCTGGAAATGGAAAGGGTAATCTTTGAACAGGTTCAGTACAGCAGTTGAGGCAAAAATGATACCGCAGTGAGTAAAAGAATAAACAGAAAACATAGAAACAACTAATAGAGTCTTCTCTTTCCAGAAGTTTCAAGTTAGGAGCAACGAAATAAGGCAATGGCAGAAGGAGGATGACAGGATCAAAAGAAAGAGTTTTTGTTTGTTTCTCATCTTTGTTGTTTAGGTTAGAAAAGACTTCTGAGAGGTTCCTTCAAACTTATTGTAGATATCAAGTCCTGACTTCATTATATATGCCTAATTATAAGTTTTCAGAAATACTCTCTCCTACAAATGTTTATGGATAATGAAAATAAATGATATCTGGGATTTGATTCAAAATTATCCATGGGGAGGGAGAATTACTATAAAGAAAAAGGTAAAACAAGATTAGCTATGAGCTGATAACTAGAATCTGGGTAATGGGTACATAGTGGCTCATATGCTCTTATCTCCTTTTCTGAACATGCTTAAAACTTTTCACAATTAAATGATTTTAAAAATGAAACTCTCTCTAAAAAATGCTCAATTATTTTTCTCTTTTTTGGGAGAGTGGGGAGAGACAGGGTCTTGCTCCGTTGCAGGGGATACAGTGCAGTGGCTCATAGTTCACTACAACCTCAAACTCCTGTGGCCTCAAGTGATCCTCCAGCCACGGCTTCCCCAAATGCTAGGATTACAGGCATAAGCCACCACACCTGGCCTATTTTTCACTTTTATATATAATCATATGCTGTTCTCTTAAATGTCAAACTGATGACACATTTTATCAGGGTATATTTTGAGGCAATGACTATGCATTAAATGCCAAATTACCTCAATTTCTCACTTAATTATTCATCTGACCACAGCATGCAATTTTATATCAAGTGAATGAAAAAAAGAGGTGAAAAACATAGATGAAAGCTGATTGCAGAGTTCTGGGTAACAGAGTTAAAAAATCTCTATCCTTTATTTTATTTGACTGTATCCATATTATAGCACAAAAAGAAATACCTACTTTCTAGTCATAGCTTTATATGTGTCTGAAATTACTTCTAAACCTTTTAACTGCACAATACTGACAGAAAAAAATGAACTCTAAACTAAGAGCCTTATGAATTATCTTTTAGTTCTGCCATTAATTTAGCTGAATAACATTCATTAAGTCTCTTAACTTCTCAAAACATCAGTTTCCTCAACTTCTTAGTTAGGAGTTGGAATTAAATTAACTCTGGGTTAACGTTCAGTTCTAACATTCTAGGCTTCTACATGTCTAGTCTACATGAAACCTGAACAATTTACAACTTGATAGAACAATTATCTAGATCAGCAGTTCTCTACACCTGTAGTCAGTGGACCCCTGGAGATCCCTGAGACCCTTCCAGAGAGTCAACAAGGTCACACTATTTTCCTTTTTTTTTTTTCTTTTGAGACAGAGTCTGCTCTGTTGCCTGGGCTAGAGTGCCGTGGCGTCAGCCTAGCTCACAGCAACCTCAAACTCCTGGGCTCAAGCAATCCTTCTGCCTCAGCCTCCCGAGTAGCTGGGACTACAGGCATGCACCACCATGCCAGTCTAATTTTTTCTATATATTTTTAGTTGTTCAGATAATTTCTTTCTATTTTTTTAGTAGAGACGGGGTCTCCCTCTTGCTCAGGCTGGTCTCGAACTCCTGAGCTCAAAGGATCCGCCCGCCTCAGCCTCCCAGAGTGCTAGGATTACAGGCGTGAGCCACCGCACCTGGCCACACACCATTTTCATAATACTAAGACATATGCCTTTTTCACTGTGCTTTCATTTGCACTAAGGACGCAGAGGCAATGACAGGTAAAACTTCTAGAGTGTTAGTTAGTATCAAAGCAGTAGCACCAAACCCTACCAGTTGTCAACTGTACTTAGAGCAATGAAAAATGATGTTTCATTCAAGAATGCCCTTAATGAAGCAGTAAAAACGATTAATGTTATTACATCTTGATCTCAAATATACATCTCTTTTAATATTCTGTGTGATAAAATGGGAAGTACATATTAAACACTTCTGTTTAAAGGTAAATGGCTGCTTCATGGAAAATACTCGTGAATATTTTGAGTTGTGATCTTTAGAAACTGCTGGGTTTTTCTTGTTTTTTCATAAAACACGATTTTTACTGGAAAGAACTGACAAACCATGGCTATTCAAACTTGGGTATTTGGCAGACTAATTTGGCAGAGGTTTTTTTGTTGTCTTTGGTTTGAGTGAGGCCTGTGTTACCTTCAAGGAAAGTAATTGACAATATTTGCTGGTAAGGATAAAATCTGAACTTTCAAGTGAAAAGTACAAAAGTTGAACTTAATATCTGCCACCATGAGTATAATGGCCTTTCAATACTTTGTTTCTGATAAGATCAGAGTATGATTTTTAAATATTACATAAATTTGGAAGATCTGCATAACTCAGTGGAACAATATGTTCCAAATGACAAATATATCACATTATAAAATCATGCACCGGTAAAAGATCCATTCAAAGCACAAACAGACCAGTGAATTGTAACGTAACAGAGTACAAAAAGTTCACTGGTATCATTTAAGATTCCTCGCTGGAACTTTAAGAAATTAGCACTTGCTGAGTTTTGGTGAAGGATCAACAAAGAATACATATAATTATCTGAAATAGCTAAATAAATACTTCTCCCTTTCCCAACAACATATCTGTGTGAGGCCATGTTTTCTTCATATATAGTACTCCAACCAAAATAAAACAGTGCAATAAACTGAATGAATAAGCAAATATGACAATCCAGTTATCTTCTATTGTTATACATTAAAGAAATTTGCAACAATGTAAAATAGTATCATTCTTCTAATTTTTGTTTTAGAAATAGTTATTTTTCATACAATGTTATTTCTGTTAATGTGCATTTATTATTGATATTTTAAATCAATTAAATAACTTTTACATTTCTAATATAGTAAATGTTGATAGAAATAACACACATAAACAAAATCTTTATGGAATTCTCAATAATTTTTAAGAGTTTAAAAGAGTCCTGAGCCCTGAGATCTATAGAAAACCTTACAAAGTCTCTTGTTAGGCAGTTCATACCTTGTAGTCATTCACAATCTAGTAAGAGTAGGAGAGAATGAGAAGATACACATACATTATGTAACCTGTGATGGACATTATAACACATGTATAATTCCAAATAATAAATTTAGGAAGGCTACTTTGAAAGATTTAATTCAAGCAAGTCCTGAAAGATGAGTAAGATTGACTAAAGGAAAGTACATTCCAGACCAAGGGTCTGTTTGAGCAAGAATAAGGAGATAGGGGAATGGGGCTATGTTCACGGAAAAGGTCAGTGGGCTAGAGCACAGTAGAATGGCGGAGCTGTAGTAAAAAAACAGACCACGATTAGGTTATGAAGAGTTTCACATCCTACAATAAGAGTTTGGACCCTAAAATGTATTAATGAAGGGCCACTAGGGATTCTTATTGAGCAAGAGAATATTGCAATTAGTTCTACTTTGAAACATAACTCTAATGACAATGCACGGGATGAGCTGTATGTTGTGGGTAAGGGCCAAATATAGGGGACATATCTAGAAGGAAAAGTAGTGAGACCTGCACTAGGTGAGAGAGGGTGGAAAGGCAAAGAGACCTCTCAGAGACAGAACACTGTTTGGCAACTAACAAACTGGCAAGTGAAGGGGGAAAGGTGAATGAGGGTTCAGAGCTGAAACCCTCTAGAGTAACAGTGTTGTCATATGGGAAACAGAAGAAGAAGATGCAAGTTTCTGAAAGGATACAGATTTGATGGGAACTATGTGAAATTTTAAGATATCTACAGAGCATTAGTTTGGAAATGCTGGTCAAGACGACATGGAAAGAAACTTTGGAAAAATCTACATAAAGATGACAGGTAGCTGATACAATTACCATAACTAAGAACAGAGTGAGTAGAGCAAAAAACCAAGTATAGGATTTTCTCAAAGCACGAACATTAAAGGCATGGAGAGACGAAAATGAACAGCAAAACAAAACAGGTAAAGTCAGAGATCTGAGAGGACACAAGACCACAAAAGCCAGGGGGGAATTGGTTGGTCAATAGCTGAAGAGGTTGGAAAAGAATAATGATCTAAATGAGGCCACTGGCACTATTAATGAGGTTACAGAGTAGTCAACTGTCAAGTGTTTAGGAACAGAACACAGATTACAAAGAATCTGGGATCAAGGCCTCATTAGCATGACATTGTAATAGGTACAGGATATAAATATTTTACCCAGGCCTACCTGAAAATACGTTTTCTAAAACTGTTCCCAAAAACCGTTATGTTTTCAACTATAACAGTTTTTAAGTAAGTTATCTCTCTAAAATTTATATTTTATTTTCAGAGATTTCAGAATCACATAAAACACTGATTTTTAACACTTAAACAGCAGAACACTAGCATTTACCTAATGAATTTTACAACACAAAAAGAATAAAGAATTGTGCTATATGGTGAACCTCAACCTACTGCTTAAAAGAATATTACTCTTACTGTACACAGCCTACTAAAGTACATTTTAGTGCAAATTCGACAAATGATATTTACTCAAGAAAAAAACTATTATACAATCCTTTTTTATTAGTAATATGAACCATAATATGAGATCAAATTTCATTTTGGCATATTTATATCAGATGTATATTTAGCTGGACCCATGTTTATATAAAAGTAATGTGTGAAAAATCCATATTTTATTAGTACAATCTAGAAAACAAACATTTGTTTTACAAAAAGATTCTTCTCTTTACAAAAGAAATCACTATTGAGATCCTTTAAATAGGAAGCTTTCCCAAGATGGTAAAAAATTACAATTCATTATTTAATTTACACAAAACTTTATAGGAATATATTTGCTTAAAGCACATACATCAAATATGTAATTAAAACCGGGAGCTGTTAAGAGGTTTAAAAGAGCTGTAAGGAACTGCTTAGACTCCGCATGTCCAGGAGCTCTCCCCTCTCTGGGAGGGAAGCCTGGAACCCTATATAGAGCAGGAATTTAGACTCAGGAGGAAACTGGGTACCACAGAGAAGCTATCTTGCTTGGACTTGAAATTGGGCAACAGTTGCATGGGTGTTATGATTTTACCACACCCTGTGTAGATACATAAAGACAGAACAGATTAATCTTTAAGGGATTTTCAAAGTTCTGTGTCTTTAAAAGAGCACACTGGCCAGGCTCACGTCTGTCATCCCAGCTACTCCAGAGGATTGACTGAGCCCAGGAATTTGAGACCAGCCTAGGCAAGAAAGAGAGACCCTGTCTCTAAAAAAAATAAAAGAGCACACAGAAAAAGGGAACGTAGAATCAACATGGGACAGACTCTGGAGCCAGACCACCTGAAGGCATCTGTTGGCTCTGCCCCTCACCACTTTTATCAGCTTAGACCTCAGCTCTCTCAGCTGTAACATGGGATAATAAGAATAGCTACCTCAGAGGGTCAACATGAGAATTAAATGAGAAAATGATTGGAAAACACTCAAAGTAGCATATCTCTGACCCTCAAGAACTGTTATAACTGTACTGTTCTATGATGATTTTAAACCACTCATTCAATCCATCATTAGAATATACTCCCACCTCCCAACCCATTGGATGTAAGCCTTTCACTGTTCAATCATGCTGACCTACAATATACCATATAGCTCATACATTCTGGACCAGTTCCAGAAGCACACCTTTAATAACTAATAACCCAACTTCTGACACACTAACATCACTGTGTGCAGTCATCAAGCTATCTCCATTTTTGCTAAAGATTCACAGAATCACTAAATTAAAAATCTAGTTTATTAAATTCCGAATTTACGCTGCCTTCCTTTTTAAAAAACAAACATTAGTAGATCATATCCCTATAGAATATACAATTCTGACCAAAGTAATTTTTTCTGATTTCTAAAACATCTGTGGTGACACTGGGTCAAATTTATTCACTTTCCATCCTCCTTTGCCCTTCTCCCACACCTGATAGAAAATCTTTCTTAAACTAACATAAACTTCCTCAATTAGCCATCTGAATACATGATGACTAGTTTTACACTTTACATCCATCTGTTTTCTCTACCATCTCGGTAGCCAACACAGCCATGGTTTGGTTTGAAATCTCAAGCACAAGCATAATAGATACATAAATCATTCTATTCTTGTAATCTTTAAGATCAGCCATGATGAACAGGAAAAGCAGAGAAACTAATACATTCCTCCTCAAAACACACACATGTTCTTTGTTCTTCCCCCAAATATACTAAGACCAAAAGGATAACAGACAGCAAATCATGCCCGCAAGCCAAAACACAGCTGGGTCATCTAATTTTAGAAAAAAAATAACAAGGAAGAGGAGAAAAGTTCTCTCTGGAATAACTCAATCCTCAAATCAGGGAAATTCAAAGAACAAAACATGGAAAAACCAACAGCCTCAATTCTTTCCTGCGGGATACTAATTCTATCAGTGTCAAATCAAAATAAACAATATGTATTTTAGAAGATCCCACAAAAGTCTGAAATCACTGTTTTTAAAAAAAAAAAAAAGCCCACTTACAGAGAAAATATCTAAATGTATGATTTCCAAGTACAGGTACTATTCAGTGGATTCCAAATCTGTTTCTTACTTTCACCATACTCTTTTTAAAAGAGACAAGCTGAGAAACATTTATTTTGTTAAAAAACTCAATTATAACACATACATCCAGAGGCATCCTTTATTTGTATGCTAAATTCTCATAGCCAGGTGTTTGCTACTTGATTAATTTGTCAATCAAGTCCAGGAAGTCCTGGATAAGACCCACTCTAGTTGCTTCTAAATCTGGGTAAGATCTTGTACTTCTTTTTCCCTGGAACCTCCAAGACATGAAAGAAAATATAAGACATAATCTAACTGTCTCGGGGGGAGTACTGCTTATATACCAGCATCCTTCATACTATCTCTTTAAGGAGAGAAACCCTTTTCTTTAGTAATCCTAAGGAATCTATCCAAAATAAAGAACATGAATTTTTGGCCAGAATTAAGATTAACTAGATAAAACTGGCATTAGCAAAAGATATCTAAATAACAGCAAACTACAACAGATTTATACAGAAATTTAATGTGTCTTCAAAAGAACCTGGGGTAGAAGAACAATTATTTCACAATAATCTTAATTCCATTAATCATTATTAACAACACTGTGTTCTGGTGTTTTTGCTATCAAAAAAGTCCAATGAACAGGAAGTATAAATTCCAGAAGATAAAGGACTTTTCTTGACAAAATTTTTTAAATTTAGTCATTAAAATATTTTTAATGAAAAAACATTTATTCCATCAAACCAAGACTACTGAATGAAGAAAATTTCAGAAAACCTCATCAAGGTATAACAATATATTAATAAAAGTGTTTTATGTTAACAGACACAGATTATGTTTCTCATTGGATTATATGGATCATCAAAGTTCCTAAAAATTATAATTATTTGGTTAAATGAGAAAGTGGATAAACTATTTTCTAAAAGCATACATAAGACAAGTAGTCCCAAGCATTCTATAGATGCATCACAATGCTAAAAGTTATTTAAAATGCACCAAGGAAATGCTACAAATTCCCAAAGGTTCTAATTAATGTCTCCATTTGTTGTTCTCCATTTGTTCCACTGTACCCTCAATCCCTTCTCTGCTCTGCTCTTGAGCTGGGAGGATGAGCTTGCAAAGATCATCACGTGGGCTTCCCAGCTGTGCTCTAGCAATGGAAGTCACCGAAGGCAGAGGGAGGAGAGGTCAGGGAACCTCCTCTCACTCCTCGCCTGCTTCAAAACCACGGCTCCCTGGAGCCCTCCTCCACAATGCCAGCCCTCTGCCCTAGTAATCTCTGGAGAATTAAGGACTTCTCGATATTGCTAGTCCCTGGGTGTTTTGCTACCCTTGTTTGTTCCCTAACCTCTGCAAATAGTCTCTTCAGTTGAACCATTAAGGATGAAATCTCTTTCCTGTTGGGACTTTGTCTGATACAACTCATGATACCAAGTCTGGTTATTTAACAGTACACCATCTAGAGAAATCCAACTAAAAACTTTTTTAAAGTTCTTAAAATCTATATAAACATGTATTTTTCTATCTTTGCTATTTGTATAACTGTTAAAAATTAAATATAACTCACTTCCAAATGAAGCTGGCTAAAAAGGTGAAACAGTCATTACAATTTAGTTTAGGTGTGAAATTTAACACAGCACTGTTATCTCAATATAAATGCTATAAGCCCCAAATAAGCTTAATAAAAAAAAAAAGTCAAAAAGATTCTGGTAACTGATATTTCACTTCCTCCTACCATACACTGCCTGGTTAAGCCAAGCAATTTGTTGTTATTCTTGTTGAAGCCCTCCCTAAGCACAGGATGAAGAAAAGATTTAAACCAATGGTTCTCAAATTTTGGTATACATGTAAATTAATAAGGAATCTTATTAAAATACTAATGACCAAGCCCCATCCAAAACTTCCCAATCTGTGTGTTTTTATTAGTTTCCCAGGTAATTCTGATACACATATAAATTTCACAACTACTTCAAAATGGACAAATTCTGCCCAGACCTCTAACATTGCTTTTTTTCCTTTTGAATGAAAATTCCACATTAAACATGTCAAAACACACACACACACACACACACACACACACACACACAGAGTAACAACAGTAATAATGTATACTAACCATGTACCAGGAAGTGTGATCCGTGCTTTACACATATTATTATCTAATTCAATCTTCACAAGAATCATACCAGATAGGTAATATTGTTGCCTCCATTTTACAAAAGAGAAAACTGAAACCCAGAGAAACTAAGTAATTTGACCAAGTTAGTGAGTGGGAAAACCAGGGCCTTGGGTCTGCCTAAACTCTAACCGATGAGCTCAAGAAAGCACTTACAGGTACCTAAATGCAACTCGGGAGCCCCAGGGCTGTCACAGGAGGATTAATCCTGAGGGCCAGTTAGGCAAGCAATACTGTCCCATCTTTCCCCACCCCTTCAATCCCCACACTGCACCCAAAAAGATCTCTTGACTCTCCTCACCCATTCCTCCCTCACCAAGGCCTTCACCTCCATGATCTGCCACACTCACTGGTAGAATGGTAGAACATCAGAAGTCTATATATTATAAATGAGCTCTCTTTCCACAATGTTCCTACTATATGCTAAGTACTAGAAGAGATCCAAATTCTAGTACTACCAAGTGAGCATGAGCAAATTTAACATCTCTGTAGCTCAATTTCTTAATCCACAAAATGAGAGTCACAATGCCAACCCTACTGAGGTGACAGCAGTGATTAATTGAGCTAAAGTACCTTAAGTACTTACTTGTCATAGTATCTGCCACTCAGCAAAAATTCAAACAACAATAACTGCTATTAAAACTATACTTTGCCAATCTCTTCTCTTATAACACCAACCTATCAGTCCTAGTTCCCATATTTTTTGTTTGTTTGTTTTTGAGACAGGTCTCACTATTGTTGTTGCCCAGGCTGCCCTCAAACTCCTAGGATAAAGTGATCTTCCCAACTCAGCTTCCCAAGTTGCTCGGACTACAGGCACATGCCACCACACCCAACTCAAAAGTCTCATTTATTTTCTCTCAGCCTTGTTTCCTGAAACTGTGATAAATAATGGAACACACTTATATTTATCAGGAACAGGCTGGTAACAGTGCTGTAACCCAACAGACTGGGAGTCTGCAGCAGACAGAAGGCTAGAAGTGGAACATTTTAGAGCATATAAGCCATTTAGTAGCCCTCAAATTGCACCATTTGACAACTGTCTATTTCCCAACTTTAGGGTCAGCCCTGTTGATTACATACTAGTATGAAGAGTCTATAATTAACTTAATTCAAAACAACAATAAAATGTTACTCAGGACAGGGACTTGGTCTTAATTTAATCAGTGTATTCCCAGCACTTACGACAGTGCCTGGTCCATGGTAGACACTCAAATATGGTTTTTTGTTTTTTTTTTTTTTGAGACAGAGTCTCACTCTGTTGCCTGGGCTAGAGTGCCATGACATCAGCCTAGCTCACAGCAACCTCAAACTCCTATGCTCAAGCAATCCTCCTTCCTCAGCCTCCCAAGTAGCTGGGACTACAGGCATGTGCCACCATGCCCGGCTAATTTTTTTCTATATATTTTTAGTTGTCCAGCTCATTTCTTTCTATTTTTTTAGTAGAGACAGGGTCTAGCTCTTGCTCAGGCTGGTCTCGAACTCCTGAGCTCAAACGATCCGCCCGCCTCGGCCTCCCAAGTGCTAGGATTACAGGTGTGAGCCACTGCGCCCGGCCTCAAATATGTTTTAAATGAATGAAGGCATACAGAAATCGACACAGACACACCTTAGGACTTTAGTGAATCATTACAAAGGCAGGCATAATTACCGAACAAATACCAATGCACCAAGTAATAAAAGTTATTTTCAAAGTTCCCCTGGAACATTTTTCTTCTTCCTTTTTTTAAGTGATTGTTGATTTTCTTTAAAAACTCCCTAACTAGAAAAGCTAATTACCAACCTCAGTCCATTAATCTATTAAAAATGTTAATAGAACCATAATGGTACATCATGTTCACCTTCTACCTTCCATTAAAAAAATAAATAAACCCTGTAACAATGTAACAATCATCACTTTAGTCAGCCTGATTTTTCAGAATTTCCTGAACTACCTGAATTAAAGCTGTAAAATGAAATTATGTCACTACTAAGAGACTAAACCTAACATCTAGGAGGGACATAAGTATTAGGGGGCAAGGGGAGAACCTACTACTTTGGGAATACACAGAGTTTCCATTCTCATACAAGCAGTGATGCTTGTAAGTGGTCATATGACCTGAACAAGTTACCTAATTTTAAGTGATTTTTAACTGTTTGAGTCTCCATTTTCTCACCTGCAGAATAGGAATAAATTTACTTTATCTTCTTCACTGAGTTGTTTTAAGGACCAAATGCATGTAAGATGATTTCCAGAACAACAAAATGCCATACAAATACAAGGTATTAATTTTTGACATGAACATCTTTGTATTTTAAATGGATGTTTCCATTTATCTTTTTATATCTCTACCACTCTTTCTATTTCCTAGACCCAAAGATCTGCCAGGACAAGGAGGAACCAGTTCACACCTATAGTCACATCTCAAACACAGTGGGCTCTCAGTAAATATTTGTGGGAAAGATGTTCATCTATAAATAGTAGAAATCAAAAAATTCTGCTACATGAAATATCTTACCTTGTAAAAGGTTAGTCAGCAAGTTACTTTCAAGTAAAATAATGAGTGACCTAACATACACAAAAGATGCCTGGGTTTTTGTCCGGAGTTTCCTTTGTGCATATTACTCAGCATGAACATGAATATTTACCCTTTGGGAATGTACACTGAAGGAATGTGCTTCAGTGTTTTGGTTTCACTTGAGACATGCTTTCTGCATAAAAAATTATTTCCTCTCTCTTTGACAACAACAAGATTTCTAAAGATGCCAGATTTGTTCACTAGGGTTTACTTTCTACTCACAGGGAAAACTTTGGTGGACATATGGTCATTTCTCAAACTATTATATCATTCTTATACTAATCAATAAGAAAAAAGTTTATTTTGAAATCTATAAATAGATATTCTAATATTTTCCTTTTAATTTCAGAATATTACAGGCGTACAAATGTTTTGGTTACATGGATAGATTTTGTACTGCTTAAGACAAAGTTGCAAGTATGCTCATCACCCAGACACTGTCCATTGTACCTGTTAGATTCAATTTCACCCACCCCCTCTTCCCCACTCCCATCTACTTGATTTCCATAGAGTTTTCCCTCCATCTGTGCACGAGTGCTGTTTGGTTAGTTCCAATTTAATAGTGATTACATGTGGTGTTTGTTTTTCCGTTCTTGTGATACTTCACTTAGAATGGTCTCCAGTTCCATCCAGATTGTAACAAAAGGTATTAATTCATTTTTTATGACTGAGTAGAACTCCATGGTATATATATACACCACGTTTCATTAATCCACTCATGAGCTGATGGGCATTTGGGTTGATTCCACATCTTTGCAATTGTGAATTGTGCTGCAATAAACATTCGAGTGCAAGTGTCTTTTTGATAAAATGACTTTTTCTTTCCTTTGGGTAAATATCCAATAGTGTGATTGCTGGATCAAATAGGTCTACTTTTAGTTCTTTGAGGAATCTCCATACTATTTTCCATAGAGGTTGTACTAGTTTGCAGTCCCACCAACAGTGTTTAATAGTCCTTCCTTTCCACATCCATGCCAGCATCTGTTTTTCTGGGACTTTTTCATAAAAGCCATTCTCACTGGAGTTAGGTGATATTTCATTATGGTTTTGATTTGCATTTCCCTGATGGTTAGTGACATTGAGCATTTTTTCATATCTTTATTGGTCATTAATCTATTTTCTTCTGAAAAGCTTCTGTTCATGTCGTTTGACCACTTTTTAATGGGGTTGTTTGATTTTTTCTTGCTGATTTGCTCGAGTTCTTTGTAGATTCTTCTGGCTATTAGCCTTTTATCGGATGTATAGCATGTGAGTATTTTCTCCTATTCCGTAGATGTCAGTTTGCTCTGTTGGTTGTTTCCTTGGCTGTACAAAAGCTTCTTAATTTAATCAAATCCCAGTTATTCATTTTTGTTGTTTCTGTGATTGCCATTGGGGTCTTCTTCATAAATTCTTTGCCTAGGCTGATATCTAGAAGAGTTTTTCTAACATTTTCTTCTAGAATTCTATGGTTTCATGTCTTAGGTTTAAGTCAGTTATCTATCTTGAATTAATTTTAGTGAGTGGTGAGAAATATGGATCCTGTTTCAATCTTCTGCATGTGGCTATCCAATTTTCCCAGCACCATTTATTAAGGATTCTTTTCCCCCTAATACTTATATTTTAATTATTACCAGTCCACTAAAATTCATCAAATTTTTTTCTTAGCTTAGATTCCAGTGAGCTATGATCTCACCACTGCACTCCAGCCTTGGTGACAGAGTGAAACCCTCTCTCTCAAAAATATATATAAATAAATAAAATTTTTTAAAAAGACAAAATAAAATGCAAAGTATCTTGGTTCCTCTGAATATTAGATAATGCCTCAAAAATAGAATTTAAGCTTATTGAACCATAGTTCTTGATTGTATGTGTCATATATCATCCATTAATAATATATATTAGGATATCTTTTATATCCTAATCCTAATTTATATGGATATACTTGAGATACAAAACTCCTAATAGTTCAAACCAAATAAAGAAACCACCTGTAAAGGTAGCCACCCCAACTCAAGCCTCCTACCTTTTTTCTGCTCATTTATCCAACTACATTCCACTGCTGAAATGTATAATTCCTAGTTTGTTACAAAAATGGACTTAATGTGCTCATTTTTTTCCTTTATGTCCATCTATTACAATTCAAGAGATATTCCTGAAATAAAAACAGGCCATAAAAAAGATTTGTCACCAATAGGATATAGGTGACAAGTTTTCCCCCAAGATTACATAGTTAATTATGTAATATTTAAAAGATAACTACGGCATTTATGTGTAACAATCTATCCCATTAGAGGAACCAAGAATATTATACTATTCGTTTTAGCTATAATGAAAGCCAGTGTTAGATTACAGCCTATAGCTAATTCCTATAAACCTATCAAAATAAAAAGTGCACAATATGTATAACACTCTGGAACTACACCAGAAATGATAAAGCAGTACCATATCACTGTTCAATGCTGTCAACTTGAGAATGAAGACACAGACACAGAATTCTAAATTAGTTCCAGAACTACATTCACAGCCTAACACACATCTAGTCCTGAATGTCTTCTTTAAACCACAAGTTACATTCTTTAACATAATAATACCAGTTCTGCAGGTTTATCTGAAGTCCACCAAGTGAAATGAAATCAAGGCTACTTGTTCTGGTGGAAAGGATAGCAGCTTCTTGTAAGAAGACTCAGGTGTGAATCCAGACTTTGCCCCTCTGCAGCTATGTGACCTAGAGCAAGCATTTAACTCTCTAAGCCTAAATTCCCTCATCTGTAAAAGGACAAGTCCTTTAACCTGGAAAATTATTTTGTAGCTCAAACCCCTCAGTATGTGTTCCATCCAATTATGGCAGATGACTAGGAAATGAGCAACAATCTTACAATACTAAAGGGCCGGTTGACAAGTTACTAGGAAGTGCCGCATCATGAAGATCACAATTAAATTACGAGATTTCTTAAAAGTGTAATACTTTTATTAATCTCTTATTTTTCAAGAAGATACTTTAACATATAGAAATGAAAAATTTAGAGGTTAGAAAACGTTTTAAAACGGACATTTTACATATCAAAGATGGAGCCTCAACTATAAACAGAAAGTTAAAATTGGTTAATTTTTTAAAAAATGTTTGAGTGGTTGTATCTATTCAAATCTCACATCAAAATCTGTAAAACTTTCTAAAGAAAGCCGCATTTTGGAACTCAGATACAGTGCAGTTGTCTAAACAATGGGCTACATGATACACCACAGACTCCAGGCAAAGGAACAACAGGATGAGAAAAGAGCCTTCAGCCTCTCTCAGATTTCCTGGCCACTGTTATTTTAAAATTCGGTCACATAAACATAAACAGGGAAAAAAATCCATTTCAGATAAACCCCATGGGTTATGATTTATGATCTTTGTTTTTAACACCTCACACTAACTTACATTAAATATTGTAATTGTTCATTACATTTTTCTTGCTCATGTTTCTAGGCACTAAAAGGAATATATATGTATAATATATATAGTTTTCTATATTACATAGTTTTTAATCTTGATAATCTTTTCTTAAAGTCATTCGCATCTCTGTTATTGCCTTTTTTTTTCTATTTGTTTCTTTTTTTTAATTTTTTTTTCTTTTCCCTTGCAGTTAATGTTGACTGAATCTGTTATTGCCTTTTACAATTAGTTTTTGTAACCAAAATGTAACTTAAAAAGATGAGAGAATAATAAGTAGCATGTTACACAAATAAAATACAAATGCAATGGGCAAATGTGCGTAAGATTAAAATGACTTCTGCTTACCACTGTACATGTAATTCCTGCACAACTTAAAATACTCCAAATGAGCTGGATATTTAAAAGTCAATGAGCTATTCTAAACGGCTGCATTGTTTCAAGCTCTGGCTATAGCCCACTTTGTAACATTTGTGGCTGTTCCTAGCTCAAAGGTAATTTTTTCACTAAACATTTTCCAGTTGGAAAACTACAACCCAAGACATCTATGAAGTTCAGTTAATTTGTACAGAACGGCTGTTTGGCTGCCAACCTTTGCACCATGACCACTACAGCAGTCCAAGTTCAAGATTCACGTTTTATGGTGTGAAAATAGTTCCGGCTAAACCTTAAGAATATTTTTAAAACTCTCAAACTGACTATATCTAGATATGTTGCATCTACATCACCAGAGTGCAACAGCAAATGAAACTTTTATTTAGCCCATACAGTCATCTATTAAAGTTGGGGCAGCGGTTCCCCACTAATATCTGTAGATTAGGTTTTAAGCATCCCTCCACCACACACTTTATGCCAGATAAAATGTAATGCGTTTTTTGAAACCGTATGGAAGTACTTCTGAAACACATGTCCTAGTAACAGCCCTATCAAATTATTTCCTACTTAAAATAAAATCCCAGAGGTTGAGCATTCTAATCGTTTTAAGAAGTTTTGGAAATATAGTAAGTTCTTGTTCAGTTGCATATCCGTAAATTAACATACTCAAGACAGCGGACCAACTAGAGACTAAAAAATAAAGCTTTAGAAAGTCCCAACCTGGTCTCCTACATGATTAGACTATTAATGGTATCATTTGATCTTCACATCTCAGAACAAACTGGACTCTTCTTGCACTGAATTTTAAGCATGTTTACAAAAGAGAAAATAAAACTATCTTGGAATATCCAAGACAGATTTGGACACCTGAATGCTCTGCTTCTACCTGGGAGCCAGAGAAGAAACACAAAATGCATCTTGGTGACGATAAACCCATGAAAGGAGACTCTCATTGTCTTTCTGCGGAAAAGAGAACCACCCCTGGCACTACCGCGAGCCGCCGCCGCCCAGGGCCCACTCGTCACCTGCTTCTCCCACCCGCGTCTTCGGGAAGTGAGCCGAGCCGTCGGCCCCCGGGGCAGCCGCAGGAGGCCCGCAGCAGGGCCGAGCCGGGGACAAACGCAGGGGTTCGGGACACTCACCGGTGCGGGAGTGAAGGCAGGTGCGCGGCGGAGGGGCTACCTGTCGCCGGTGAGGCTGGAGGAAGGGGTGAGAAATGAGGGTGAGGGAAGCGGGCGACGACGCGGACGAGCACTCGGACCGGCCAGCGACGGCGACCGGGCTGCTCCTTGCTTCCTGCTCGGACAGATCCCGGGTCCGTCTCCGCCCGCCGGCCGGCGCCCCGCCGAGTCCCCTGCCCCGCCGCGCGCACGTCACGGCTACGGAGCGCCCGAGGGGGCGGGGGCGCCGCGGGCCGGGGCGGGCCGGGCGGGCGCGCGGGCGCGGGGGCGCGCTCCGAGCCTGGGCTCTCGACGCCCGGGGCCGCCCCGCCCCTCCGCGGGCCCGGGGCGCGGAGCCTCGGGGGCGGGGGTGGGCGCCTTGTGGCGCTGGGTAAGCTGCCGCGGGGCCGGCCGGCAGTTCTTGTTCCTCCCACTGCAAAACTGCCTCTTTCGCTGTGGTTTTGCAAAGCAGGTCCTCTCCGGCTGGGTGCCGTGACTGTGCAGTCCAGAATCGGTTCAAGGAGGGAGAAAGTTGTCCAGAGAGCGAGCAACGCGCTCGGGGCACCGCAGGGCGCGCGGCTCCGCGCCTTGGGCCGGCGGCACTGCGCGCCGCGTGGGGACCCGGGGACCAGGAGCCCGCGCCGGGACGGGAGCGAGGCTGCGTGGTGGCTGAGGAAAAAAGCAGTGCAAACTCGCCTCCAGTTCGGGTGGGCCTGGGCTGGGCTCTACGTAGGGAGTAACCTTGCTGCGCAACTACCTCGCTATTCCGCCTTCGGAGGAGGGGGCCTGGCCTGGAAGTTTCGCACCGCTTTGCTTTCTTTCCCTTCCCACCTCCGCCGCCGCATGTGCTTTTTTAGAGCCCGTCTTATCGGTCGTTTAAATTTTACGGGTGTTTAAAGTGACATATCTGTGAGTCATCTTTTAAAATTAAAAATGAAGTACCTGTTCAAATTTGAATTATATGATGAAAAAAGCATGTTGTTTTAAGACAGTGAAATAACTAATGCTGAATGTCTCCGCTGAAAAAAGCTAGGGTACTGACCCATGAGAATTACACTTTTTTTAGCAACATTTCTAAGTAGCAACTCGGAAATGTCCGGAAATCTAGAAGATTCTGAAGAGACAAGTTTCAGATATTCAGAGACGGCACAATTCTCTTGGTGAAAGGACTGAGTTATGATAAGATAGTTTAGCATTCAACTTAAACAATAAAATATAAAGAATAAGATAGGGAAGTAAGAAAGAGGAAGCGAAACCAAGAAAGGAAATAATTTACAGCAATCTCAGAAGTTTAATTCCAGATTGCCAGAAGGTAAGTCTTAAGTATATAAAACTAAATGTCAAAATGGATTGAAAGAAAGGAGAAGTTGAAGATCGCTGTTTCAGTTCAGTGCTTTCACTTAATTTGGGGTTTAATATTAAAAGCATTTAGGCAAACCAATAGAAGCCAATATATTAAGTTTTTTGTGGCTAATGACTCGTGATTTTTTCTGTTTCTTTTTGTCCCCCACTTCCAATCCATTACTGAGTCCCTTTGCTTCTAGCTCTATAACATATGTCTAGTGTATCCAGTTCCTCTTTATAGCCACTGCCATTATCTTGTTTCAGGCCACCATCTTTGCGAGGCTTGCATACTGCCTTAGTTATCTAACCAGTTTCCCAGGCTGTAATCTTGTCTCCTTCTAATCCAGTCTCTATGATGTCACCAGTTCATCTTTTATAAAATAAAATTTGATTATCTAGTCCTCTGTTTAAACTCCTATAATGGCATTCCACCACCTGTGGTATAAAGTCCAAATCCCTCAAGGTGTCTTGTAAGATCCTTCTTGATTGAGCCACCAGTCACAAACTGGCTGTTTAGGTTTGCCTACCAAAATGGAGATTTGTTTTTTCTTTTAATTGAATTTGAATACCTTTTCATTGGTTATGAGGGCCCCAATTCACTGTGCTACACCCCACAAAGCTGTCTTGAACAAGGCTTGTTCACACTGTTACCTGAGTGCGTTTGGAATCACTTGCATTTTGGACCACTGTCCTAGCCCTGCTTACCCATCCAATCTCATTTCTACCCACTGTCCTTCTTCATTTCTTGTACTTTACATTCAAGCCATTCTGAAGTACTTGGGTGTCCCCTAACAGACAACTATGCTATTTTGTTATTTATTACATTGGAGCATTGCCAAGCTAAATCTAATTCATTCTGGAGAACAAAGCGTATTTGTCCCTTCCAAGAAGCTTTTCCTAAACCCCCTTGGTACAAATCCTAGGTGCACTTTGGTGCTCTTTCCTATCTTTCGATTAACACTAATGGCACATATCTCTTCCAACCCATATTTCACTATTGCTGCTTAAGTTTACTTACAAGTATTGCCCACCTAGACTGTAAAGCTCCTTGAAGGCAGAGCAGTGGACTTGTCTTTCGGCCCCTACTGCCAAGCACAGTGATTTTCACATGGTAGGCACTCATTAATTAAACAGTGCCTACTATTAGTATTACTGTTGAATAAATGGGACAGATGAATGAACAAATGGCAAGAGAGGTTTTTTTTTTAACATGACCAGAGATCTGAGAAATGGCAAGAGAGTTGACAATTCTAAGAAATTGCATGTACTGTCATTAAGCATGTGGATACAACTCTTACTTGTTGCCAAAACTCATCTTAACAATTTATTCCATATTTATACAGTCATGTGTCACTTAACGACAGGAATACATTCTGAGAAATTCATCATTAGGCCATTTTGTAGTTGTATAAACATCATGGAGTATACTTGGACAAATTTAGTATAGCCCACTACACATCTAGGCTATGTGGTATATATAGGCTATATGGGATAGCCTATCACTCCTAGGCAACAAACCCGTACAATGTGTTCCTATACTGAACACTGTAGGCATTTGTAGCACGATGGTATTTGTGTATCTAAACAGAAAAGGTACAATACAAACATAGAGTTATAATCTTATGAGACCATTGCTTGTATATAGTCTGTAGCTGATCGAATGTTGTTAAGTGGCACATGACTTAGTTTTTTGGCTTTGCTCTCAACCATTAAATATTTGTAATACTCTTCCCTGGGTCTTCTGGTGCCACCCCAGAAATTCCTAAACTGAGATCCATGGGTTCCCTATCATAGATGGGAGCTCGATGAAACCCCCTGAAACTATAGGCAAAATTTTGTGGGTTTGTTTCTTCATTTTTGTAAGAATAGGTATTATAGGTGTGTAAAGGGTCTCTATACCCTCCCTGGCTAATGCCCACTTTGACAGCTTCAACTGCATCTGTGTCACCAACTCTTAAATGAGGCAGGCTGAACAACCAAAGGTTACATCACAGAAACTCATTATCTTTCCCCTCCCAACTGTCTCAATTCCCTTGCCAACAGACCCTATTATGACTATATATAGTATCACCAGCCACTAGATTATGGGATTTAAATCACCCACAACTCCTTTCCTTCCTCAACCCTAGTTTTGGAGTCACAAAATACAGTTCATTCTAAGTCATAAAGTATTTCTAAGTTGATGCCTTTACTCTTCATCTTCCCTTAGTACAGAACATCATCTTTTATCTAAACTCTTGACATCGCTTCTGCTTCCTCTAGTCCATTCTGTCACTCCTAGAGGGTTACACCTGTCTCCCAAATATGATTATGTCATCCCCTTTGCCAAGTCCTGGTGCCTCTGGCAAAGATTCTTTGCTTGACCAGACTTTAGTCAGGCTTCTGAACCTTCTTCTAGGCCCATCTGTGCACTCCCTTATGAAATCCAACTGTAGCAAGAGCCTTGCTGAGTCAGTTTAGCAAGCAGCCACCATCCTCATTATCTGACCACCTCAGTATCTGATTTGGGTCTTCATCCTCCACCATCCCACAGGTGACGTCTGATCACTCTGGCCTGTCTTCAGTAAAAATCCTGTTAGGTTGGTTTAGCCAGAATTCCCTTTACCTCTGATGTTACCTTATAGTAATTTTCTATCCACTGACCCCCATCCTCCTCCTTGGCTGTAAATTCCCACTTGTCCATGCTGTATGCAGAGTTGAGCCTAGTCTTTCTCCCCGCACTGCAAAGTCCCATTGCCATCCATGGTCCCTATTCCTAACATGATGGTCCTGAATAATGTCTGCTTTCACAAGAATCATTGGATAATTTTTTCTATAACACCCTTCAGATAAATTTAAACCCATTTATATGGTATACAGAACCCCTCAAAAGCCCATACAGTCATAAGAATTCAAACATGCCATGCCATTTCATGATGTTCCTCTCAATGTTCAAAACTTAGTTTACTGACTATTGTTTTCTCCATCCTGACTTTCTGGCAGTTAGTTTTTATTTTCCCCATTTTCCAGAGCATGTGCTTCATACCTATGTTGTAGCACTTGCTAAGTGGTTTTATGTGTTTTTTTTTAAAATATCTGTTTCTCACACTCATAAACCTCCAAAAGACTGAGCTTTTAAATTAAAAATTCTTCCCTCTTATTTTCTTAGCTTATTATTGCTTTGGCACATTGCCTGCCTCATTTAATTAATAAAAATAACAGTGCTACAACTTACTGAATGTTTACCATGTGCCAGCACTTTACATAAACCATGCTTAAATCTTCGTAGCCATTGAGGCAATGTGGTAAGCATTTGCTTTTTGCCTGCCTGTCTTCTGGACCCCCTTCTTATTTGGAGAATCCTTAATTTTGACTCTTAGTGGAGGCAGAGCCCACCTCACACTTTGGAACTGATTTGGGTCAATGTCCTTTTCCCCACTACCTGGTAGCTAGGGCCACCCGGTAGAGAACCTTTGGCCTCAAGGCCACATGTGGCCCTCCAGACCCCCAACAGTGGCCCATTGACTGAATCCAAATTTTACAGAACAAATCCTTTTAATAAGGGGATTTGTTCTGCAAAGTCTGGATTCGGTCCAAAGGCCGTACTCAAGGGTCCCCATGGCCACAGGTGCCCTACCCCACTGGATGCTCTCACCCGAAAGTTGGAATCTGAACAAAGTGATGCAAGATTGCAGAGATGGAGAGAAATGATTCACAGCAGTGTGAATGGTTGTGGCAGTCAGGGTCTGCTAGTGACAGTGTTGTCAATGACATCCTAAAGATGGCCCTGCACATTTTACACTCCTGGTTCTCCACTATTCCCAGTGATTCTGTATGCTATGTGATATTCTTTCAATACATTCTCTTTCTGGATAAGTGAGCCAGAGTTTATTTCCATTGCCTTCAACCAAGAACCCGATAGATACAGAGAAGTTCTATTATTATCCCCATTTTATAAAAGAGGAACAAGTAGGTGCTCAAGTGTTTATTTAATGAATAAATGATATATATATATAATACTATAACTTATCTGATAAATTTTGGTTATTTCCTCAGTTGTCAACAAATCTGCACTAATATTAATCATCTGGAATTTATAGAGAAATAAATTGCAGGAAATAAGCAGGTCCCTAAAGAGATAATCTTATAGCTTTTTCCCCAGAGTATATCTTATCCTATACTCATATACCATTAGTGTCTGCATCTGCCATACTTTATCATGGTGAATAAAGCTAATGTTTAATGTAATGACTGTGAAATCATAAATCATTTCCTTAGAAAGACTGAATGATATTTATCCTCCTGAATTTCCTCTGGAAAGAAAGTAGGCTAATATATTAGAAAGATTTTCAATATAAAGGACTAAAATTAAATCAGAAATGTCTTTTATAAATAGATAAATTTTAAAAATCCTTTACCAGATTAGCACACATTTCTTAACATTCTAGCTTCTGGAGATTTCACTATAATTTCTCTAATTCAAACTCCCACCTAGTTTGTCTGAACTATTCTAGCAGCATTATAATTTACAGTAAACTGAAAACAATAGCACATTTACTAAAGATTATCACCTCAAACACTTTAATTGAACTGTCAGATGTCTTACTAATCATCTTTCGTCTACTTTGTCCTATCTTGTGACCTTTAGCTTGAGTGTGATAACTTGAAAAAGGACAGAAGAGAGTTGATCATTTTTTTCAGATTAACTGAGCCAAATGTAACCTAACCAAGTTGTAGAGACAAAAAGAAAGCAAATGTGTGAAGGCCATTCTAGAGGAGCAGAATTATAATAGATTAGAATTTATTTTATCACCCCGTGAAAAATGTGCAGAGGAATGACAGCACTTGACACCAAAGGGAAGAACCAGCTTCTAGGCCTGGCTCTAAAAGACTGTGACCTGTATAAATCACCTAATCTCTCTGAGACTTAATTTACTCATCAATAAAATATCAATGTTAATATCACCTCCTCCACAGGGAAAGGATTAAATAAGATAATGCAAGAATTAAAGCATTTTGCAAACTACAAAGAAGTATACAAATAGCATATTATCAATGCCCATGTATAGATAATGTAAACAAATAATAAATACATTTAAAAGAATACATTCATATATATTAATAATCTTGAACATGTTAAATGCTAGACAATTTTATATATATACTTGAAGAAAAAAGTAACTTTAAAAATAAAATACTGAAACTTATTTGAAATTAGTTTTATTTTAAATGTAGAAATTAATATGAGAAGTCAATTATAGAAGTTCTTTGTTATATGCAGTTTTGATGAAATCTGAATGTTAAAAAATTCATAGAAATTTATATAAAAATATGACTTCTAAAATGTTTTCCTACTCTAGAGAAGTCTTTCTGCTGTATCTATACTATTAAATATTAACACTTCCAGGAATATAAAAGTAGTTGAATATATATTATTGTTGAATATTATAAATAAAGAATAACAATTGAATTAATGGATATTATTTTAAAAATGGATATTATTTAAAAATGGGCCCGGCGAGGTAGCTCACACTGTAATCCTAGCACTTTGGGAGGCCAAGGAGGGAGGATTCCTTGCACCCAGGAGTTTGAGACTAGCCTAAGCAACAGCAAGAACCCACCTCTACAAAAAATAGAAAAAAACAAATGAGCCAGGTGTGGTGGTACTTGCCTATAGTTCCAGTTATGCCGGAGGCTTTAGGCAGGAGGATCACTCAAGCCCAGGAGTTTGAGGTTGCAGTGAGCTATGATGATGCCACTGCACTTTATCCCTGGCAAGACCTTATCTCAAAAAAAAAAAAAATCAAATGTATGACTTAAAGAAGCTTTAAGAAAGTAGAAAAACAAGCCTTAGAAGCCATAAATATATACTTGTTTTAGATAATCTGCATATATTAAGGATAAACACCAGAAAAATAAAAAAGAATTCAGTGGCACAATTCTGAAAGGTCAGTTCTTTACAGTCTATATATATAGTCCAGAAAATATGTCAAAAAATTAATGGTTTTTAAAGTCTGTAAAATTGTGGTTTTATAAATTAATCCTCAATTGGTTATAATTTAATCATTTTCAATGATAGTTTGATCCTTGTTTAAACATTAGTATAAACATAATTCTACCCTCATATTGGATTTAATGGCTACAGGAAATAATCTGTGCGAACTTCTATTTTAGCACACTTTGTATTATATTGAATGTTTTATATATGTGTCTGTGACCTCACTGAGGTCTTGCTTCTCTTTGGACATTCAGAGCTAGCTGGGACATAAAAGATGTACACCCAGTAAAAGTTGGTGAAATGGGCTGAACAGAATGAACTCCAGCTCTTTCAGATTCATACTCTTGACAGTGGAGGTCCTTCAGAAATGAATTTTTTTTTTTGGATACAGGATCTTGCTCTGTTGCCCAGGCTAGAGTGCAGTGGTGCAATCATAGCTCACTGCAGCCTCGAACTCTTGGGCTCAAGTGATCCTCCTGCCTCAGCCCCCTGAGTAGCTAGGACTATAGGTGCGTGCCACCACACGTGGCTAATTTTTTTTTAAATTATTTGTAGAGATGGGGTCTTGATATGTTGCCCAGGCTGGTCTCCAACTCCTGGCCTCAAAGGATCCTCCCACCTTGGCTTCCTAATAAAGTGCTAGGATTACAGATGTGAATCACTGCACCCCCCTAAAAATATTTTTCAGAACATTTTAGAGCTTTGTTATAGATGAGAGGGAGGGGGCTTTGCTCAATTATCCATAAGAACATGAAATTTAAATTTAAATGACTATTCCACAGGTGATTCAATCTTTATGAAGTATATATGTACTGTTCATTTTATCTCATTTTTGTATAAAATGAATTTTCATAGTACTTGAAATGTTTGTTTTCACCAATTATCCTTCAGTTTCACATGTGTAAGACATTTTACAATGTTGCCATCTTGCAAAAAATATAAAAATAAAAATAAATTGTACTTTCAAGGTTATGAATGAAATATTCAAAGTTGATACCATGTAATACAAAAAACGCTCTCTATAATATAAAAAAACAATAAAAGACTGGGGGTGGGGAGTACTATTTAAAGAAATTAGTAATACACATTATTCTTCTGAAAAATGTTAAATAAATGAAAAGATTGGTGGTAGTGGCTGATTTCCTTGCCTTAGAAATAGTAGTATCCTCAAATAGATCAAGGAAGTATTGAGTAACCACTGACCAGGAAGTTCCCAATTAAATATGTGTCAGAGTTAAATATTATCCTACAGTTAATAATAAACATAAGTTTGGGCCGGGCGCGGTGGCTCACGCCTGTAATCCTAGCACTCTGGGAGGCCGAGGTGGGTGGATCGCTCGAGGTCAGGAGTTCGAGTCCAGCCTGAGCAAAAGTGAGACCCTGTCTCTACTAAAAATTAGAAACAAATCATCTGGCCAACTAAAAGTATATATAGAAAGTGTAAATTTTGTTCCATCTGAAGTTAGGAGTGTCTACTGACTGACTTAGGCTGGTGCAGTGTGAATGGAAGTGACACTTCTGGGTAGCTTTACAAATCAACATGCTGCTCACCAGTTTCTCTACTCACTCTGGAGTGGCTATGGAAGCTTGTATCAACTAGAGCTTCATCAGTTTGGGTACGTACCTGAAGAACAGAGTTCCCCTACTTCACTGTTTTGGACAGGTAGCATCGCCAAAGAAAAAAACTTTTTGTGGGTGGGGGCGATGGCTCATGCCTGTAATCCTAGCACTCTGGGAGGCCAATGAGGGATTGCTTGCGATCAGGAGTGGAGACTAGCCTGAGCAAGGGTGATACCCACCCCGACTCGCCCCACTCCACCCCCCGCCCCCCGCCGACACCTCCCCACCCTCCCAGCTCCCCCACCCCGTCTCTACTTAAAGTACAAAAAATTAGCCGGGCGTGGTGGCTCATCCCTGTAGTCCCAGCTACTTGGGAGGCTGAGGCAGGAGGATTGCTTGAGCCCAGGAGTTGGAGGTTGCTGAGCTATGATGATGTCACTGCACTCTAGTCCCAGTGACAAGAGTGAGACTCTGTCTCAAAAAAACTTTTTGGGGAGGGTAAATCCTGAGATTTTGGAATCGTTGCTATAGCACAACCACCAAGCCTATTCTACTGATAGAGTAAGAGAATAGCTAAATAAATTATGGTCCATCATAAAATGAACTTTGATTATACCAGATGGCCTAGATTGATTTCCACAAGATATGCTGAGACAAAAGAAAGATTCTTAAATGTGTTTATATAAATTATCCTAGTTTTTATAAGAAAAACAATTAACAAAAAATCTTTATACATATATTATTATATATAGATGTATACAAAAGATTATCTGAATATGGAGAAAAATATTCAATACATACAAAGTTAAAATAGGTATAAAGAAAATTAAAATCCAGACCATAATAAAAAACCAGGGGTGTGATCACATGCCGGTTATCCACGTTTAAATTACAAATATTGTTATTCAACAATATTCAGATATGATCAAATAATTTCCTATAGTATTTCATGAATCCTGATACTTTGGTACCTCTTGGGTCTTACCTGCATCAAGAGGTTTTCACACACCTGGCTGAAAACATAACTAAGAAGCCATACATCATTGGGAACTTCTTAGAAATGTAAATTTGCAGACTCCCTGAATCAAAAGCTCTGGATATGGGGCCCAGCAATGTGTTTTATCAAGCCTTCCAGGTAATTCTGATGCAAATTCAAGTTTCCTTATTTGAAAAGATGTAGCCTTATTTCAGAGGTTAAAATGTGTGTGTGTAGGGGGAATGTCCATCTTAGAAATAAGATAATTTATTAGATTCATTTTAACACACTCTTCTTCTTCCAATTTGCAAATTCTTTCCTTATTTTCAACCTAAATTCCTAATGATCAGATTTGATTGGCCTATTTTTGTTTGCTTTGTATTTGCTAGGTCATATCACCACACACTGACTTTCCTTATGATCAAGCGTCCAACTTAAATCCAATGAGCTACGACAGGAGGATAGGATGGAAGAGAGCAAGATACAAAACATAAACTAGCTATGTCACAGGTGCTTTGGGTAGTTTCCCTAAGAAACATGTTTGGAAATGTTGCCTGATTAGGTCAAGTATAATAAGTTGTTTAAAGTTACACCAATAAAGTACTTTTCCTGTGAAGACAATGAAATGTTGGTATTTCATGCTGATTTTATATTTTCTATTTAAAAATATAAAACTTTGGTGTCTAAAAAAATTTTAATGCTTTTTCTTTGGTAGTATCACATGCATTATAATTTTGCTTCCAAAATCAATTTTCTGGCAATAATATCTTCAATAGTCATTTTCCTTTTTTTTTTTTAACATAGAGTTGGGGGTCTCAGTATGTTGCCCAGGCTAGAGTGCAGTGGCTATTCACAGGTGCGATCACAGTGCACTACGGCCTCGAACTCCTGGTCTCAAGTGATCTTCCCACCTCAGCCTCCTGAGTAGCTGAGACTACAGGCATGTGTCACCAGGCTGGCTTGTTTTCTGTCCATTTTTCAGCTGTACACATTTAAGTATCTTTCATAATCTTTTCTTCATAAAGAAAAAAAAAACATTAGTTCTGACTGGGACAAAGGAAAACCCTTTCCTGTTCTTATTGCATGTTTCTAAAGGGAACATTTCAAATGAAATATCCAAGTTATGTCTTATTATTTCAGCATTCCTATAATCATAGTCATAATTGTATCCTTTAAATATAGTAATTCATAATTTGTTTAAAATACTAGAGGCTTACACTCATTCTTGTCCCCCAGTAATGCTTTCATTACCATTGTGATCTTTTCAACATTTGATCACATTATTCTTCTGCTTGAAATGCTTCAATGACTTTTTAGGATATGACCAAAATCTTGAATATGGCTTCAAGGCCCTTCATGATTAAGTCCCAGCCTGCCTTTCTACCTCACTCTGAGCTCCAGTTACACAGGCCTCCTTTAATTTTCTTTTAAAAATTTTGAAAATGTTTAAACATAAAAAATAACAAGGCCGGGCATGGTGGTTCATGCCTGTAATCCTAGTAATCCTAGCACTTGGGAGGCCCAGGCAGGAGGATCACTTGAGCCCAGGAGTTCGAGACCAGCGTGGGCAACAGTGAGACCCTGTCTCTACAGAAAATAGAAAAATCAGCCAGGCATGGTGATGCACACCCATAGTCCCAGCTGCTCAGCAGGCTGAAGCAGGGGGATCGGATCGCTCCAGGCCAAGAGTTTGAGGCTGTAGTGAGCTATGATCGTGCCACTGCACTCTACCCCAGGCAACAGAGTGAGACCTTGACTCAAAAAAAGAAACAAAAAACAAAAACAAACAAACCACACTTCAACAACTCCCTTACACCCAGTTTCAATAATAATCAAGGTTCTGCCACAGTGCATCTCTAAAAAAATACATATACATCTTATCTATTTTCATTTTATCTAGTACAGGTTCACCTAGCCTCTAAGGTAAGATTGTAAATTCAAAGTCCAGCTTTGCTGGGGAAGCTATTTCTTTGGACCTGTTTGTCCTGGAAATTGGGAGTAATAATAGTACATTTCTCATAAGGGCATTGTGAGGAATAAATTAATTCACTCATTTAAAATGCTGACCAATGTCTGGCATATAGTACATGCTTAATAAATGAGCGCATTACCATGTAAGACAAATCACACAGCTTCCTACTTCAGGGCCTTTGCACAGCCTACAAGTGCTTCCTCTCTTCCCCTTGCAACCTTTGTTCGGTTATGTCTAACCAGTGATTCAAATGTCATACCTCAGGGAAGACTTCCCTAACTCTCTAGATTAGACTATTTTATCTTACTACACTCTGTACTTTTCCTGCACGGCATTTACTTGAGATTATTAATTTGTGAGGCTGATTAACAACAGATGCCTTTCCCATTATACTTAAGGAAGTTCCATGAGGATGAAAGATGGTATCTGTCTGGCTCCCTGTTTTATCGGCAACACCTAGTAAAAAGTAGGTACTCAAAACATTTATTCAGTATTTGAGGACTAATCTTTTTTCATCTAATTTGATCAAATCCTCTGCTGTCACCATGTATAAAGCTAATTATAAAAACATAATAACAATACATTTTATAACAGGTTTGAACAACTTGTTCTCAGTATTTGAGGGGTTAAAAACATTGGAAGTATATTAATACTTTCTAGCTTATAAAGACTACTTTTTTGCACAGATTTCTTTAGAAGAAAAAAATGTTTCTAGGTATAGTTTGTCTATTGTAGTTTAATTATAAAATAGACTATGGAGTGGAAGTTGGGGGAGGTTTAATCTAGCAGTTAAGTGGTTCAGATATAAACAGAAGGAAAAGCCTCCAGATAATCTTTCAATTCACTTTCATATATTTACACAATTTCTTGGTATAAGTTTAGGGGATCTGATGACCTTACAAAAGATTATTATCACCAAATCCACTTTTCTACAAGAATCCACTTGTATAAAAGAATCATTGGTAATTTTTTCATCACAATGGTTATTTTCATCATAAGGATTAAAGAAAAATGCTACTCATGGAAATACACTTCTCCAAGAAACCAGTCACTTATTTTCAAGTTTCCAAATCATATACCCAACTATTAATGTAAACAATAACAAAAAACCTTAAATCCATTTCAAAAGCATCTTCTACTGAAGTTCAGTTCATAACACCACCCCCCCCCCAAATAGTTAACTCTATGTCTTTTGCTGAGTAGTAGTTATAAGGAAGTTTAGAGAGACAGGCTAGGAGAGAAAGCAGATATGGCCAAATTCTATAGTATGCTGTGTTCTATATTTTCCTCATGTTCTGCATGTTAGCATATTAAAGGCTCCTAGATGTCCTATAAAGAAACCTGTTAACTGGGTTTAAACTGTTTTCTAAACTTACTTGACCACAGAATCTATTATCTATTAAAACTAAGTTATCAAACACACTTGAGAATTGTTGGTCTGCCTGCATTCTACGGATTAACTAGTCCAGAATCCTATTAAAAATATAAAACAATCTTGCTTTTTAGTGGTCCCCTGACTTCTGGTGACCCCTACTTTAAAAGTTCACAAACCAGCCATTTAATAATTCATCTTAGAGCTGGCTCTGTGGCACAATAGATAATGCATTAGACTTCTAACAATTCACCTTAGAATCTTATCAAGAGTTGATGTATACTATTATATAATTGGCAGAATCTACTTTCTTCCTTTGAAAATCAGGATATTTGCTAGTCTCCAATCTATGAGCACTTTAATACAGGCGGAGCATCCCAAATGAAAAAACCTGAAATTCAAAATGCTCCAAAATCCAAAATTTTTTGAGTGCCAGCAGGATACTCAAAGGAAATACTGAAGCATTTTGGATTTTTGGATTTGGGATGCTCAACAATAAGTAAAATGCAAAGATTCCAAAATCAAAAAACTTCTGGTCCCAAGCATTTCAGATAAGGGATACTCAACTTGTAATTTCTCAAGGCTTAGTAACAGCAATTTAATGAACTCAGTGATACCAAGTTAGTAATGGGAATTTGGGAGGAAGTAAAGTATTATCTTAAAGCATCTCAGGAAAGAAAATGCAGACAAGCCTTCTTATCTTTGGGACCACCAACTTGAAAACCATCAAGGACATACAAGTGACCCTTTAAATCAGTGGCTTGCTACAAGAAAGTGTGTACAAAAATACCAGGGAAATACTCTCAAAATATATGGCACCACTGGGGTTGGGACCCTGGGTATGTATACCCGCAAAAGCTCCCCAGGTGACTTTAATGCACATTTCTAGATAAAAATTCTAGTTTTGGATACTATCCTCCTCACTGTAATCATCCGCACTAAGGACAATTTAACCATAATCATTTACAATAAAGACTTCTAGGCTTATAACTTTTCTTTTTGAATGTTTTAGGCCATGTGTCTATGGCATCTTTCTCTGAGTACATTACACTCTGATTTCCTTAATGGTGTTTTAGAGTACTCTACCATTACTCCTTAATCTAGAGTATCAGAATTAAGATGATAGAGCTACTTTTCCTTATAGTTCATATTGCTTCCACTTGATCAAACAATTCTCCCTCTACATTTAAATTTGTTTTGGGGCCAGGCTCAGTGGCTCATGCCTGTAATCCTAGCACTCTGGGAGGCCGAGGCGGGCGGATCACTCGAGGTCAGGAGTTCGAGACCAGCCTGAGCAAGAGTGAGACCCCTGTCTCTACTAAAAAAATAGAAAGAAATTAGCTGGACAACTAAAAATATATAGAAAAAATTAGCCAGGCATGGTGGCACATGCCTGTAGTCCCAGCTATTCGGGAGGCTGAGGCAGAGGGATTGTTTAAGCCCAGGAGTTAGAGGTTGCTGTGAGCTAGGCTGATGCCACAGCACTCTAGCTGGGGCAACAGAGCAAGACTCTGTCTCAAAGCAAAAAATAATAATAATAAATTTGTTTTGGAACAGCAGTTTTCATAACCCTTTTTCTTCTTCCAGAAGGTAGGAAAATGACAAATGTACCAGAAACCCCTATTGGACTATTTCAGTACATTTCCCAAGACAGTCTGGTCTTGCTTCTGTGTGCTTGGTTGTCTATAGTTGTTAAACTATTCATTTACATTCACTTGGCTAAACACTCTATAGGATGCCCTCACAATAACCTCCTCTCTCTCCTTTGTCCTTAAAGTGATCGACAGAGCAGTCTTGTTATCCTTATCTCCTCTAGACATACAGCACTACACTGCCTCATCTCTTAAGAGTTCTGTTTCTTCTGATCAAGTTATTCCCTTCCATTTTTATATTCCAGTAGCTTTACTCCACCACATCTTGGTCATATATTATGTACTAAAATATGTTCTTTATTATTCCTGTTCAGTGAATTGTCTAAGACTTTAAGTACAATTTTTGATTTTTGGAAAATTAATACTCTTACTCTATTTTACATTGTCTTAACAGTCTTCAGAGAGCATAGTTTTTGAAAAAAATACTGAATTCATTTTGGTGACTTCAAACAAGTTATAATTTAGAAAATCGTTTTACGCTTTCAAATAAAACCTCCTACATTTAATTGACTAAGAATTTAACCACAGATTACTCTGTAAAGAAAAGCTGTTTTAGGCATACGTGAACATACTGTCTGAAGTGGGTATACTAACATCAAAGGGAAGGGACTAGTTCAACACCACCACCTCTGCTCCTAAACTACCAAGAGCTGAGACATACAAATTTTATGGCAAGTAATCTAAAACTCTTCTCAAAATGATTAACTGTTATTCTATCCAACAAGAAAACCAATACAACAGATCTATCTAATTAGTTAAGACACCAGATACTCGTCATGCAGTTTCAGTGTCTAGTAACAATCCTCTAGACTTTAAAGTTCAGTTTCACAACTTCTAAGTACTAATAACACATTTTAAAAGGTTGATATCCACTTTAAACTACACAGAAGTACCAGAGTATACAACTGTCAAGCGAATGTGCATATATACCAACCTGGCAGCCTCCAAAGATTTTCAATATATATATTGCAAAGTCATTAGCTTAACTTCCAAAAATAAAATTTCACATGAGGTGGGAGAAATAGCATCAAATAGCTGAGTACTCTATCTCTAGAAAGCTGACATACATCAATCTATATTTTTCACGTCAAAACATAATTGACTTGAATTGGCCCAAGGGACAAATTTATTTTTATCTTGTCAAAAATTATCTAACAGTGCAAAATGTAACCATTAGAAATTTAAAAAACAATTATGCATTTTAGAATATTTTTTTCAGTATCTTCAAATTCTGACAAAATACAGTTCATTTAAAAAAATTAACTATGCCAATTTTGCTTATTGCTATTAGGTTTTTTAAAAAACCAATTTCCACTTTTTGTCTTAGTTTGATTAGAGATCCAAAAGCATTTTGCCATATTCAATAAATAATAATAAAATTAAACTATTCTTTTTCATATCTAAGCTAATTATCTGAGCTAATAGCTCCAAGTTAACATTAAAAAGAAATAATCAGAAATTTTAAAAAACTGTCAGGATAGTTCAAAGTAACAAAAAAACAATTCTATAATCGGTACCACTAATGATGACCACCCTTAGGCTTACATTTTAATATTTCACTTACTGAGTGTGTCACAACAGACTTTTTTTTGTTTGTTGTTAAATAACACTCCCATCCACCCCTAACACACCCATGGGCTTTATTAAATTCAAGAAAATAGCCTCAAATGTTGGTCAGAATGCCAGAGATGGCCAAATTAGAAATAAAATAATTGCTGATGACAAAAATGGCCTTGTTTTTATTCTCAACTATTTTTGATATATGTGTATTTAAAAATTCACTATTTAACAAAAAATGACTTTTAAAATACATATTTCAGTCTCAAAAGTTAATCTGAAAGAAATGTATATCATTTCATTTGAAAAATAATGAATAGCTTCTGTAGATATATGTAAGATCCTTATATGAGTTGTAAATCTGTCATTAGAACCATCACATTTTAGTATTTTTAAAGGAGAATTCAAGGAAGATTTTTGCTGCATTATGCAATAGATTAAATACAGTACTTTTACATGTAAAAATAATTTACACTGAAAAACTTAAGCAAAAAGTCTGATACTTTATCAAAATAACAGGAACAAAATGAGCAATGAAAAAATAGCAAAAGCTATTACAAAAAATAGTAAATTCCTATTTAAATTCCTGTGTTTACACAGATTAAAAATGTTCATCAATTAATTATATCACACAGATTATAGCATACTTTAAGCTATAATATAGAAAGGTAACATGGGTTATTTAAAATTCAAGCTGCACTTACCGAAACAGTTTTAACCTGAGTCTTTGATATCTTCAGAAATGCATTTGACAACAGTGTATGCAAGTATAGTTATATTTTAGTGGTATAATTCAAGATTGTTTTTTTGGATTGCTCTTAATACTGCTTCTTAAATATTTGTGTAAAATTATAAATATTTATTACATTTCTTGTGTTTTCTGAACACACAGGAGTATATGAATTGAAAAGCTGTTACTTTTTTCTTGCTATACAAGCATATGAAGATGTCTTCTTAGTTCAGACTATCTTAGATTTAATTTTATTTTCACATGTTGAGATGTGAAAATATTGTAAAAGGTCAAAAGATTACCATAGATACTTGAATATTCCCATGAAATATGTCACACCCACTGAGGAATTATACAAGCTTCACTAAAGAATATCAAATTAATCATTTCCTCCTATAAATATTTTCTTTTTATTTTGTGTTTAGAAGTTGCAATCTTAAGTACTATTAACAGAAAATACATAACAAAAGCTTCCTAACAAGTGAAAAAAATAATTATAAATGCTGGAAAAATTGGCCTCATTAACATATTTACAGACTTTTACTTAATACATACTCCTTTGGAAATTAATTATATGACATTTTTACAAGCATTAAAATTTCCAAATCACTCTGAGTAGTAAGCACTTCAGTTCTTTACTGTCTATACCCAAAGTTGAAAGTCATTTAGTTTCTGAAGGCAGCACTGACAAGCAACAGAAATGGTCAATCTGAGATACTGTTGACATGTTGTTCTGTTCCTTCGCCTAAAGATGCTTCTGTTGAGTAAGTGTCTTTATGTTTTTTTTTCTCTTTGCTCTGATCTTCCTGCAGCTTCAGAATTATGTTTCGTATTTCTTCCCTCTTTGTTCTCATTCTTGGAGGAGGAAACCAGTTTGCCAAATTCATAGGTAGTTCAAAATTGAGAACTGGATTCTGAAAATAAAAATATTAAATGCGTATTAAAAATGATGATAAATAACATTTTAGTTTTAATCACATAAAACATTCCAAAGTTAAAAGGAGAAATCAATAACTAATTCAATATGTATTTACAATTACATATAAATATCTATCACATGCTAGGCATTATGCTAGGCACTGGATATATAAGATACAGTTTCTGCCTATAAATCTTAAAGTCTAAATCAGGGGCTGGCAAATTACAGCCAGTGAGTCAAATTCTGCCCATTGCCTGTTTTTGTAATAAAGTTTTATTGGAACATAGCCATACTAACATATTTACATATGGTCTGTAGATGCTATCACTAGATAACAGCAGAACTGAAGTAACAACAGAGACCACGTGACCACAAAGCCTAAAATATTTACTATCTGGCCCTTTATAAAAATGTTTGCCATGCCAAGACCAACCTCAGCAACATAGCAAGACCCCAACTCTACAAAAAATTAAAAAATCAGTGGGGCATGGTGGCACATGCCTGTAGTCCTAGCTACTCAGGAGGCTGAGGCAGGAAGATCACCTAAGCCCAGGAATTTGAGGCTACAGTGAGCTATAACTGTGCCACTACAGTCTACCCTGAGTGACACAGCAAGACCCTGTCTCTTTAAAAAAAATAAAAATTAAAAAAAAAAAAAAAGGCTTACCAGCCCCAGACAATATCTGACATTAATGATAGAACTCACAGGACTTAGTGGTTCATACATTGGATGGTCAATGAAGAAGGAAGGGGTCAAGATAACTGTAAAGAATTAAGGGAGGTATGTGTGGAACTATACCTCTGAAATCAAAGCCAGAAAGTGAGGAAGAAATGGTCAACAAGTGTCAAATGGTACTGAGAGATCAATAACAATTTTAATATAAAGGTAAAGATGAAGCCAGATTTTAGGTATTTGAGAAGCAAGTAGGATTTATAGAAATGGAGACAGTGACTATAAATACTTCAAGAAATATATCTGTGAAGAAGAGAAGAGAGGGTAAAGGAGGCAGTCTGATTCATGGGAGAGATTTCTTAAGGTGGAAAGAGCCAATAGAAAGGGCGAGTTGATTATCAGTCACAGAATGAGCTAAATCAACCTTGCATTTGATGAACTATACACATATAGTGCTTTTATGCCTTGAAAGTTCTCCAATGTGGAAGTTTTTGCTCCCTGGAATAACTTCTGAAATAATAACTTTCAAACTCTTTAAAGTATTTGCTCATTGTGTTTTTTACTAACATAGTCAAATGCACTACTTTATTATTTATTTTATCAGATCCAACAAACTGAAACCCACCTCAAAAAAGCTCTCTACATATTGCAATATGTATACACCACAGTCACTGAAGTTGTTTTGCTGGGGTACTTTTGGATTAGAGCCCTTCATAACATCTTTGGAAAAACTTCTTTTGCTTCCTTTTTTAACTTCCCATTCCACTTCTAAATACCTGCAATAATGCATATATAGTAAAAATATACATATACCTAAATATACATAGTTCCTCATCCCCACCAGAATACAAAACAAAGGGCAAGGTGTGATTTTGAACTTACTCTCTTAATATTTTCACAACATTTGACCGAGAAGGGCCTCTGAGTGAGTCCATAAGTAGGATACAAGGTCTGCAGGGTACAAATGACCAAAAGTTTAAAACTTTATAATATTACAAAGGCATAAAAACATTAAAAGTGGCATATTTACAATAAAATTTAAAACCTTAAAAGTTTCCTTTGTATGCCTCTCAGTAAACACTAGGGGGAAAAATGAACCTTATAGACACATATGAACCTTATAGTCCAATGATACTTAAATATCTATGGTTACATTAGATATTAAATTATAGAATATTAATTTAACCATATCTTAGTTATAACTATTTTACACTAAATTTCCATAGTTGGTTCCTAATAATACTTCAAAATCAGTAGGAAGTCAAAATTTGGAACATACTCATATTCCAAATCAACAAAAGTGAGACCATGCAAAAGTAGAAGGAAAATAATCCAGTTTTAACTAAAACCTATTAGACATCATGACATAAAAGAATTAGTTTAGAATGATGTTTTTTTTTTCAAGATTCTACTTCAGAACACTCTGTATAACTTAGATTCAACCTTCAACATTTTAATTCTGTAAAGTTATGTTATAAACTCAATTAAGTGAGGAAGTGTAATATAGTGCCAAAAGTCCCAAAATGTTTAAAGATCCAGGTTCTTCCTAGCTAAAATTTTATGAAATTTGGAGGAGATCCCTCAACTATCCTAGGTCTCTATATTTTCCATTAAAAGGGAAGTTTGTTTTTCAAAGTCTCTTAATAGAGTTTCCATTAAACTTTTCTACAAAACAGTCAAAGGAGATTAAGCCTAGAAATTGGTAATACTTTATCTAAGAAGTTCAGAGACTCCAGAGAGACTTCAGAAAAATCATGTACTTCTGAAAACCAAAACTGACTCACTGCTGTCTGGGGTTCCCATCTGGAACATGTCCCTCAGGACTGCCTTGATTCACTCCACAGCCTTTATGTAGTAGCTATGAAACCAGTGTAAACTCCAACCCCAAGTTATGATTTTGGTATATAATGTTTTCTGCTCCAAAGCACTATATATCAAAAGGAATAGTGGTTCATGATCAAAACTGTATGTGCAGAAGTGCAAGCAGAGGCTGGAAAAATTGGCAAATGGAGGACTGAAATGAATACTTATTTTCTCCTCCTCAATCCCTGGATAGCATGCCCCAAGTTTCCTCACTGAACCTGACAGCATTTGTGAGCTTTAAGTATTTGTTTAAATAAAAACTGTTCAGTTATGTTTTATTTTAAAAATATACTTAAATAAAAATTATCATGTAGTTTGGAAAATAAAACAGTTAATGCTTACTGTTTACAGATAGTAGGTTTTAAATGCCACTGTCCTATTTCTGAATTGCAGTTGTCATCAGCAAGGAATCCATCATCACTGCTATCATCCTATAAAAGACAGCCTCCTGTTAATACTGAAAATATGCAATCTAAATAACTAATAACCTAACAAAATAGCATCATTGGGGACAAACATCTTTGTAACAAATATGTAAAAAAATTTTCTATTTAGGTGATCAGACACTTAATTCCAATAACCTAATGCTGTAAAAAAATCTAATGACATTTTAGTGGAAAAGAAAAATAACAACCAGAAGTTTATAAGAAATTGTTACATCTATTTACTCAATCTAGAATAAATCTTAAAGATTGAATATATTATCACTGATTCTTCTGTAAATTATTACTACTCTGATTTTAGTTTATTTTTACAAAAATTTAGTTTGCTAGCTAAGACAGCTGTTTCACAATAGGACATAAATAACCTATATTTATTATTATTTTACATGAATAATTTTTTCACATCAGAAATATTAATATTTAAAGGTTTTTTGGAAACACTGTTTTCCCTGAGACACCAGTATTTTCACTTCACTTGAGAGAAGACAGCTTAAGGACACTGTATCCTTATTCTATAGGTTTTCTTTTTTTTTTTTTTTTTTTTTGAGACAGAGTCTTGCTTTGTTGCCCAGGCTAGAGTGAGTGCCGTGGCGTCAGCCTAGCTCACAGCAACCTCAAACTCCTGGACTCAAGCAATCCTACTGCCTCAGCCTCCTGAGTAGCTGGGACTACAGGCATGCGCCACCATGCCCAGCTAATATTTTCTATATATTTTTAGTTGTCCAGCTAATTTCTTTCTCTTTTTAGTAGAGACGGGGTCTTGCTCTTGCTCAGGCTGGTCTCAAACTCCTGACCTCGAGCAATCCTCCCGCCTCAGCCTCCCAGAGTGCTAGGATTACAGGCGTGAGCCACCGCGCCTGGCCTATAGGTTTTCTTGAATGTAAAATAAATAAGGCATTTTTTGAGACAGCTTCTGGCAACTTTATGAATGGAATAATCAACAATAGGAATAATAGCAATAACAAAGCAGTTAGAGTAGCTAGTTCACAAAATAGGTAACTGCTATCACCAAAAGAGCCAAAGAGTAAGTGCTCATTATAAACCATGAATGTAATCCCTCTATGTTAGAGAGAAAAACTGTATTTAACAGCCATACACTGTAAACCAAAGGATATCACAAAAAATAGCTTTTGTTCACATGAAGAGAGTAATACAAAAAAAAGGAAAAATGGTACGGTATAAAGCTATCTTCACTATTAGACAAACGACTCAGATTGTCCTAAAAACTGAAGAAAAGTCAGAGAATTAAAGGTATGGTATGCTGTAAGATTCCTATAAACTTTTCTCTAGATATAAAGTCCTCATTAACTGAAGCTATAAAACATTTTCAAAACTATACTTTATTCTTCCTGTTAGTAATGTTTTTAGGGCAAATGAGAATCTAAGGAAACATTAGAATTCACCTATGTTAATTTTAATTAAATATTATCTGCTTCTGCTATGATAGATATACACTAAATTGGACAGAAAAAAAAATCACTGGAAAAATGGAAAAAAAATAGATAACTTTGTGGTATAGCACATAACTAAAAATTTATACATCTGCCTCTTGAATGTCAAGTCAAATCCAAAGTTATATATGGCCTATAAATGCTTAAGGTGGTGGCTAGGTTGGAGTGAGATAATTAAATTTATATTAAAGTTCAGTCCACACCATAGTGGCAACAATAGCAGCAGCAGCATTGATACTTTTATCCTGGCAACTGTTGACTTGATAACTGAATTTGTATTTTGAGATGTGATCCAAATCCAGATGCCACAGTGAGTTACTGGATGAAGGGAAGTGCTTATAAAACTTTAAAGGAAAACTTTTATTTAGATAAAACATTAGAACTTTGTGCCAAGCATTAGGTTTTACCTGGTTATCCTGATCTTCCGAGAAGTCGATGAGTTCATCTTCAAGCATTTTACCACTTACAGCTGATTCTTCATCATAGTTTACTTTGATTTTGTTTAAGCCATCTGTATCAATAAGAAACATTATATAATAAAAAAGGCCATGCCTAGAACTCATAGTATATGATGTTGAAATTAATGCTAGTAATTGATATAGTAAAGTACAAAATCTGCCTTAGTATGTAATATCACAAATATAAAGCTACTTAGACTGACATGTCAATTATGGAGCTGTTTCTACTACTCAGGCCCCAAAATTTATTAAAATTTAAAACCTAGGTAGTGCCATTAGATATATGTATACTTAAATACATATATGTATGTATATGTGCAGATAAATATTTTTGTGCTAGGTATGCTAGATATCTTTAATAATGGAAGCTACAATAGTCTGAAAATAACCTAGATGTCAAATAACAGGAATAGTTAGCAAATTATAGAACATAAAATAGAATACAATTGCAGAATTATAATTAATATTGTGAAAATATGGAAAATTATTCAATACAGGGTAAAAAATAAATGATTAAAATTAACAGCCTTGCTTTTAGACAAATAATAAAAATCAATTATTTTGCTGAAAGCTAATCACATAAAATGTTTGAAAGAAACAAAATTTACATGAAAACAGTGAAAAAGAGTCAAAGACTTTAATGCCAAATACATCAATATAGTTTACTACAAAGAATACCATTTCAAAATTAAAAAAAAAAGACTTTTAGGTATTTTACACAGGATAAAAATCTGTTTTGGTACACATTATTAAAAGGGGTTAAAAATATTAATATAAATAAGATGGGATGGGAAGGAAGCAAAATAAAATGTATTCTTGAAAATATATAAATCTAAATGTTGTGATCAGACATATACTCTTTAAAATAACTTATAAAGCACTAGGGTAAATCATTTTATTATACAAAAAATAATCTTGTCAATTTATCTTCTTCAAAATCTGTACTTTTATGTTTGTTTAAAGCTAAAACACCTATATTTGAATACAATTTGTCCATATCCTCAGACAATTCAGTCAATTACAATCAGGTTATTTCTAGCAGCAAATCATTCCTGCCTACAGAAACTGTGGTCATATGAGTATTTACCTTATACAAACTAAACTGTGTGCATTTCAAAAACAGGAGAAAAATAAATTATGCAGGCAATTCCTTCCATTATTTTACTCAATAAACAAATGACTTTGAGTAAATTTAGAGGTGATAACTCAATCAGCTGTTCTCTCAGTGTCAGTTCTTGAGAGCTTCTCATACAGTAAGACCATTTGAAGATGTTGAGCATCATTCTCAAATTTAAACATACACATTTTCATGTACCATGGCAAGTCAACTTTTTAATAAGGTGCCGATTTAAGAAACAAGTGAAAGTAGTGATACCACACATTATTATTTTCCTATAGCTGACCTTAGAAACCTAATCTCTAGGATAAGATACAATTCCCCTTACTACAGCATGTTATCTAATATTAGTAGTTAACAGCTGTGACTATGTGTTTGACAGTTAAAATTATGTTAAAACTGTCTAAAATACATCATTTAAATCCTGTCAACTACACTCCCAGACCAAATAGAACTCAATTACGGAGGTATTAATCAGATCACAAAAATTTTCATAAGCTCTTCTTATCCTAACTTTTAATATGCTACCATTGTACATAGTACACATTGCTTAACCCATCCTCTCTGAGGTAGTAAAGGTACACCTAGAGAGTACTCTTATTTAAAATACTTTTGGGTCAGTGATCTCTTAGAAATATCTGATGAAAGCCAATAGGACCTCCTTACTGAAAAATGCACTGACCTACTTTAGAGCAACATTTTTCAAAGTGTGGGACACTATCAGGTTTGGATTAAAGCAAGCATTAAAAAAAAAAAAAAACCCAGAAAATATCAGAGTACCACACACACAATAATGATAAATCCCTATTTTGTGAAACATTTGTTTCAGAGGCTTTGCCTTTAAAGGAAGATTTAGTTGGTATCATATACACATACTAAAACCAAAACAAAATAAATGCATAAACTATGATAAAAATGAATAAATGTGATAAACAGATATAAAGAAGGCAAACTACATAAAACAGATTATTTTGGCTGGGCATGGTGGCTCATGCCTATAATCCCAGCACTTTGGGAAGCCAAGGCGGGAGGATCACTTTAGGCCAGGAATTCATGACCAGCCTGGTCAACATAGCGAGACCCCGTCTCTACAAAAAATACAAAATAAAAAAAAAAATTAGCCGGATGGGATGGTGTGTGCCTATAGTCTCAGCTACTTGGGAGGCTGAAGCAGGAAGATTGCTTGAGCCAGGAATTCTAGGCTGCAGTGAGCTATGACTATACCACTGCACTCCAGCCAGGGCAACAGAGCAAGATCTTGTCTCTAAAAAAACAGATTAGTTTTTGCTTTAGTCTCCACTAGGATTTTTGAGGCTATTTTTTTCAAATTTAACTGGCTATTACTTGACCAGAACATTAATTTGTAGCAGAGGGCACTAGGAATCTCTGGAGTTTGTGTATACGAAGCCCTACACTTTGCACTTTGGCCCACTGCTTTAAGTCAAGCACTTTAATTCATTTTTTATTATCTTATTTTTTATTTTAATTTATTTTTTCAGAGGCAGGGTCTCAGTACATCACCCAGGCTGGTCTAACTCCTGGCCTCAAGTGATGCTCCTGCCTTAAGCTCCAAAGTAGCTAGGATTACAAGCACAAGCAACTGTGCCTGGCTTCATTTTTTACTTGAATTCACATTGAAATACATAAGATTATTGATCAGAGGGAGACTTTGTTTTTTTAAAATAGCTCTACTGAAATTTAATTCATATACCACATAATTCATCCATTTAAAGTATACAATTCACATTATTTTTTCTATGTCTTACACCAACTTTTTCATCCAAAGAGAATGTATTGTATCTAATTCACAGTTTATTAAGTTTGCAAGGCACACATTACAACATGTAGTGGAATTTTATGAAGTAGCCTATTTTTCTAATGGGTTGAAAAGAATACAGTTGACTTGATATTAAATTTAAGAATCTGAACAGAAACTTTACATTTCTTTAACAGGTGCTAGAAATATGGAACTGACTCAAGGAAAAAAACCAACTCATTAGAGCCGAAGGAAAATAAAAAAGCAGAGACTGAACCAGTGGCCCTCTTCTCATTGAAAAAGGTGAAGGAGAGTGAGAAATGAGAGGAATCAAACTTTAATTGGAATGTTAACAACTATTTTGGAGGAGAAAGCTTTAATTTCTGCCTTTGGCCACTTGATCTCAATTTAGCAATCTGTAAATTGAAAAGACTGCACTATTGCCTTATAAATCTAAGACTGTGCAACTGTTTATGGTGAATAAATTTCCTATGAAATAAAAATAAATTCAAGTTTCTACAAATGGAAAATGTAAACCTGGTACTATAATTTTAAAACTGCATTCTCTAGGGGTGAGGGGAAAAGAGTGACTACAAAGGGGGCACAAGGAGATTGTTTTGGAGTGATGAAAAGGTTCTAAATTTTGGCTGTGGTAGTGATTACGTGACTGTATACATTTATTAAAGCTCACTGAGGGCCGGGCGCGGTGGCTCACGCCTGTAATCCTAGCACTCTGGGAGGCCGAGGCGGGTGGATCGCTGGAGGTCAGGAGTTCGAGACCAGCCTGAGCAAGAGCAAGACCCCGTCTCTACTAAAAATAGAAAGAAATGATCTGGCCAACTAAAAATATACATACAAAAAAAAAAAAAAATTAGCCGGGCATGGTGGCACATGCCTGTAGTCCCAGCTACTCGGGGAGGCTGAGGCAGTAGGATCACTTTAAGCCCAGGAGTTTGAGGTTGCTGTGAGCTAGGCTGACGCCACGGCACTCTAGCCCAGGCAACAAAGCGAGACTCTGTCTCAAAAAAAAAAAAAAAAAAAAGCTCATTGAGCTATGCTCATAAGTGAATGTCATTTTAAGTAAATTATACCTCAATAAACCCGATTTTTTAAAAAAAACTTTAATTCTTTAAAAAGGATCTTAATCCTGTTTATTAAAAAATTCCATTTATTCTGAATTCTTTCAAAACATTTAGGAGCTGGGTGTGGTAGCTCATGCCTGTAATCCTAGCATGCTGGGAGGCTGAGACGGGAAGATCCCTTGAGGTCAGGAGTTCAAGACCAGCCTGAGTAAGAGCAAGACCCCATCTCTACCAAAAAAAAAAACACAACCCAGAAAAATCAGCGAGGTGTGGTGGTGTGTGCCCGTGGCCCCAGGTACTCAGGAGGGCAAGGCAGGAGAATCACTTGAGTCCAGAAGTTTGAGGTTGCAGTGGGCTACAATGATGCCACTGCCACTGCCACTGCACTCTAGCCAGGGTGACAGAATCAGACTCTGTCTCAAAACAAACAAACAAACAAAAAACAAATTTAGATACATACCTGTATGGGGCATAGAACTTAAACATTCATTCTGTAGGCCATTCTCACTTTTAGTCCTATCAGCAACTTTTGGGCATGCAGATTCTCCTTTATCTGATTCTTCATTTTCACTTGCAGTATGATTTATTTTTTTCACATTACACTTCACACTGCATATGTTTCTCCGATAACGAGAGTCACTTTCTTCCTGTCCAGCATTTGAATCACTTACAGCTATGCAATGCTTTTTGTTTAGCATCTTCTTAATTACAGGCTTGGCAGAAGAGTTTTGTGAACAACTGTCCATTTCACTGGCTGAAGGAGAAGAAATACAACTGTCCTCTACAGTTGAACATTTTTGTATGACTGCATTTTCATGGTAATGAGGATTAGGTTCATACTTTGGTTTTTCCAAACCAGGGAAACAAACAACAGCCAAAAACCAGTGTGCACTGTAAAAAACAAATGAAACTACTAAATATATTATTAGAAAATTTATTATATTTGGTAATATATATCAATTGAAAGTTTTTCTAAAATTTTTGATAACAAATTTATTAAGAATGCCCAATTTTTTCAATTCTCATATTAATCAGCTTGTTTATATATGATTATTGATTCATTAACAAAATACAATTTCTATTCATAGCCTGCATTCACTTTTGCAAACAATCTTTTGAACCTTTTCTTGTTTGTGGAATGAAAAATTCATTGCTTTTTCTGGCAATTATGTCAGTTTGCAATTCATTGTTCCCATTTGCCTTCTCTTTGCCATCTTTATGTAAAAGGATAGAAATCTATCTAGCCATAAGATTAAAATGTCTTCAGAAGTCTAACTAAACTGTATAATTTTCAACACTTTGTAAGTACTGTATATATAGTTTTCTTTTACTGTATTTGGGTTATTATTAATAAGGTACGAAGGGGCTTAATATTGAAAATACGTATATAAGTAAACTTTTGTTTCATGCTATATTGAAATGTAAATACATTAAAAGGCAATGACATATCTAATCCAGTCGTTGTTACAAAATTTCAAGTATTAGTAAAGAGTTACAGCTCTGACTCAAGTGGGTGCTGGTGATACAGCTGAATTTAAATATCTCAGTTCCCAACAGTAGATTATATGCCACCAATAAGAAGCTGCATAGTCTCAGCTAATATTTGTTAAACTAACAAATTTTTTTAAGGGCCAACTATTTGCTAGGCACAGTGCTATGTGCTGGGATACAATGAACAGGCTATAGGTGTCAGACAGCTTATTAGTCAAGCACAATAATATCTGTCATATGGTAGGGTGTTCAATACTTATTTGCTGAATGAAAAAATAAATATCTTGGCATGGATAAAAGTTATTCCACATTCTCATTTCTGCAAAATGTTAGAGTACCCCAAAGTAGTACTAAGAAACAGTACTATCTATGACTTCATCAGATAGCATCTAATAGAAAGGTCATAAAGGCTGGCTTCATCCTTAGTAAAGTCCAGATGGATGAATGCTTCTCTCTAGTTCTTGATTATTAATCCTCAGTATCCTATGGATTAGGTCATGTTGGAGTGAAAGAAAGAGCATGCCAACTTCCTCATTTCATCAACTCTAAGACATAGCTGAATGTAAGTCATATCTCAATTTTAGAAATGTTAAGATGTGAAAAAATGTGCTTTAAAAATTGATGAAATATGCTGTGATACGGTGATTCTCAACCTACACCTATAACCTCTCACAGTTCTTAACATTTCGTAGCTATGCCAATATGCATAAGCTACAAATTTTCTGTTGCCTCACCTAAAAACTATGAAAAATCCTTTTTTTTTTTTTTTTGGTCTGGCTGAAAGAGAAAGCTGAATCAGATAATCACTTTTAACCTCTAAGAGCCAGAGTTTTGCTTTTATAATCCCTTTCAACAGCAGCTATGTTAACTTTAAGTCATCAGTGGAAAAGAGGCGAAAACAGGCAATTTCCCTTATCTTAAGATGGATAAGATACAAATATCAAATTTGTGCTCCTTAGTAATTACTGTGACTTTTTTTTTCCCTTTAAGTTCTGTTGGATTTGATAATGTGACAATTTTTAAACAAATATCTTAGAAACTTAAGTTTTAAAAAAATTAGCATCACTAGAAAAGTTAAAAACATGACAAACATATGGCAGCCTATCTAATATAATTAGTGTATATAAATATTTGTGGCTTCACCTCTTCAAAACACAACAACAACAAACCACAAACCAAAACAAGTCTTCTTGAGTTGCAGGCTATTTTTTTCAACTACAAATGGTACAGCCCTCTTACACAATCTTTTACTGGCCCTACATTTTTGGTCATTCTCTGCCCCTCACCAAGATGACTATAAGCACTCTTAGTAACTTCCATCCACAGATATAGTGACTAAGAGGGATGTACCTCTATCTCTAAATTGTGTGTACCTCAATTATATTTCCATTTTAAATTTTTATAATTTATTTCTAATAAATGGCTTTCCTCTCTTTCGTTCAGTAGGCAGCTCACATGTTACTTTATATGATAAATTAGTGTCAAGAAACCTTTTTGTAGGCCAGGCATGGTGGCTCACACCTGTAATCCTAGCACTTTGGGAAACTGAGGCAGGAGGAACACTGGAGGTCAGGAGTTCGAGACCAGCCTGAGCAACATAGCAAGACTCTGCCTCTACAAAAAAAGGAAAAATCAGCTGGGCATGGTGGCGTGCCCTTGTAGTCTCAGCTACTTGTGAGGCTGAGGGACGAGGATTGCTTAAGCCCAGAAGTTTGAGGTTGCAACGAGCTATGACGATGCCACTGAACGCTAGCCTAGATAGCACAGTGAGACCCTGTCTCAAAGAAAAAGAAAAGAAAAAAAAAAGACTTTTTTTTGAGAATGAAGAAACTAAAGATTAATTAGTTTTAAAGTTAGTTTTAAATTTTACTATGATATAAAAAATATATAGCTTTGAAGAAGTTGTGCTTTATAGGTATAACCAACGTTTTGACCTACCCTACCTTTGATTAGGCTAATTAGAGAGCACAAGTTTCATGATTAAAATATGATTTTAAATAAACAGAGTTTGACTATTCTATAGAGTAAATTGTTTTTTGCATTCTAGCCTGGGCAACAGAGCAAGACCCTGTCATTCATTCATAAATAAATAAATAAACAAGCATTCAGATCCCTCTATATAACCTAATCATCTTTTGTATAAAGTAATCTTTTCTATAGGATATTTGCTAGATCATAAGCACCACTGGTTTTTTTTTAAATGACATTATTTCACATTGACCAATAAAATGAAATTAGAAAGGTATCTATTAATAGTGTAGTGTTTGCAAACTTCAACATCTTACATGATTCATTGGGAAGCTGCATTAATTTTCATAAAATAGGCAGTACAAATATGAATATACACAACAAATTTCAGAAAGTTTTAAAATGGATGAATTCTTTACCTCATAAGTGCATTAAAAAAAAATTGCCACCACATTTACATAAAGGAAATTCATACTCACGCTTCATTAAGGGGTACAAAAATAAAATCCTTCTCAAAAATATCTACATGCCGGGTCCATGTTTTTACTCTCCCATGTCGTTTTTGCTGTATGCTGTAAGAGAGAGACAAACTATAAGCTTCTGAAGTATTTCCAGTGCTTCAGCTTATATGCAGTGATGTATAAATTATGAAGATTCAGATGTAACAGCTGTTAACAGTTGTATAAAATGGTTTGACAAGTTGGAGAAAAAAAACAGAGCATCTTAGATAGGAACTAGGAAGGCATGGGACTCCCCATCATTGAAGCTGGAGGAAAGAGATATTTAGCTCCTGCTACTACATCTGAAGGGTTCCAGTGCTTATCTTGCCTAGACTTCTACACTATTTTTATTACTGCAGAATTGGTACTACCAACTATATTGAGAGGTATATCACAGCATGACTTATGGTAACTGGGGAGAAGATAGTAGGAAAAGTAAGCGTTATCTGACGGCAGATGGAACAGTATAGACTATGATTACTGGTCATAATCAATGATTACCATCAACCTAAGATGCAAAATTAGGAATTGCTGAAGTAGAAGAAAATATTATTCATATAATGCACAGCAGCCATCAATTCAAGACATTTAACAGTAGTTATGAAAAAATGTACCAACTCTTAAGTGTTCTCTTTTGACCAATTACCAGCAAGTATCAGAACCAGATGCCATCATTTATATGGAGGGGAATTATAAACAAAATAACTCAGGAGTAATATATAGAATAGTATTTCCTTAATTTGTCTGAGAAGAATCTACCAAAGAGCTTATTAAAGTACAGATTCATAGGTTCCTCTCTGAGACATTAAGGATGGAACACCTAGGGTAAAACAGAGCAATCTGTATTTAGTGAGTAAGTAATTTTTTGAAAAAACTATCCGTCATATTTGGTAAGGACTGATCTAGATATTTGGCCTAAAACATTTATGAATTCCAGGTATTCTGAAAGTATTAGAATATTGTGAATTATATTAAATTGCAAACTAATAATAGAACTAAATGATGTCTCAATGTAAATAAGTGATTTAAAAAAAAAAAATTATACTCCCAAACCAGCACAAGGTTAGTTTAAGGTAGCAGAACATGAATCTGTGAAGAATGAAAATGAACCTGACTGATTTGGTGTGTTCCCTTCCTGGCTGCAGAATTAAAAAACAAACAAAAAAAAAAAGTAAATTGCAAACATCTGTGCTTTCTTTCAAATACGTGATTTTTTTTTTTACTAAGTTAAATTTGAGTGACATACTACACCTGTTAAATATTTTCAGAGTTTGACTTACGACAGATTAGTTGTTTCATGATTTCTCCTTTCTCTCTGATTAAGGCGTTTATAGAAAAAAGAACTAAATATATGAATTCGGTCAGCTTCTTCTTTCTTCAGTTTTTCAAGCACCAAATATCTATTTTATACAAACATAATTCAAATATAATGAATGTAACCATTCACTTTATATTAAAAAGTCAATCAATTATCAAATCTATTTAGCCACTACCATCAATCGCTATTCCTTAGATCTGAAAGATGTTATTAGCAAAGTTTACTTCATATTCTAGGCAATGATAACCACTAGATTACCTTCAGGCAATGGAAAGTGATATTTGAGAGTAAAATTATAATTTGAAATGTTTTAAAATAAGGGCACATCTAAATCACGAGTGAAGTAAGCAAATGTCCACACAAAAATTTGTACATAAACTTTCATGGCAGCATTATTCATAATAGCCAAAAAACATAAACAACAAAAATGCTCATCAATTGATGAATGGAAAAATAAAATGTGTTATATCCATAATGGAATACTATTCAGCAATAAAAATAAATGAAGTGCTAAGACTTACGATAACACAGAAGAACTTTGAAAACATTACGCTAGGTGAAAGCAGCTAGTCACAAAGGACCACATGTTGTATGATTCCATCTATATAAATTGTCCAGAATATGCAAATCCATAGAGATAGAGAGGAGACTGGTGGTTGCCCAGGGCTGGGGTGGGGTTGAAGGGAAATGGGGAGTGATTGCTAATAGGTACTAGTTTTCTTTTTGAGGTAATGAAAATGTTCTAATATTGATTGATTCAACTTCTGAATATACTAAAAACCACTGAATTGTATACTTTAAATGGGTGAACTGTATGGTACATGGATTATAACTCAATAAAGACATGTATTGTTTATTTCATTTTAAACAGTTCAGTTAATAAACCATGAAGACCCAGCCATATACTACTTTTTATGAAAACAGAAAAGAAATAGAAACATGTACAGTGGTTAGGTTGTAAAATGACTCTTTAAAGTGATCTTACATTGATTCTAATTTTTCTTTGCCTTATTATATCAAAACAAATAGCAATGGTCCTTATATCACAAAAGGAAATTATGATATATTAAATTTAATTGTTTATGTTCCAAACTTTCTCATAGGAGCTAAGCAAATTGAAGCTTATAACCATATTCATTTTATCAAAGTGAAGACATCTAAAAGTCTGTGAAATCTTACACAGAAAAAGCAAATGCTTAAGAGATTTGTCCTCCCAGAGTGCACATTCTTGAGTGAGACCTGTTACTTTTATCGTTAACATTTGATAGTTCCAAAGCTCAAGTTCTAATGAAAAGGACGTAACTTAAAAGATTTCTTGCATTCAGGCAACTCAGTGTGCCCCCACACACTGAGCAAATCAGCTCAACTCACAGATTAAATCAATTGCTGAATTCTATAATAATATCCTCAAACTAGAATGTGTAGTGAACTAGCTATGAGTCCAGGGACTACCATATGGATGGATGAACCATACTACTTTTGCTGGCCCAAACTACAATGGTTACTTTGTAAAACTGAACCAAATAAACAAAGGGATAATTCGATTTAAAAAAGGAAAAATATCTTTAAGAAAACCGTCTACTTCATAATGTAAACAAATTTATGCCTTTTAAAGTAACTATTTTGTCTTTCTGATATACAACCATAAGAATTTCTGTGATTACAGGTCTGGATTTCTTAAATGTAAATGTGTTACAACTATTAATTTTAATAAGAACAATCTTAACTCTTATCTCAGAATTAAAGGAAAAATCCAAGTTTATCACAAAAATTTGTGGGAATTTCTTCCATTTGGTTGCATTAATTTCTATCAGCGCATAAATAACTTAAACATTGACTGTCATGGTGAAGCTGTTCACTTGCTATTTCATAAAGTGGAAAATCTAATAACAACACCATGACTTCTGTAATTATAAGACAAAGTTAAAAAATGATTTTAAGGTTAATCTGCAACTTTATGAAAGTGATTTTGAAAGTAATTTTTTAAAATAATCCTTTTTTTCACTCCATTAACATTCTTCAGATGCAATGCCCTTTATTTCTTGCAATGTTAGTAAACTTTGTTTAAAAGTTTGTTTCTTACAGACACAAGTAGAGACAGTAAAAAGAATAAAAATTAAAAAAAAAAGAAAAAAGAAAAGTTTGTTTCTAATTATTACAGTAAGATTTAGAAATGGAGAAGAATGAGCCTGACAGCAAGAGTTACTCATTTAATAGTGAATTTAAAAAAAGTTTCCTCCCATGTACAAGGTGTTAGTTAAGGAAAAAAAGTTTCTTTTTAATTCACATATGATTTTTAAAAATCATGAATTTTGTTAGGCTCCCTTTATTATTTTGTATGTAGATTTGCACCAGAGAAGGCGGACCATGAAGGTATTTTAAGTTTATTATGTGAAATTTGTTTTAAGATGTAACTGTAAAATATGAAGCAGCCTCCTGAAAATATTAATAGTCAGGATTATAAACATGTAACTATAAAATCTCTATTATAATCTCTACTATAATATAAAAAGTATAATTTGAATATGAAATAAAGTAAACTACAATGTAAAAAAATACAGTTCAACTCACTTTTTAGATTCAGCCAAATGCTTTCAAAAACAAAAAATTATTTTAAATATAAATACTTAAATAGGTTAAAAGTAAAGGGGTAAAGAAATATATACCATGCAAATGCAAATCAAAAGAAAGCTGAAGTAGCTATATTCATTTTGATCAAAGTAGACTTAAGGACAAGGAAGATTATCAAGGATAAAGAGGGACCTTATGATAATGATAACGAGGTCAATTCTCCAAGACATGAATGTGTATGTGTCTAACAAGAGTTTCAAAATACATGTGGCAAAAACTGATATAGGTTTGAAAGGAGAAACAGAAAAATTCATAATTATAGTTGGAGATTTCAATAACCCTTTCTCAAGTTGGTAGAGCAAGTATACAGAAAACTAGTAAGGACAAAGATGACCTGAACAGCACTATCAACCAACTTGACCTAATTGACATGCACAGACCACTCTATCCAACACCATATGTTCACTTCTGACCTTTCAGTAGCTCGGTTTGTTAAAGTAGTATACATTAGGACTGAGAGAGAACTTTTTCTATTTAAGTTGTAGTAAAAACATAAAATTAACCATCTTAACCATTTTTGAGTGTACAGTAGTATACTGAAGTATACTCACATTGTTACAAACAGATCTCCAGAATTTTCTGATGTTGCAAAACTGAAACTATATCCAACAAATAACAACTCTTTTTCTCCTCCCCCCACCCCGTCTCTGGTAACCTAACCACCAAGTCTACTTTCTGCTTCTATGAATTTGACTACTTTAGAGCCCTCATATAAGTGGAATCATATAGTACTTATCATTTTGTGAGTAATTTCACTTGGCACAATGCCTTCAAGGTTCATCCACGTTGTAGCATCCTTTTTAAGGATGAATAATATTCCACTGTTTGTATATACCACATTTTGTCCATTCATCAATGGACAGTTATTATTTCTACCTCTCTGCTACTGTGATTAATGCTGCTATAAATATGGGTGTGCAAATACCTCTTTAGGACCTTACTTTCAATTCTTTGGACATACTGTCATGAATCACTTAATGACAGCGAAATGTTATAAGAAAGGTGTTAGGTGTAGTAGTGCAAACATCATAGAGTGTACTTACACAAACCTAGATGGTATAGCTTACACAAACCTGTACAGCATGTTACTGTACTAAATATTGTAGGCAACTGTACCACAATGGTAAGTATCTGTGTATCTAAACATAGAAAAAGTACAGTAAAAATACAGTATTATAATCTTACGGTATTGCAGTCACATATGTAGTCCATCACTGACCAAGATGTTGGTTATGGTGCATGACTGTATACTCAGAGGTGGGATTGCTAGATCATGGAGTAGTTCTATTTTTAATTTTTTGAGGAAACTACATATTGTTTTCCATAGTAGCTGCACCATTTTACAATCCTACCAACAGTGTACAAGGGTTCCAATTTCTCCATATTCTCACCAACACTTCTTTTCTTTTTTTTTTTAATAGTAGCCATCCCAATGGATATGAGTTGATATCACACTGTGTTTTTTTTTTTTTTTTTTTTTTTTTTTGAGACAGAGTCTCGCTTTGTTGCCCGGGCTAGAGTGAGTACTGTGGCGTCAGCCTAGCTCACAGCAACCTCAAACTCCTGGGCTTTAAGCGATCCTACTGCCTCAGCCTCCCCAGTAGCTGGGACTACAGGCATGCGCCACCATGCCCGGCTAATTTTTTCTATATTTTTAGTTGGACAGATAATTTCTTTCTATTTTCAGTAGAGACAGGGTCTCGCTCTTGCTCAGGCTGGTCTCGAACTCCTGACCTTGAGCTATCCACCCGCCTCACACACTGTGATTTTTGCTTGCATTTTTCTGATGATTAGCAACCTCGAGCATCTTTTCACATGCTTCTTGGGCATTTATATATGACTTTTGTTTTCAAAAAAAGAGACAAGGTCTCACTTTGCTGCTCAGGCTGGAGTGCACGATCATAGCTTGCTGCAGCCTTGAACTCCTGGGCTCAAGCAATCCTCCTGCCTCAGCTTTCCCAAAAGTGCTGGGATTACAGGCACAAGCCACTGTGCCCAGCCAGATAACATCTTTTGACTCAGCTATGATGAACTTTAAATTTGTTCTTGAATGCGTGTTAGATTTTAAAGGGGTCTTGCAAAGTTAGGCACTTAGAATCTATGGCAGTTTCTCTTATCACAAAGTATACGACACATTTCATCTCACTGAAACATACTCCATCATTAAAAGGAAAAATGGTGCCCTTGAAAAGGGGATATAGTTAACCTAAATAGAATATATTATCCTGATGTTAAGTAGATCCTGTTGGTTGATGGTGTTGTTGAGTTCTTCCATACCCTTGTTGACTTTCTTTCTAGTTGTTCTATCAGTAGTTGAGAGGGGGGTACTGACATCCAGTTGAATTACATGTTTCTCCTTTCACGTCTACCACTTTTTGCTTCACATATTTCATACATCCATTGTTCAGTACCTATATATTTAGGATTGCTACATTTTCTTGGTAGATAACTCCTTTATCAGCTATTAATATAATTATCCTTGCCTTCTTTTGACTAATGCTTGTATGGCCTATCTTTTTAAAGCCTTTTCCTTTTAAACTATATATATCTTTAACTTTGAAGTGAGTTTCTTGTTAGGACATTCATGTAGACAGTTCATTGATCCTTTCATCTGTCTTCTCCATTCTGCTATTGATCCCATCCACTGAAGTCATTTCAGTTTTTGTATTTTTAGTTCTAAAATTTCCATTTGTTTCTTCTTTATATTGTTTGATATTTTCATTTGTTTCACACATGGTCATTATGTTCATCAAATAATTTTTATGATGGATGCTTTAAAATCTTTGTAAAATAATTCTGACATTCACATCTTCTCAGTGTTAACGTCTATTGATTTTCTTTTTCTCATTTAGTTTGAGATCTTCCTGATTCTTGGTGACACAAATGATTTTCAGTTGAAATCTGGACAGTTTGAGTATTATAAGACTCTGGATCTTATTTATTGCTGGCAAGTATATAGAACAATATGGGTCTTATTTAATTCTTGTGTCTTAGCAGGCTTCCTTGCACTACACTGCAGTGGGTAAAGATGGATGCTGCCATGCAAGCTTGGAAGTACATGTTCTGTCCTAGATCTCCACTGATACTGGAGGGCTCTTTGCCCTTGATGGGTAAAGTCTATTGGGGTGGGAGCCTCCCCAGTAGGCTTCCACTGATATCATCTCCATTGGAGCGGAGGGGTAACTTGTTACCCCTAGAAACAGTGTAGGCTCTACATTGACTTTAATTACCTTAGGGTTATTGTGACCTCAAAATTATTCTTAGCCCTTATCTTCCCTGACCTCTGCTATATTGTTTCCATTGAATATATCCTCCTTTAAAGCTTTCACCTCCTTTGGATTTCATGACACCACTCTCTGGATTTCTCTTCTTATCCCTCAAATGCCTTCAGAAATTATTCATGGGAGCCTTTTTATTCCCTGTCTCTTAAAACTATTCTCCAGGGTCTGTCCTTGTATCACTTTTTTTCATTCTATATCCCTACCTAAGCAATTTCTCATAATTAAACAAAAACCTACAAAGCAAAGCTTCCTAAATCTATATATCTCCAGGCCAGAAGTCAACTGACCTCTAGAATCATATTTTAACTGCTTGTTAGCACTATCCCTTTTGCTGTATCACAGATATCTAAAAGGGAACTCATCCCTTCCCCACTCAAGCCTGCTCTGCTCCTGTACCCAATCAATACTCCAGTAAGTACCAACATCACTTAGCAGGTCTTACAAGCCAGAAAACTAGGAGTCATCTGGTATCCATTTCTCTCCTTCTTAATATCCATTTAATCAGTACTGGAATCCTGCTAATTCTATATCCTAAACAACTCTACCTCATAAAACATCTCATCATTTCCTCTTCCACTCCAACTAAAATGCCTAAATTAGGATTCTTAAATCACATTAATTCCTTTAAATAATTTCTCATTTATACTTCCACAATGCACATATCTATCAAAATGGCCTTAAGGAAATTCAATTATGATATTACTTCTCTGACCAAACTTCACTCTTTATAACAATGTGGGTTTTTTCCACCAAATTATGAGCTGCAACCATTAGGAGGCTATAAAATCAATTCAGATTTCAACACTAGTTTTTTAAAAATTTGGTTTTTTGCTGAAATACATTAAAAGAAACTAGAAAATATTAGAGAGTACTGCCCATACTGATGCTAAGTTCTGTTTTGTTTCATATACATGCCCATTTTATACCACAAACCAGTAAACACACACAAATTTACATATGTGTGAACACACTGCACACAGGTGGGTATGTATGTGTATATTGGGTCATCACATAAGCTCTTCTAGGAAAGCTTCCTGGTCCTTCATATCTTCCAACCCCCAAAGAGAATGAAGCATTCACTCATCTGCTGTGTCTATACCATGTTAATGCTTCTATCATTGCTTTAATCCCATTTATGTTTCCTGTAAGACCACAAACTTCTAATATAGTACCTGGCACACAGCTGGCACTTCATGAACATACATTGAAGGAAATGAGTGAATTCATATTTTTGTACTTGCTCAACATTTACCAAACCTATGGTAGTAACAATTTTCTAAAGGTTTAAAACAGTGTAACAGTAACAACATAATAAGCTTCTATTTATGAACACTTTGTATGTGGTTAAGCATTTTTCCTAGGGCCTGACATGTATTATCTCATTTAATTCTTACAACTCTTTTAGATATTATTCTCATTTTTAAAATGTGGAAACACATTAAGTCACTTCCCAAATGTCACACAGGAAGTGACAGTGATAAAATTCAAAACCCAAACAATCTGACTCTAGAAAACAAAGATAAACCATATGATAGAATGTTAAACATTTGCTAACAGGTTAGCAGAAAAATTAACTTACTTCAAATAAAAGTCTATAATAACATCATTTAAAAATTCTCCTTCATTTAGACAGTGCAGATCCTCATTAGTAACAGAGATGCCTCCCTTAGCTGGAGGTGGTGGATATACTATCAACCTATAACAAGATAAAGAAACAAGCAAATAAATCTCTATATATAGATATATACAACTGAAATGTAATAAAACAGTTAAAGAAATTTAAGAGCATTGCATATGTAAAGGAATCTCTCACTTTTCTACAGGGCCAATGAAGACGGTGTGGCTCTCTCCAGTTTCTTCTTCATCATCAAAAAACTGGAATTCCTGTTTGTTTCTAAGTTGTATTTTAGATTCAAAGGATACCTAGTAAAAGAAATCAAATCAGCAATTCACAAAGTCAATTGGGAAAATTTTTGATAAAAAGAACAAGGGCAGGCAAGAATGGTTTTCAATTAAAAAGGATTAAAAATATAAATCTAAAAAGTATGCATGATATTTAACAATAAGTACAAGAAACAGGCAAAACTAGTGGCCACTCTAGCAGTGATACTCTCCCAACTTATATAATAATGGTTTTCCAGTAACTTATTTCTTTAAGATCTCAACTAACCATATTAAATTAGCTTATGGGAAAGATGGCCTTACTAATAACCTAACAGAGGAAAAATAACCCATCTAACAGAAAGTAAGCGAAATAAACTCACAGCACAACTACCCCCTTTGTTTTGTATAATTAAAACACCTGTGGTCTAGTTATCACTAAGACTTTCTCAGCCTTGAAGAGCCTGAAGCAGATAGTACGAGTGCAACCTCCCTGCTCCAGCTCTCTGCCTCAGTTCCTGCTCAAAAAACCAGATTTCAAGGACTCAGATAACCCGGCCTCACAGAGAAAATAAAAAATAAAGAACTCTCTGACATTTCACCACTCCTGTTATCCCCCTTGTTGAAACAGGGGAGGAAAAGCCATTTTTACCCTTTAAAAGCAACAAGCAACTTTCCTCAGCTGCCTGGCATTTTTACTCCTTTTTCAGCGTGCCTCGGCCACTCCTTCCTTCTCTCTCTCTCACTCTCTCTTTCTTTCTTGGGAAAATACATAAGCTTTGTACTTTTTTCTACCCTAAATTCTGTGTGAGAATTCTTTCTCAAACTCGCCATGAGCACCTAGTAAGTTTCTACCCTAACATTATGCTAACAAAATTCAAAGAACCTTTCAAAAATCCAAAGTGGTTTTTTCTCCTAGCAGAAGAGGCCTCCTTATGTTCAATGGCTAGGCAATCCATAAGGTGTGGAAGGAGAGGCTGAGGGAACACACTCTAGTGAGCTTCAGCCCCCTACAAGGCTAAATGAAACAGGCAGTCCTTAGAGGAAAGAGCCTTCCATTGAAATCTGAGTCCAATCCTAGTTGGCTTCTGCTGCTCTTTTCTTCCTCTGATATTATCTCTTGTAGCCAACTCTGCAAAAGAACGAGAACAATTCCGCTTCCTCCTTCTGCTCTTTTGCCAACCTACTAACTGTGTGAACAGCTCCTCTCTGGTAAGGGCTTGCTCAACTATTACCATATGTCCACATTTCCAAGTTTGTAACCAGGTTGAGAAATTTAGTCCCAATAAATCAGGACAGAAAAATTCAGTTGCTGTGGTAGGGGATAAATGTGGAATTTTTAAGTTATATTTGTACTATTATTTAATATTATACTATGCATTATAGTAGTACTGTGGCCTTTGGTTCAGATAGCTTCAGAGTTTCCTAACTGCATGAATAACAAGTAGTTACTCTAGAACTGGATACATATTTTGACAATTGAGGTCAAATAGTTATATATTCTTCATTTCCCAAGTTTTAAACCATGTATGCCTACATTAGGTATAAAGATACAATACATCAGGGATGAAAATTCCTTCAAACCCAAGACAAAGGGTAACAATCAATTTGAATGTAGCAATGCAAGTATATGTATGTTGAGAACATGGTTCAAAGAAAAAAGGAGAGGAAAAAAAGATGAAAAGTAAAGATAAGACTAGAATGTGGAGAACAAAAAATATTTCTGAGACTTGTATCAAGTACTAATTTACACCTACCCACCATTGTTTTGACCCAAGATAGTTTACAAATCACATATAACAGCAAATAATTCTGAAATGGAATTTAAAGATTTAACACTGAAATGAGCAGTACTGTAATAAAACATATTTCCTGTTAAAACTACCCATTATTTAAAATTATTTTAAAACATTTAAAAATATAATTACAGTTTTAATTTTGTTTTCTTTTTGCACACAACTTCCTTTGATGCTCTCTTCATAGGTTTTTGTACACGCAACAAGTCTGCTATTGGCTTCATCAAAGGTGATTCTTGCAAAAAAATTGGAAACATTATTCTTTATACCAATCTCAGTAAAGATATTTTCAAATATCACATTTGCCTGATGATCAAGGCCATTTTGAAAAATTAAAATTATATATCGTTCTTCCAAATCTGAAAAGAAACAAACATAACTGTAAGTCTAAAAGAACAAAATAAGTAAATAGATAACTTAAAAAGGAGTAACAACTAATTATTTCCAGGAACCTGGTATAAATATCCACAACAATGTTTGGCACAGAGTGGGTACACAACAAATGCTAGAATAAAGACCAGTGAATATTACCTGGCAATGTCACCTAAGTTACTAAGAGAAGGGAACCAGGATACATTACTCTAGCAATAGCTCAAGAACAAATCTACTCATGATTGTAATTATTTACTTCACCTAATAAATTCCAAATCTCTTCACAGTCATAAAGTATATCGGTTAACATTTTTGTCAAACATAAATAGGAAATTGCCAAGTGAACCGGAAGTATCTCTAGAAAATTTAACTGCAAAACTGCTATTCACTAATGTGCCAACTCCTGCAGCTTCAGTGGTAGCTAACATTTATTCATCATTAAGCTGAAGCAGCAATTACTGCTGAAATGTATTTACTTTATAAGCAGGCATGCCATGCCATAAATGTAAGAGGTGAAGGGAAACAAACCAGAGAATCGCATCTATGTACTGGAAAGGCTAAAGACCCCATTCTATGAACATGAAAACTTCCTATTCAGGCCAAGTTTCAAGGATTCCAGATTCATATGGTTTATTTAGTTAATATTCTTACCAGTTAAAAAAATTCATTTTACTCAGACTATACAGTGTGAAAGAGTGCAGATCTTTTGAGTTTTTCTTCTCCCCCCCCTGCCCAATCTGTTGAGTTTTAATCCATTTTGAAAACTTCCCAAATGGATAAACCTAGGTTTTACCTTCTGCCCTTTCACTTTCTGTGGGTTTTTCCTCATCTGTAAAATGGAGGAAGTAATATCCACTTAACAATGTAGCTGTAGATAATACAAGGACTGCAGATAATATATATCTAAGGCCATCTATCAAAGTGCACTCACATTCTTCTATTCAACAGATTGTATTTATTATTATAATTTGTTTTACATAACTTACTTGTTAACTTATTCATTCCTTTACTATCATTCCAAACTTTATCCTCCTTATTCATTTGCAGTTGCACACTCAGCTTTTGATAAACTGCTGGTATCGCCTGAAGAAACACTACTGGTAATTTTCGGACATTACACCATTCACATTTAGTTAAATCAGAGGTATTTAAAGTAATCTTTACAGGATCACGTTCTGGTTCTGAAGGAAAACATATGGAAATGGAAAAGGAATCAATTCTTAAGAGGGCAAAATCACGAATGCAGGTAATTGTGAGGAAATGTAAGTTCAAAGTTAAGCACGTATTTATTATGCTCTGTAAATAATAACTCTCATGGGAAATGAAGAAAAATCTGGGCCGGGCGCGGTGGCTCATGCCTGTAATCTTAGCACTCTGGGAGGCTGAGGCGGGCAGATTGTTTGAGCTCAGGAGTTCGAGACCAGCCTGAGCAAGAGTGAGACCCCGTCTCTTCTAAAAATAGAAAGAAATGATCTGGACAGCTAAAAATATATAGAAAAAAATTAGCCGGGCATGGTGGCACATGCCTGTAGTCCCAGCTACTCGGGAGGCTGAGGCAGAAGGATTGCTTGCGCCCAGGAGTTTGAGGTTGCTGTGAGCTAGGCTGATGCCACGGCACTTTAGCCCGGGCAACAAAGTGAGACTCTGTCTCAAAAAAAAAAAAAAAAAGAAAAAGAAAAATCTTTATAACTACCTTAAAGAGGCTTCTACATTTTTCCCATATGAAAAAGGGGTTCTAAAAAGTTAGGCTTTGTGATATTACATAGTGAAATTACACCAAGATATATGCTCTTTGTTTAAGAAGATATCTTAATGAATTCTATGAATATCATTAATCTTTTATTCCTGTAAAGTGCTTTAGTGAATAAAAAGATAGAAAGTGGCTTACCATGTAGTTGTATCTTGATAGACTCTAAACAAAACTAAAAAATAAGATAGATTAGTATTCATCACAGACTTATAAAGATTTTGCTACACATAGCCCAAATGACATGTTACTTGGACCTTAAATCTTTAGAGGGCAGAAAAGCTAAGCCATCTACCATGTGCTGAAGTACAAGATGACATTATTACTGCCCCTCCCCACTTCTCTCAGAAAGGCAGCCTTCACCTTTTTTCTTCAAATACTTAGAACATTTCTTATATTACTGGTTTATCTCTTAAAACCTCACAGAGAAGTTGACATAACATTACAATGAACACCTCAATACTCCTGACCTAGACTCACTGCTAATACCATGCCATATCCCCTCTATCACTCTTTCTATACATATACTCCCTTCTCCTTTGCTAAACTATCACAAAGTAGGTAGCAGACGTCATAACATTTCATCCCCAAATCCTTCTACGTGTATCTCACAAGAACAAGAACATCCTCCTTTACAACCGAACATTATTAGCACATCTAAGAAATCAAGATTAACTTCATTCAACATATAATTCATACTCAAATTTCCCTAACTGGTCAGAATTGCCCTTTATTGCTATTTTAATTTTTCCCCAATCCACAATTCTGTCAAGGCTATATTTATCTCTTCTGTCTACTCCAATCTCAACCAGAAACTTGCCACTCTCTGTTCTTTATGACATGGCCTTTAAGGAATCTAGGTTCTGTTAAGGAATTTAAAGAATTAGGTTCTGTAAAACATCCAATACCCTGGACTTGTGTTTCCTGGTTTTAAAAATCAGGCCATACATTTCCAGCAAAAACAGCACATAGGTGATGTGCTAATACCTCTCACTGTATCACATCAGAAGGCACATCATGTCAGACCGTCCTACAATTGATACAAGCTTAATCACTTGGCTAAGGCAGTGACTGCCAGGTTTTTCCACTATAAAGATATAATTTTCCCTTTGCAGTTGAAAAATCCGTGTAAAGATACTTGAAACCCTGTGAATATCCTTTTCCCTAATAATCTTTCACCCAATGGTTTTAGCATCTATTAAAGATCCTTGCCTGAATCAGTTATTATTAGTGGTGATTTTCTAACTGATTATTTCAATGTGGAGAAGACACATTAAGCCTAATACAACCTAAATTAATAATAATTTTTCATGTTTACAGAAGATAAGAGAATAAAGAAAGGAGGCACGTGCTTTGAACTACATTTTTAAAAAGATAGACTGATATACAGAGGGATGAATAGCTATATAAAAAGCAAATTTTACTAATGCTAATGGTAGAAGTTAGCTTGGAGGTATATAAATGTTCACCATAAAATTCTTTCAACTTTTGTTTAAAAATTTTCATAATGTAAAAAAAGAAAGGAAATATGAAATAAATCCAATAATTACTAAAATAATTCCCAAGTCTAAAATGTCACCAAACATACCTTCTAAAGATTGTATTTGAAAGTAATACATTAACTGGTTTCAATGGAAAGTAACACACTATTTGGGGATATCAAGAATGAGTACTTGTAGCTTGGGAAGCATTTCAGCACATGTAGAAGATGAAGTTACATGCTTTAGAAAAATGTGTCACATGACTAAAAAGTGACAACAATAATGACAAATAATGATACAAAGCATTTAAATAAAATTGTTGCATGAGATGAAGGAATTGAAAGTTATGTCTAAATATTTGTCATTTAAAAATTTGTGCATAATTAAATTACACACACGTCAACACTGTAAACAGACATTGGGCTATTTCATCTACATCACAAAAGTTTCTAAATTTAAATTGGCTGAAAACTTTGATTTTGTATCTGCTCATGAGAAAAATGAGGGACTGCTTTGTATTGCGGTGTATGTGGTATTCCTACTAATGTTAATCCATTTTACTTTCTAATGAAAGTATTTAATTTTAAGTAAAATCAACACTTCTAGATAGTGCCAATTTATCACTGAGTGAATTTAAAATGATTTAAATTACCTATTAATAAGAGTGTGGAATTTTATAAAACATTTAAAACAGTAAAACATTTAAAATCTGTTTCTCAGATTAATCGTAACTTGGCAGATAAATCATTTCACTACAAAACATAAGGAAGTTGTGTTCAAGAACAAAATATCAAATAGTCTTTTTAATCACACCATATGAAGAAATTACACGCCTGTAATCCTAGCACTCTGGGAGGCCGAGGCGGGTGGATTGTTTGAGACCAGCCTGAGCAAGAGCGAGACCCCGTCTCTACTAAAAATAGAAAGAAATTATATGGACAACTAAAAATATACACAGAAAAAATTAGCCAGACATGGTGGCGCATGCCTGTAGTCCCAACTACTTGGGAGGCTGAGGCAGGAGGATCACTTGAGCCCAGGAGTTTGAGGTTACTGTGAGCTGACGCCACGGCACTCTAGCCCGGGCAACAGAGTGAGACTCTGTCTCCAAAAAAAAAGAAATTACAGATCCACTAACTGTACTTCAATGAAGAACATCCTTTGGGAAAATTCCATGCTACAAGGAAGGTTAACACCACACTGCAAATTTCCACATTATATTTTTTGGCTAAATATTTCATTTAGCACTTTAGTTTTTAAAAAAGTGTTTCAACATCTTTTATAATACAAGACAATATAAAAGACAATATAATATTGTCTTTTATTTCTTCAATTAAATTTACAAAGTCTGTCTTCACTGCAGCATATATAACCTAATCTGTAACTTTTATAAAAAAATCAATCAAATTTTAATGTAGTTCTTGATACTTTTGAGACTAAACATGCAACTTTCAATTAAATGTCTAAATCATCAGCAAAATCTAACTCATCAAACAAGAGTTATAAATAACTGTTTTGATGTGGGAGAAAGCCATAAAACCTTCAGGATACTCCTGCAAATTTTTGAGGTACAGAGTAACATAGATTGACATTTTTGTTAACTGAAGGAAACCAGAAAAGATAATATGACTATGGAGGCTTGTAACAAAACAGGAATTTCATAAATCCCTGAAAACCTTGAGATATGTTACAATGTTATTGAGCAATAAAGGGTGGGCAGTTCATACATAATTTGCTTTAAATTTCTGGGGTACTTCTATAACTTTCTAGTTTTTAAACTGTGGGAAGCTGAAATTTTTTGAAGGAAAAGAAAAAATTGCTGGATTTCCCAGAGCTTTGCTCTGGTAAGAAACCAAGTTCAGGTCGGGCGCGGTGGCTCACGCCTGTAATCCTAGCACTTGGGAGGCCGAGGCGGGCGGATTTTTTGAGCTCAGGAGTTCGAGACCAGCCTGAGCAAGAGCCAGACCCCGTCTCTACTAAAAAAAATAGAAAAAGATGATCTGGCCAACTAAAAATATATATAGAAAAAATTAGCCGGGCATGGTGGCGCATGCCTGTAGTCCCAGCTACTCGGGAGGCTGAGGCAGTAGGATCGCTTAAGCCCAGGAGTTTGAGGTTGCTGTGAGCTAGGCTGACGCCACGGCACTCACGCTAGCCCGGGCAACAGAGTGAGACTCTGTCTCAAAAAAAAAAAAAAAAAAAAAAAAAAAAAAAAAAAAACCAAGTTCATATTTCATTTGCTCCTACAAACAAACCTGTAATTTTTTTTCTTTCGATCATGTTGTATCCTAGAAATATGAACCTTTACCAGAAAACAAATAGATATTTGTTCACTATAATTTAAATAATAATAAAACTACTTTTATTTATTTATTTATTTTTTTTTTGAGACAGAGTCTCACTCTGTTGCCTGGGCTAGAGTGAGTGCCGTGGCGTCAGCCTAGCTCACAGCAACCTCAAACTCCTGGGCTTAAGCAATCCTCCTGCCTCAGCCTCCCGAGTAGCTGGGACCACAGGCATGCGCCACCATGCCCAGCTAATTTTTTTCTATATATATTTTTAGTTGGCCAGATAATTTCTTTCTATTTTTAGTAGAGACGGGGTCTCGCTCTTGCTCAGGCTGGTCTCGAACTCCTGACCTCGAGGGATCCACCCGCCTCGGCCTCCCAAGTGCTAGGATTACAGGTGTGAGCCACCGCACCCGGCCAATAAAACTACTTTTTAACTTTCCTGCTGAGATAAAATATGTTATCTTAAAGATACTGCTTTATGTATAAGAAACAATACTAGGAGACAGTGTTTGGAAACAAATAGGGACACCAAGTTATGGCACAGCAAAATAAAGGCTTACGGAATAAATATAATGCTTTAGGAAGACTAATCTTAAACCAACAATGTTTAGAACATATTAGAAAGAAAAATAATGACTAAGAAGGCTGGTTAAGGAGACTATTAAAATTTCAAAAATAAAATAAAAACTTGAATTGGACTGGCAGCAGAATAGTAAGTACATAGGTATGACAGATAAGATAAAGGAACTACAGAAAGTTCTTTTGGCTTATGGACAATGAACTACTCCAAAGCACAATGCCTCTTGGGTGGTCAGTGTAGTCCAATAATCTATTTCTAGGAGCCTTAATGCTATAACACATCTTTCAGCAGGCTCCAAAGCTTTTGAATTCTTCTTTCTCTCTCTATAATTCTTTAATATATTCTTTTCATGCACTGAGCTAGCATTATAATAGAAAAGCAACAAATTGGAAGGTTTCCTAACTTACTGAGAGTCGTTATCTTCCTAAAATGAATATACCGTTACTTCAAACATTACACTATGATAGATTTTTATCCACTGATTTTTAATGGTAAGGAGCTGCTATTTATATACCCTTAAAGCAATTTGAAATCTTAAAATAATTTTTATGTTCTATTAAATTAAATATTTTAATTTATAGATTTTAAATATTACTATTAGCTTTAGCAACGAAATTTTGAATCTTATAATTGATACAGTAAGGAGCTTAAGAATGTACTTACAACTACAGGTTCTATTAATAGCCGGAAAAGAGTTCCTACTCGTATACTTCGACAGCTTAAAATGACATTGTCACAGGGTTTTTGGCAGCTTAAAGGATCAACTAAAGTTTCTTGAGAAAACACTTTACGACGTTTTAGAGGTGTGTTGATAATAGAATTGCCAAACTGAAAAGGAAAAGAAAATTTTCACTTACAATATACTAAAACAAGCAAACTAAGTACACATATGAAAACAAGATCCAATAACTATCACAACATTAAATTGATTTTCCTTCAATAGCATTAGATAAAATAAAAATTCATGGTTTTTATATAATAGTAAATCCCTTCTATTTTTATCTAGATATACTTTAGTTGTTATTTCAAATTCAAGTAGTAGTATAGCAGTCTACATATAGTTTGCAGCTCAAGCAGTACTACAGCAGTAGTGTATCAGGAATAGTATCAGGAATAATCAGACTGCCTGGGTTCAAACAGCCACACTACCTTTTAATGATCTGAGCTGGTGAAACTTAAGTAATTTACAAGAATGGTTACTTTGTATTACAAAAAGATGTTTCATAATAAATAATATTTTATATAAGTACATAATTTTAATTAACAGTAATTATATTATCTTTATTATCATCACAAATATAAAACATGAGCTTGACCATAAAATAAAAGGAGAGATAAGTCCACTGCATAGAGATAGGCACCATCCCCATTATCCTTCTAGAGACATTTTTATGACCTATGTCACAGGAAAAAATATTTATTTATAACAAAATGTGATTATCATATATACTATATATATGATTTTGTAAACTGCTTTCTCAGGCTTATTAACAGATTTATCATTAATACTTCTCCATAGATTAATATCAACTTACTAGGTTTAAAAGATTTTTTTTTAAGCTTTAGGGTTATTTTTTAATATGAGAAATCTTTTAAGCCAGGTGTGGTGGGTCATGCCTCTAATCCCAGCACTTTGGGAGAGTAAAGCAGAAAGATCACATGAGGTCAGGAGTCTGAGAGAGGTTATTTAGCTCACTAATAAAACAGATCATTTTAAGAGCTGTTTCAGCTGAATCCACAGTAGAGGGACTGAGGCTAGAATCTGGATGGTCCACACTCTCTTATGGAGAATCACTGAGAAGAACAACAAGGTACCCTTATGATTCAGTATGCCAGTCTGTAAAGTGCTCACCTTAAAATTTCATCACATGGAAATCCACTATTTAACTAAATCCTTCCATGCTGGACATCTAAGATCTTTCTGATCTCTCCCCATGACAATCCATTTGTCAAAGAGCATTTTTGCAGTTCAACTGTGGTGCACATATAGAATTATTGCCAAACTGCCCTCCAGCAAAGTCATACCAATTTAGATACCCAAACATTGATGAGACACTATCATACTACAAATATTTTTGGTAATTTGGACAGTTAATAAATGGTATTTTAATTTCATTTTTACTACTCTGATTACTACCTTTTCTGAAACTCTATTCATTCCTTTATTCATTTTCCTACGGTTTGCTTCTATTTCTTGATTTTAGGAAACTAAAAATATTCAAAGGATCAATTTACGCTTTGTCACAAAGTTCACAATTTTTCCAATTGCATTTACCTATCAAATTCTGCTTCTGGTGTTTTGCTACACTGTTCGGTACTTTTCATTTAATCAAATATATTCATCTCTTCATTTACTACTTTTGCTTGTGTTGTCATGCTTGGAAAGGCATTCCTTAAGATTACATAAAAATATTAATCCATATTTTTTTCTATTATCCTTATGGTTGCTTTTTTGTTGTTTTTCATTTCGTAAGGGTCCCATCTTAACCAAGTATGTATGTTTCCATATTTTCATATGTACTCTTATAAACCCAGACATATATATACACAAATACATAATTTTTTATTTTTTTTTAAGAGACAGGGTCTTGCTCCGTCACCGGGCTGGAGTGCCTCGGTGCAATCATAGCTCACTGTAGCCTGGAATTCCTGGGTTCAAGCAATGCTCCAGCCTCAGCCTCAGAGTAGCTGGGACTACAGGCATGAATCACCACACTCAGCCAATTTTTTTTTATTTTGTTGTAGAGATAGGGTCTTGAACTCCCAGCCTCAAGCAATCCTCCCACCTCGGCCTCCCAAAGCGCTGTGCCTAAGCCAGCATGCCCAGTCCACCTACATCATTTTTAACAGTAAGTCTATTATTTTATAAAATGTCTTTACTAAAATAATATGCACATATTTCTGTATATTGCCATTCCTATTCAACAGTACCATGTAAAAATCCTACAAGTCATTAATATAGCTCTAGTTTTTATTTTCAATGGCTGCATGGTATGGATGGTACCATAATGTCTTCAGCCATATCCATATTAATGGGCACAAATTTTGCTTGCAGTTGTTTACCAATAATCATATTTGTATATGCAGCCTTACATACTGGAGAAGAGGGGATATTCCTTTGAGATGGAGTCTAAGGAAGTAACTATTTGGTCAAACAGTACATATTTAAAAAATTTTTAATAGTCATTTTCACATGGCTTTCCCCAGAGGCCATAATAATAATGTTTTCCTTTAGGAAAGTACGTTTTCCTTTAGATTCTTGCCAGCAGTACATATTAGCTGATTTTATATCAATTTTGTAAGTCTGTGAAGTACAGTTATATTTCATTTTAATTTGCACTTCCTTACTAATTTGGACTTTTAATGTGATAGTTTACCTATATGAATTTTCTCCTCTGTCTATTCCTACCCTTTGTTCATTTTCTTTTTATCCTCTAACTTTTAAGAGTTCTTAATCCATTATAGATATTAAAGTATGTCATCTATATTACATATATGCTCTCTAGATCTGTCTACCGACATCATGGTTTTTTTATTTTTTTGACACAGGGTCTTGTTCTGTCGCCCCAGGCTAGAGTACAGTGGTGCCATCAAATTCCTGGGCTCAAGCAATCCTCCTGCCTCAGCCTTTGGAGTAGCTAGAACTACAGGAGTTTGCTACCATGCCTAGTTATAACACTGTTTATATTACCTATTTCCATTTTGAAATTTCTATACAGTAAGTTATAAAATGAAACAATATGATAAAACATAATATTATAGTAAAATGCATCCAAGTTAAAATGTCTTTTCCCTGGTTGCCAGATTTTACAAGTAATCTCCTTATATATACTAATATTTTGCTGTAAGGTTGACACTTTTTGTTGTTGTTGAATTTTTTATACTTTAAGACTTATGTTTAACTGAAATTTATTTTTGTATATGGTTTATTGTTCTTCCAAATAATCTTCCACGTGGTATTTAAGCCCCACTTAATGCATAATCAATCTTTTTCTCCTGTTGAAACCGCCAAATTGCCCTCTGAAAAAATATTCACATTCCAAAAGGGAGACTTTAATCTGAACAAATGTGAACAAATGTGAAAAGTACCTGGTCTTTCATTCTTGCTTTTCTTGGCAATGTAACTGTATTTAACTCTGAGTCAATTGGAATGCTTCTTAGTTCATGCTCTACTTTCCAGGTATTTTCATTTAGTGCTGCTTCTACTTTTCCAGTAGATGGTGCTGGGGAAGAACATGCTGAATCAGCAGGTTGAGGAGATACGCTCTCTCTTCTATTAGACCTGTCATTGTCATCATCATCATCACTGGACAAAATAACTAAAATTATAAAAAAATGTACATCTTATATTAAAATTTATATTAACATTATATTTATAATTTTTTATTTCATTTCTGTCAGTTAAAAATGTAAATAAATTATCACAGTGAGAAATACACTAAATTTTTTTTGGACCTCCTCCAGATCTGAGAATAAAAACAAATGGGCTAGGTATGGTGGCTCATGCCTGTAATCTTAGCACTTTAGGAGGCCAAAGCAGGAGGCCCTCTTGAGGCCAGGAGTTCAAGACCAACCTGAGCAACATAGTGAGACACTGTCTATACAAAAAATAGGAAAAAATTACCCAGGCTTGGTGGCATGCGCCTATAGTCCCAACTATTCGGGGGGCTGAGGCAGGAGGATTGCTTGAGCCCAGGAGTTTGAGGATGCAGTGAGCTATGATGATGCCTCTGCACTCTAGCCTAGGCAGCAGAGCAAGACAATGTCTTAAAAAAAAAATTGAAGATACAATTCACTTTATCTGATGGAAAGTTAAATTTGAAGAAAGCATAAGACTTGGAATCATTTTAAAAATACTATACAAATATAAAATTGTTTCTATAGCCTGTTGCCCCTCACCCACACAGCAAGATTAGCAAGTTACAAGAACTGTTTATCTGTAGGTTTCAGAGTTTCAAAAAGTGTAAGGTGTGAAAATAATTTGCATACAGCTTATTTACAAAATAGCATGCATTTTAAATATGTGTGCAACTCCATGTAACCAAATAATTTTGGGCTACACAGGAAATCACTAAAATCATAATTGGTCCTTGGGACAATCTGGACCAGTGTCTAATGCTCCACACATATTGTTGAGTAAATTAATGTGGGCAAGAAAAGACATTATAAAAGCAATTTGCTCTTATACTTTGTACTCATTACTGAATCTTATCACATCCATCTCTATATAACTCCCCAGAACCACCCATATTGTACTTGAGTTAAACACCAACTCCTTACTCTGGTTAATAAATTTACATAACCTGGCCCCCTGTCAATCTGTCCAATTTTCTCATTCTACATTTTTTTTTTCCTCTTTATGATCCAGGCACACTAGCCAATATTTCTGTCCCACAAACACCACAAGCTTATTCCTGCCTGGATTGTGCTCCCCCCAACACTGCATTTTTGTCACCAATTATTAGTTTAAATATCACTTTTTGATTGACAACCCAATCTAAAATAAGCACACAGGTACTCAGTCATATAAACTGATTTATACGACTCAGTTCTTTGTTGTGATGTTTACTTGCTCATCTGTCTCTCCCTACTACATATCAACTTACAATTGCACATTGTCTTGTTCGCTGCTATATTCCCAGGCCTAAAATAGTGCCTTACACACAAAAAAACATTAAAAAATCAAGCGTCAAAGAATGCATGAACTTGTAGGAGCAATTTTCCTTTTTAGTATTCCACACATAAATGCTGAATTAATATTTACTGAGTAACGTACATGTCCCAGAGGAGCATCATCCCCAGCATTATTCCACTTGTCTTTTTTATTTTGCTGTCCAATCTCAGGAGTAAATGCTATGCTTATCTTTTTGAGAACTGGTCTTTTATTAACAGAAAAACTAACAGGCCAGATTAGAAGGTCTAAGTAGATTTACATACACAGTATTTGAAAGTTGGGGTTTTGCCACTTACTGGTTATTTGGCTCATGTTCTCTTCTCTGAGAAATTGGGGACAATAATGATACCTATTTCACAGAATTGTTGTAAGAAGCAAATGATATGTAAAAAGCTTACCACAATGCTTGGTATATATATTTATACACACATACATATAAATATATAGCTTTTTAAAAAAAAAGTCCATGAACTATTTATATTGTTTATAAAAAAAACTATACAAAAATGTATTATATTCAAAGGGAAGCTTAATGTTCTATATACAATTATTATTACTTTTATTATTTTTAGAGATAAAGTCTTTTTTTTTCTTTTTCTTTTCTTTCTTTTTTTTGAGTCAGAGTCTTGCTCTGTTGCCCATGCTAGAGAGTGCTGTGGCATCAGCCTAGCTCACAGCAACCTCAAACTCCTGGGCTCAAGCAATCCTCCTGCCTCAGCCTCCCGAGTAGCTGGGACTACAGGTGTGTGTCACCATGCCCAGCTAATTTTTTATATATATATTTTTTTAGTTGCCCAGCTAATTTCTTCCTATTGTTTTTTAGTAGAGACAGGATCTCGCTCTTGCTCAGGCTGGTCTCGAATTCCTGAGCTCAAATGATCCGCCCGCTTCGGCCTCCCAGACAGCTAGGATTACAAGCGTGAGCCACCACGCCCGGCCTAGAGATAAGGTCTTGCAATGTTGCCAAGGCTGGTCTTGAATTCCTAGGCTCAAGCAACACTTCTGCCTCAGCATCCCAAAAGTAGCTGGAACTACAGGTGTGTGCCACCATGCCTGGCTTACAATTATCTTTATGGTGCTTGAAGAGGATTAAAACTTCTGTATCTACTATAACAAAAATTTATTTTAAAGCCCAAATGCCACAATAGATGGGACTATATTACGTAGTTTTCATTTAATTAACTTAAAATAAATAAGGGTGGTGCTTAATATCACTGTAATTGCAAAGCAAATGGGGAGAGTATGCAAAGATGATATTATATAGCTACAAGGTTGTTCTCATGGCTGCTTTCATTTTATTTTTAAAAAATAGAACATATGCTAAATAAATATCCATCTGGGACCCTGCCTTAGGGTCTGCAATGAATTGAACTATCTCCCTTCAAAATTCTCATGTTGAAGTCCTAAACCCCCAAAGTGACTGTATTTAGAGATAACACCTTTAAGGAGGTAATAAAGAAGATGAAGAGATACCAAAGCTCTCTGTATGCTGGCACACAAAAGGAAGGCCATGTGTGGACATAGTGAGAAGGCAGACATATGAAGCCAGGAAGAGACCTCACCAGACACCAACAACACCCTGATCTTGGACTTCCTGCCTCCAGAACTGTGAGAAAACAATTTATTTTGTTTAAGCCACCCAATCTATGGTATTCCATTATGGCATCCTGAGTAGACTAATACAGTGTCTTTGTGCTTAGATTCTAAACTTGTTCCCATATATATCATAGCTCATCTTCCTACTCACTTCATTCTGGGCTCTGCTCAAAAGTTACCTTATCAAAAGTTCCTATTCTGCCACCTACCTAAAATAGCACTCTCCTTCCTCTTGACACCTAACTCTCCACTTCCTGGACATGCTTCACTCTTCTGCATGGAATTCATCACTACCTGAGACATTATACATTTTATTAATAGACTATTCATACTAGAATAAAAGCCTCATCATAATAAATTACAGTAATGGGAAAACACTTAAGAGTAAGTATATGAAGAAACACGACTTTGGAATTTGAAAGATCTGTTATTTTTTTTTTAAACCAAACTCCAATAGTCCAAATGTATATAATACTGAGAAGTTATTCAATCTCCTTTAAGCCTGGGTTACCTCATTTATAAAATGGGTATATCAGTAGCTATGTCACACAATTCTGAAAACTAAATTAAAACTGGATAGTGTACAACAGTTTTTTGGTTTTTTTTACAAAGCAGGGCACACAAGTATGCAATAAATGACATCTTTTATTATTACTAATATGTTCTTATAATGGAGCATATTTTTCCATATACTTTAATGGAAAAACTTATTCTTTAACTTTTTTTTTTTCAGGAAAGCAAATTTATGCTTTATATGGTTTTAACTCATGGTTTATATGGTCCTATGTTAAGCTCTGAATAGTAAGCCTGCTTAAGGTACCTCACAACGACATGAATTTGTTTCCCTATATTATCAACCTGCATGGTTAATGTAGATATAATACTTAATTTTTTTTAAAAAGTTACATTTATCAACTTAGCCTTATCAATGTCCAGTTCCCCTAATCCTGGAAACCTCATGATCTTAAGTTTCCTATATAAAATTTGGCTCAGTGATAATACCCAGTAAACTGCCTTATAAGTGAAGAGTTCTTTCCATGTCTTAAACTTTAAAATACAAAACTTCACCATTAAGAAAGATTCAAATGATGTTAACAATATTTAATATATATAGGTATAACATGGAAATGTATTATAAAATATCTGTCAAAAAACATCATCATAACGTCCTAACACAGTATCTTAGCTGCACATCTATCATATAGTAATTCTTTACTTGACTGAGTTCTTTTTGAAAAATAAGCAAATGTGCTGGTGTAGACTGAGGTTTTCATATTGAAATTAATTAAAATAGAACTTGACATATTTCTGAGGTTCAAAAAAATTCTCAGTATTTTCCCCTTTATTTACCCGTTTTCCAAATAATGCTTTGGAACCCTAAGCAACCTCCAAAGGTAACTAATAGAGGGCTTTTTTCCTTTTTAGGGGGATAGGAGGGCATCTTAAGGAACTATTTGACTTTAACATATTTGACATATTTAAATGACTAGTAGCCATGATTCTTTTTGTGACTCAAGTAGTCCCATTCAGTGGTTAGTGTGAGCCCTTTCACTTTAGTTCCATGTCTTTTTGTATGTCCACATTAGTTTCCAACAGCTTCCCGATATGACTAGATGATCTAGGTTTCTCATATATTTCATGCTCCAGACCTGCACTGTAGATAAAGCCAGGAAATATTTATTTTATATTTAAGAGAAAAGAGGTAAGTCATGCTATTATCTCCAACTGAAAGTTATAGAATTTTTACTTGATTTTACTTTTATTTTAGAGTGAAGGTCTTGTTCTGTTGTCTGGGTAAAGTACAGTGGTATCCTCATAGCTCACTGGAAACTCAAACTTCTGGGGCCAAGTGACCCTCTTGCCTTGCCTCCCAAAGTGCTAGGGTTACAGGCATTAGCCACCATGCTCAGCTTGATTTTACTTTTGTATTCCTTCTCTCTAACTATAAAAATCTTGGTTCTTAGATACAATAATATCATTACTTATTTGCTTTATCAATATGTGTGTTTAAAAATAATAATACCAATATTATTAATAACAGTATTAATGAATACACTTAAGATTTTTCGGCAGTTCTATTTAACCTTAAAATATATCACAATTAGGAATGTCAGCCACAACATTATTTTAATTTAGATTCACTTGAAATACTTCCATGTGTTCAAGCCACCAACTAAATATATAATTAAGTTCATTTGTTTCATTTTGTATTTGAATTTGTTCGTTTTGAAAATTTTTTAAGATTTTGTTTTACAATTATGTAAAACATTTACATAGTTCCAAAGTCAAACCTATAAAAGAAGGTATATTTGGAAAAATTTATCATCTACCCCTAACACCTTGTAAAAAGAAAATAAAAATCTCAGGGCCATCCCCTCAACCCCATATGCAAAAAGGAAGGTGAAGGCCTCAGGTACCTTGTGAAGAACTAGCCCAACAGATCATTCAGGAAATTCCTTGCTGACCTCCCATAAGCAAGGACATGTAAATTGTAACTATAAATCCACAGGCTGTGTGTAGCTCCTAAAACTAAAGTCTGTTCGATTCCACACTAATAATGAATTACAAGTTTATCTTCACAGGCAGAACAGGGATGTAGATTTTCCTGGGTCTCACAGTAATGTAACCATTTTGTCTCACTATCCCTACTCCCCTGCCTTTTTTTTCTACTGTATGCCTTTAAAATGCTGAAACTTCCAAATTCCCCTTCAGAAAAACAGCTACAGGTCTGTCTGTGGTTTGTGTTATTCCAGGGCACATCCTCAATTTTTCTTAATATCTGTTTCCTCCCCTTTCAATCATTTTTCCTATTAGTTTTTTATACTCTTTCTATTTTATAAGAAATGGGGTCTTGCTACGTTGCCCTAGCTGGACTCGAACTCCATCTCGGCCTCCCAAGTAGCTAAGACTACAGGAGCATACCATTGTGCCTGGCTTCTGTTTTTTAAAAGAAACTATATTCATTTTCCCATCTGATAGCTTGCTTCATTCCCATCATTAAATATCTTGGAAATCACTCTACATAGTACTATTACTATGTCAGATCTTTCACCCTTTTACAGCTGCATTCTCTATTCAACCAGTCTCCAATTACTTTTAATCTTCTGCTATTTTGGACTGCCTTCCCCATACATCCAAACATGTATGCATATGTCCAAATATAGGGAAAAGATTTAGGGGAGGAACAAAAGTGGTAAGGAAACTAATTTTCACCAAATCATTTCTATGTGTCAAATATTTTATTGGGCTACACCAAGCACTTTATATATATAATTTTATTTATTCCTTTAAAAACACTATCAGCAAGAAATACAACCATTTACAGATCAGAGAGATTAAATTGCCATGGCCAAAATCAGAAAGCTAGGCATAACCAGCACTTGACCTAAGACTAGAGTCAAGGTCTGTGCTTTTTTAACTATTTAAGATGGACCAGATGAGAACAAAGTTTTCTTTATGCTCACACTCGCAGTAAAAATATATATATTAAAAATACTAGATTGAAATAAGTAATATTAGAGGGAGTAAAATACTTACTTGGATCATTTAGATCTGACAGGCTTGTTTTCCTTTCTTTCAAGTTTGTGATTTTGGGTATTTTTGCCCCAGGTAAAATGAGTTTTCCATTAGTCTGTAAGTAATTGTGTCTACTATCATCACAATTCACAATAATATCAATTGGAACCTTTTCCATACTGTTGCCATAAAACTTCTTGGTCGTTAATCCTGTGTTTTGTGACTTCTGTCCTCCAGAATTCTGATGAATTGACATCCTTAATAATGGTCCAGTAGATTCACTCAAAGTTATAGCTTGTCTGCAATTTCTTTGCAAATCCTTAGGAAAAAGAACACCACAACTTTGGCATTTGGTCTGATTTTCTTTTTCTTTTCCATATTTTGGACAATATTCACGCTGTTCAGAAACTTTAAGTTCCAAAAGAACAAAAGAAATAAAAGATTTTGGCATTTTATTTCAAAATCAAGGAACTCCCCCCTCCAAAAGTCTCAAAATTAAGTCTCTCTCTTCCTCATCACCACCACCATGGCTATCATGAGATCCTGCCTGAACAAGTCATGTTACCTGGGATTTAGCATCAGAATGCTGGAAGATATTTTCAAGACCATCTAGCCCAGCAGTCAGCTATATATAAACTAATTCCATCTTTAAGAATCTGAGGATATGATCAAGCTAAGTACTGACTGGCTCCAATACTTTACCATCTTGTAATAAAGATAAATAGGACATATCTAAATGAAAAGAACTCCATGGACAAGTGATACTTCCAGACACTTCCTTTTACAAAATTGATACCAAACAGAAAAAGTATATATCTCTACTATTAAAATTCCCAATATTAAAATGTAGAAGAAAATATATCCTGAGCTATTAGTATATGCTTTCCCTCAGCTTAGAAACACATATCTTGGAACTTTTTGCAACAATTAGGAACAATATGCTGATTAGCTCAACTGAATAAGATATGATATGACATTTTTCATGATAAAAACTAGAGATTAAGGCCAGGCATGGTGGCTCACGCCTGTAATCCTAGCTCTCTGGGAGGCCGAGGCAGGTGGATCATTTGAGCTCAGGAGTTCGAGACCAGCCTGAGCAAGAGTGAGACCCTGTCTCTACTAAAAAAAAATAGAAAGAAATTAGCTGGACAACTAAAAATATATATATAAAAAATTAGCCAGGCATGGTGGCACATGCCTGTAGTCCCAGCTACTCGGGAGGCTGAGGCAGTAGGATTGCTTGAGCCCAGGAGTTTGAGGTTGCTGTGAGTTAGGCTGATGCCATGGCACTCTAGCCCAGGCAACAGAGTGAGACTTTGTCTCAAAAAACAAAACAAAACAAAAAAAAACTAGAGATTAAGAATTCTATTAACCTAACAGTCTAAAATCTAGAATCTCAACACTGCTCCATTAGTTTTAGTAGAGTTTATATAAAGTAGTGAATTTTCATAATATTTTACATTAAGTATAATTTCTTTTGGAAAACAAAAATTGATTAAAATCTCATTTCCCCCTTTTGGTCAGTGGAAGACTTTTACAAAATAAAATAATTCCAAAGTACGTATGACATACTATCTGCAAGTCTCTACCCACAAATAACCAACTACACTAATAAGAATGAGCCTATCACTGATTGATGAGATATCACTAAGGCAATGTCATTTTTATTACATATCCTAAAAATGTTTAATTCCATTAAATTCAAAATCTCGTTTTCCTATAATCAGTACGTAGTGTGGGATTTCACAGACTATACATGGAAAGAAAAACCACTAACCTTGTTCACGAGTTAAAGATTACATAGAGGCTGGCTACAGTTCTTTATCTCCACTAAGAAAAAAATAAGAACAATTGGCATGGGAGTAAAGAGTAAAAGAAGAAAGATTTGTTTTAGGCATTAAAAAAAAATTCTGAGCCTTTCAGCTGGCATGCCTAGTGGAGGAAGGATGCTGTGTCTAGGGAGGATCTTTCCTCCTTCCTCCTTAACCTAGGCCAAGCAGTATGAGTTGTAAGGATGGCCTGAGACAAGCTTAAGCTGGCAGGCCAGGCGACTGATCACATAAAGGAAAACTGAGCAAATAGCTAAATACACTGGGGATGAAGGGTGTCAGGTTTCTTACTGTCAGAGAAGGGAGTTACAAACATGCAAAGTGAGAAAGACAAAGTATGGTGCTGGACTAGAATTAGAGTTACCAATGTGAACTCACAGACTTAAATACATATTAAATATTTAAGACACATAAATATATTTCCTAGCTCTGTCCATTGAGAGGGCCTAGAAACAATGACACTCAGTATCAATGAACATAACTTATGCCTAAATATTTTCCCTCTACTTGAGGGAACCATTAATGGCTCCTTGGAGAAATATATGACTCTAGGGCTGAGACAGAGGAATAGAAGTCTTGTTACACCAAAGAGTAAAGAAGTGCTCAAAGAATGATGAGGACACATCAAAAAAAAACATGGGCCAGTTTGAAGGGACTCCCATGGACCAAGTCTGGAACAATTTTAGTATCAAAATAAATAATGAAAGTTACAGACTATAACCTTTTCAGTAAAGTAAGAATCCCATGTGTCCATGCTGATATAAATAAATGAATAAGTAAATGTGGAATAAAGAAAAGCTCTACTTTACATTAGAAGTCCTATTAATAAATAAGCATAGAAATACATATTAATTAACTTTGCAGTGGAGAAATCTAGAACATTTTAACTAAGATAAAAGTTAGTATCATTAATGTGAAAATCAACACTGTGTATCCCCTGATATTATATGATGCAATAAGAAGATTACAGCATCATTTCTGAGGTATTCTTGGAAACCATATAAACCATAAAGAAATATCAGACAAACCTAATCTGAGGTACAAAGTGGCCTATACTCCTCATAAATATAAAGACTATGAAAGACAAAGGAAGACTATGAAATTATTCCTTACTGAAAAAGATAAATCATGGCAATTAAATTTAACAGATGACCCTGAACTGGATCCTGTACCCATAAAGGACATTATTTAGGTGAAGTTTGAATAGGGTTTATGGATTGGATGATAATTTTGAGTCAATGTTAATTTTGTGATTTTTATAGCTGCACTCTGGTTATGTAAGAGGATGCCCCTACTCCTAATCTTTTATTAATTTTTTCTTAAAACAAGAAACACTCTGAAGTATTAAGTGGTAAATGGGCATCGTGCCTATAACTTATACTCAGAGGATATGGAGAAATACATACATGCAAACGTTTATGGTGGGGAGGGAAGAAGGAGAAAGGCACAGAGAAGAACAATAAAGCAAATGTGAAAAAGTAAGAAATCTGTGAGAGGAGCATATACGTACTCTACTATTTAACTTTTCTTTAAATTTAAAATTATTTCAAAAAATGTTGGGTCAAGAGCAATCACTTGGAGTGCATTACAACTTGGAGTACATACAGAAAGGCACTGATAAATTCTTTTCAGAAAATAAAAATTCTATATTTTGGACAGGTAAAAAATGGTCTATTGAAGACAGAAAAGTCTGCCTAAGTAACATTTCTAGGTCTCTTCTGGTCCTATAAGAAAAGATCACCTAGAATTTAATAAGTACTAAAAAAATAATAAAAATACTGTCTGACTAAGCAATAAAGAATAATTTCTCTACCCACCTCTAAATGGGTTAAACATTTTTTTGAAGCAGGAGACAAAGGAGGAGTAGACTGATATGTACTACAGTGACGTTTCTGTTGTACTTTCCTCTTAATTTCGGGTTCCACGTGTGATTCAGACTCTTCTGTTTTCTTCATGATACGTTCTAAAGGAAGGAGAAAAAATAAAAGCAATGAAATTAAATTGTATAAATTCCTTATGATCTTTACTATGAAAAAATACTAGTTTTAGTTAAAATAAACTAGTGTTTCAATAGGTACAATAAAGAATAATCGGGGCCAGGCCCAGTGGCTCGCGCCTGTAATCCTAGCACTCTGGGAGGCCAAGGTGGGAGGATCGCCTGAGGTCAGGAGTTTGAGACTAGCCTGAGCAAGAGCGAGACTCCGTCTCTACTAAAAATAGAAAAAAATTAGCTGGGCGTGGTGGCAAGTGCCTATAGTCCCAGCTACTTGAGAGGCTGAGGCAGGAGGATTGCTTGAGCCCAGGAGTTTGAGGTTGCCGTGAGCTAGGCTGACGCCACAGCACTATAGCCTGGGCAACAGAGCGAGACTCTGACTCAAAAAAAAGAAAGAAAAGAAAAAGAAGAATAATCAGAACTTTTAAGATTATCCACAGTGCAGACCAATTCATAAAGTATACTAATATTCTCTTCAGCTTAGTTTGTACTACTAAGGTAACAACAGAAGCACATTTTGTACTGAACCACTCATATATCTTTTTTCCAAGTTCGTTACTCTTCTTAGATTAATAATAAGAAAAATCTGAATTCAAACATTAGATACAACTGCTTAAAGGAAATTAAACTAACCCTCAAACTAACAGTTTTTAAGTTCAAGATACACAAAAAAGAATTTTTCCATTATTTTTCAACGTACATTTAATAATTTTCAATAAGACTATAATTAAAAATTTTAAATGATTTGATGAACTCCAAAACAGGCCAATTTAAAAGTTACTACAATCTAACTTCATCAGGAAAGGTTAAAGTATGCAAGAGGCAAACATGTTGCTAAAACAAAAGTTAATGAATTGACAAACCAAAACATCCTATCTGAATAATCCCAGCTTTGTTAAATACTTCTATTTTCCTCTTATTATTTTCTCCTTTTATTTTTTAGATAAGATTATATATACATAAAATTCAACATTATCTAATATTTAGTTTGATATACAATACTGCCTTTAAAAACCTATATAATCATTCTCGCTTAGTGTAATCACACAAAGTTCCAGTAAGTGATTATCATCTCTCAATCTTTGTACTTCTATTTTGCTAGACACCAAAGCTAGAAATTTAAATAATTGATGACTACTCCTTATCCCTCCTTCCTCACTTTCAAGAGAACTCTACTTTCTAGTAGCTCTTAAATTCACTCTCTTCTCTCCAAACTCATTGCCACTACATTAACTCTTGCCTAAACTCATCTCCTTTGTTCCAGTTTTGCTCCCTTCAAATCCTTCCCTGCTACTGCTGAAATGATTCAATACAAAAATATAACTTTGTCATTCTAATGCTTAAAAGTTTTCCATGATCCTAGTAGTTAAGGAAAAAACTCTAAACCCCATCTCTTGACAAGCAAAGGTTCATGCTGATGTTCCAGTCTTTTTTTTTTTTTTTTTTTTTTTTTTGAGACAGAGTCTCGCTTTGTTGCTAGAGTGAGTGCCGTGGCGTCAGCCTAGCTCACAGCAACCTCAAACTCCTGGGCTTAAGCGATCCTACTGCCTCAGCCTCCCAAGTAGCTGGGACTACAGGCATGCGCCACCATGCCCGGCTAATTTTTCTCTCTATATATTTTTAGTTGGCCAGATAATTTCTTTC
>CM052441.1:66461200-66523574 GCA_028533085.1 Varecia variegata
CTCAAACTCCTGGGCTCAAGCGATCCTTCTGCCTCAGCCTCCCGAGTAGCTGGGACTACAGGCATGCGCCACCATGCCCGGCTAATTTTTTCTATATATATTTTTAGGTGGCCAGATAATTTGTTTCTATTTTTTAGTAGAGACGGGGTCTCGCTCTTGCTCAGGCTGGTCTCGAACTCCTGACCTTGAGCGATCCACCCGCCTCGGCCTCCCAGAGTGCTAGGATTACAGGCGTGAGCCACCGCGCCCAGCCGACAATACATATTTTGAAATAGTGAAGATTATCAATAAGGACAATAATTGACAGTTATAAGTGACCACAAAATTTGGAAATACGGATTTTATTTTCAGTTCAAACCTGCTTGATTACTTTTCTGGGGTACTAAAAGCACAGGTTTATTCCATAAAAGGAACTGACAAATCATTTCAGATGGCAAATAATACATGTGTGCAAAGATTGATGAAAATGCTACATTAACTCTCTGTATACTTTGCAGTTTGACACAGGGTATTGAACCATGCATTGTTAATAAGGGACAACGTGCTAAATACATCATGTAATATCCACAACCTTATATACCGTAATACAATGTTAAATTATTACATATGTTTCCTTATATTTCCAGATTTATGTCCATCCTGTTTTCAATATTTGCTATGTTTTCTTATACAAACAGAATAAATTAAGTTTTATTTTCAAAAAATAAGTTGAAGAAATTAAAGCATACCTTAAATACAATAAAAGAATTTCAAGGTAAAAATAGTATGTTTGATGAGAGAATTAAAATAATTTTCTAGCCATAAGCTATCTTAGTTTCTTTAAAATTTAGTTGTTTTTGCAAATTTTTGCTAGATGACCCAAAATCAAAATTTATGTTAACTTCTTAATTTGAGGGTTTTATTACTCTTGCAGGTACAAATTTCAAACTCCAAACTCATATGAAGCTCAAGCCTACGATTTAATCTCAAAGGATATTTCTTCTCCACCCAAACTAAGCAGAGGCAAAGAAGCTTCTTTGTCATCTGTAGGTGGGGAGGATTTTTGCTTCTCAGGGTTTGTGTTTTGTGTATAAGTTTTAGAAATCTGACTACATAAACATAAGATTTTATAAGCTGCATAAGATGGACAGTCTTTATTTCTCTATCCTAAACCTTTTACATAACATCAAAATGTTTTGTTGTTAAAGGTTAGATAAGATGAGCTGCAAAAGTCTTATTTTTTGTAAACATAATTTTGAAATAATTTTAGATTTGCAGAAAAGTTGCAAAGACAATTCAGAATTCCCTTATATTCCTCACCGTAATGTTAACACCTTAACAGTACCATCACAAACGTGTCAAAAAAGAACCCAACACTGGTACACCATTACTAACTTAAGACTATTAGAATTTTACCAGCTATCCCAGTAACACCCTATTTTTGTTCCAAGATCCGATCCAGGATCCATTAAGTCATCAGGTCTTATTCTCCCCTCTGTGTTTCTCAGCTTTTTGTTGTTCTTCGTGACCATGACACTTTGGAAGAGAACTGATAAGGTATTTTATAGAATGCCTTCCAATCTAGGTCTAGTCTGATGTTTTCTCATGATCAGACTGAGGCTGTGGGTTTAGGAGAGTATCACAGATGTGAAGTGCCCTTCTAATCACATTGTATCGTAAGGTAAATGTGATCAGTACGACATCACCAGTGATGTTAAATTAACCTTGATCTCTTGCCTAAGTGTTTGCCAGGTTTCTCCACTATAAAGTTACTATTAGTTCTCTTTCCACACTCTCCTTGGAAGCAAGCCCAGCCCACGCTCAAAAGGAACAGGGGTAATCAAGCTCCACTTCCTGAAGAGGGGAGCATCTACATATATTTTTGGTATTCTTCTGTAAGAAACAGTTCTCTCCCAGTACATTTTATGCAGCTTGTAAAATCTTATTAGCAAATTCAGTACTATATCCAAAGTGGTATTACTTTCAAGACTGCTAGATAGTTCAATAAATAAATGGTTTACTTATACATTTATATCAATATGACTCACAGATATTTTATACTTAGGGTTATAATCCAATTGTTACAGTTCCAGCCTTTGGGAGCTCTTTCAGTTGGCTCCTATATTCCTTTGATGTGACCCTATCCTTTTGTTGTTTTCTTACTGTACTATTAATAAAATATATACAACACAAAATTTACAAAAATATGTGTAAATATATGTAAACAAACCTCTCTCTCAACTCTATACTAATTTGTGTGTCATCCATGCTAATCGTCTCTGTATCAGTTCAATGTTAGTATATGTGCTACTAAAGTGAGCACCCTTTTTTAGTACTTGTTAGGTTTCTGGCATCACATTCATTTTGTGCTTTACCTATCATGTCCCTACAATCAGTCATTTCTCCATGTTCTTTTTATAGGAAACTATAAAGTTTATTTAGAAACTAGCAGGATCTGGGTATTTTGTTTGTTTGTTTTTTGCCTTACTTTAATGATAGCTCTTCTTATTGATTTTTCCATTACAAAACAGATGTCAAAAGATATAAATTCTATAAATCAAATGTATTCCTTTTACAGTTACAATCCATTATTCCAAACATTTTAAACTGATAAGTCAGTTTAATTTTTAAGATGATGTATTAAAATCTCCCACAATTGTAGTCTAACCAAAAACTTCTTTCATTTTAAATACTATATGGGAGTTTTATGTATTTTACTTGTTACATTCTTATAAATTGTGCCTTAACACAATTAGCACATTAACAAAATGTGCTCCTTTATCTTATCTAGTGCTTCTAATCCTTAATTCCATCTCATTTTTTATTAAAATTCCACTCATGCTTTCTTTTTGTTTGTATCTCTAATGGCTCCAAACAAACCTTTACTTTCATATTGTTATTTTAGCCTGATTCTTGTAAACAATACAGTATACCTGGGTTTAATCCAACCAATTTGTCTCTTATTAAATAAATTCAACTTGATTACAATTATTAAAACAGCTGACAGACCTCATATTTTCCTTTCCTCTTACTTCATTAGCTGTATGTTTACCACTGTTTCATTTTGTTTTCTCATTTCTTCTATTTTTAAACAATTTACGCTATTGCTTGCACAATTTACTATTCATTTGTTTCCCCCATCCTCCACTTAATTTAACAAATTAATAGTTACCTTCCCACTCTCAACCCTTACTACACTTGCTTATTTGTTTCCTTAACATCTATCAAGATTCAAACTATTTCCTCAAGCTAAGTTCTATTGCATCCTTAATAACATAAGACCTTCAAAATAGTTTTATTTTTCCACCATAATCTTTCAATCCCCTCCAAAAAAAGATTGGAAGATTGCTTTTCTTCTGCCTTTCTACTTCCTCTGCTCCTAGATTTTGCTGAACTAGTTTTGAATACTTAGTCATAGACTATTATTGATTTTCCTTTACAGCACATCTCTATTTAGAAAGGGGAACATGTTTAGCCTTAATTGAATTGCCACTGTCTTAAGCTTTTAATTGTGCCAAATTACAAATCCCATTCAAAAGACTGTGTTTAAAAATTTCAAAGATTTATCAGGTAACAACACTTTGCTATCTAAAATGCTCTGAAAGCTTCTATTGCACTAATAAAAAGTCCAAACTTTTCACATCGTCTTACAAAGCCTTCTGTGATCTAGATCCCAGCTAATCCCTCCAAATCCATCTCATAACATTCTCTCCTTTGCTCTCTAAGCACCAGCCACACGTGACCTTTTTTCTGTTCTTTGAACATGCCAACTCATCCCTGCATTAGTAACTTAGCACCACCTCTTCCCTATCTGGGAAAGCCATTCTTATGACCAGTACACTGCAGACTCCTTCTCATTTAGTCCTTGATTAAATGTTAGCTTTTTAGTAAAGAGTTTCCCTGAACACGCAATCTAAAGAAACCACATTGTCACTCTATCACATCATCCAATTATACTGCTCTCCATAGAACATATTATTTTATGTTTTACTTGTTAATTGTTAGTCTTTGCCTCATCAGAATATAAACTACAGAAGTGCAGGGATCTTGTCTGTTTTGTTAATCACTGTATCAATTATGTCTAGAACATAGTAGGCTCAATAAACACTTGGAATAAGTAAAAATGTATACCAAAAAGCAGTATGTAATGAGAAGTATATTTACCATTTCAAACAATTCCACAGATATTCAATGTCATTACCAAGGATGGTAGTGCTGCCAAAACTGAACCACTGGCCACCATGCAGAACCATCATATTGTAATCCAAAATTTTGTCAGCCAATGTACAAATATCAAAATTCAAGTATTTAAAGGCCCTATAGACTTGTTCTTATTTATTGGCCAGGTTGGTTGGAAATTGAATACACCTGAACTTTCTAATTTGTTTACTATCTTACTATCTAGTCTTTTACTAGAGTTTCCATGTGCCATCACTATTTTCTTTATAGTAGGTTTTATTATGTGGCAAGATGAGTTATTCTTCTCTTCCCTCATTTATTCTTGGTTAAAAAAAGATAAATCTATTACTCTTCTCAAATACTCCTCTAAATGAACTTTGGAATCAACTTGTTAAATTTCTTAAAATAACAACAAACTCACTGAGATTCTGACTAGAATTACATTAAATTCACTTTATCTTAAGGAACACAGGCATCAAATAACAAAGTCTTATACCAACAAGGAACGTAATATATGCCACAGATTAGGTTCTTTAGATACATTTATAAGGGATTACTCATTATTAATTTTATTACTATTTAGTTTTAGTTGCTACTGTGAATATTGTGGCCTCTCCAATATATATCTCAATTGATTAGAGGTCAAATTATTATTATTAGTCTTGTAGCCTGTCATCTTGCTCCACTCATTATTTCTAAGAGTTCAGACAACTCTTATTCCAAGGAAGATAGTTATCATCTGAATATAATTTTATTTTCAGATACTTCAGATAGCAATATATGTTGCTATTATGAATGAGTTCCAAATCTCCAAAAAAACAATTTAGCAGCACTTATCAAAAGCATTAAAAACATTTGGATTCTTGGCAAAAAAAATCCTTTTCCAGAGATTTATTCTAAGAGATGCAAACAAAGTTTGTCATCAATGTGATATATATAACAGTAAAAAACAACCAGAAATGGGCTAATGGGTAAATAAGTTATGTATATCTCCAGGAAAAGTTATTACATAGTCATTAAAAATTATTCTTTAGAAGCCAACTTAATGACAAGAAAAAATGCTCAGGACGTGTTAGGTGAAAATTCAGAATACATAGCTTCATTTTCATTATGACTTCACGTATGTTAAATATACTAAAAAGTACATAGAAAAAAAAGATCAGAAAGAAATGTATCAAAATCCTAACAATGTAATTTTCTATTATGAGAACTTTAAAAAATTATACATTCTCTAACTATACTTGTCTTTTCACACACACCCTGTAAGAATTTCTAGTATTTCATGTTTTTATTGTATTCTTTTCACCTTCTTGCCTTTTTTATTTCAAAATTCTCTACAATATGTATATACATTTTGCAATTAAAAAAATACTTAAAAAATGTTTTAAATTCAAAAGCCACTATGTGCTTCAGTTTTATAATAGGTCAAGAGATTCTTTATCAGGGAGAGGAAAAAAAGGCAGTTCAAATACCAGATTAAATATTCTAGGTCACTGGTGCTACCACACTGTATTTATAACCCATGTGGCCATGAGTCAGAAAGGAATTTAAGTCATCCAAGTTGTCAGCCGCCCACAACACAGAATTGGCAGCAATTTTTTTAAAGTCTGCAAGCTCTGCATCTTAATATTGCTATTTATTTATTCTGGTTAGGTTTTAAGCATAAAACATACTTCAATGTGCTTAGTATACAGTACAAGTGGAAAAAAACCTGGAAGAAATTAACCTTCTACAACTACCTAGCTTTTATTAGATAAATCATTCTCCTATAAATAAATCTTTTATTTCAGAGATTCATCGTCCCTCATGTGGTAAGGGATAAAGAAAAAAGATCTATTACTCTTCAAAGATCCGAAAAAAGATGTAGCTTACTATTCACGAGAAAGAAAAGAGTATTTGAAAAAAAATGTACCAAGTAAAATCTGCTAATAACACGAAAGTTCTCAGTTGATCTCTGATAAAGATAAACACAAAATAATTTTAGGTAGGTATCCACCAAAAGATTATGGGCTAAATTCAGCCTAACAGTAACTAAGTTGCTGAGTAAAGCACTCGGTTATATTTGTTACAAGGTCTTTTATAAACAGTTGCTGCTTGACATTTAGTTTTCAAGAGCTTTAGAGTCCCTTGATGTTAATCTTAGCACAAAAGACTGAAAGAATTTCAATATCTATTACTATTAAATGTTCAGCAATTTCAAATTTGTTATAATGTATAATTCAGTTTTAAATAATTATATCATTTGTTCCTCACAAAACTCTTTTAAAATTGGAGAAATACAGCCGGGCGAGATGGGTCACACCTGTAATACTAGCACTCTGGGAGGCCAAGGTGGGAGGATGGATCGCTCGAGGTCAGGAGTTCAAGACCAGTCTGAGCCCGTCAAGACCCCGTCTCTACTAAAAATAGAAATGATCTGGACAACTAAAAATATATATGGAAGAAAATCAGCCAGGCATGGTGGCACATGCCTGTAGTCCCAGCTACTGGGGAGGCTGAGGCAGAAGGATTGCTTGAGCCCAGGAGTTTGAGGTTGCTGTGAGCTAGGCTGATGCCACGGCACTCTAGCCCGGGCAACAAAGCAAGACTGTCTCAAAAGAGAAAAAAAAAAAAAAAGTGAAAAAAAAAAAATTGGACAAATACTAATATTCCAATTTTATAGCAAATAATGTGCCTAGTGGTTATGTTGGTTATTTAATTGTATATCTGACTCCTATTCCAGTATTATTCCAACAAGAATGTAAGCTCCAAGAGGGCAGGTATATCTGTCTGCCTCTAGAAGAGTGCCTGGCTCATACGGTCATTTAAATATTTGCTGAATGTGGCCGGGCACAGTGGATCGTTCAAGATCAGGAGTTCAAGACCAGCCTGAGCAAGAGAGAGACCCCGTCTCTACTAAAAATAGAAAGAAATTATCTGGCCAACTAAAAATATATAGAAAAAATTAGCCGGGCATGGGGGCACATGCCTGTAGTCCCAGCTACTCGGGAGGCTGAGGCAGAAGGATTGCTTACCAAGCCCAGGAGCTTGAGGTTGCTGTGAGCTAGGCTGATGCCACGGCACTCACTCTAGCCCGGGCAACAAAGCGAGACTCTGTCTCAAAAAAAAAAATAAATAAAATAAATAAATAAATATTTGCTGAATGTATCAATGAATACATTCCCACCACAGAAATAGGCATAAGAAGTCAAAACAGTAGAAAAACCACAAATCCTCCCAGGCTATTATAAAAAAGAATAATTTAAAATTTTTCTATTATTCTGGTAATATAACTGTACCTACATTTTAATTACAATAACATACAGGAAAGAATGTGCTTATTTGGCTAAATCAAAAGTCTGTTTCATATGTGTGATTTTATGAAGAATTATTTAATATATATTTGTGGCAATTTTATTAAAATATCTTGTAAATGACCTTACTTAAAAAAAATAGTCACTTAGGAGTTATAAATTAAAAATATATAAAATGAATGATCTATATCTGGCAAGAAATGATTTACTCAAAGGAAAAAACTGACACAATGGGAAAATACTTTTTTCCTAGGAAATAGGTAAGTAAAATATTTGCACAACCCATTCATTTAAAACATGTAAGACTTGTAAAGTATTTGACAATTATAAAATATGCTTAAATTTTTTGCTGGAAGGATCACCTTGAAATTTGTATTTCAGAAACTTGGTGTTCATGAAGTAATGTGGAACACATGCATTTTATAAAATATTACAGGTTGTCCTCTCTACCTCCTTTATACCTTTAAACAAAATTACAGAGTTAAAGAATTAAAATTATGGAATGTCCCTTCTTTTGACACTCACAAATTACATGAAAGTATTGCTTTAAAACAAAGGCTCTTAAACTGAGGGGAGAATGAGGAGTTTTCTCAAAGAACTTTTGAGAATCTCATCAAAGCAAGAAAAAAAACGCACGTGCACAAAAAATTTCTGCATACATATCTCTAGGGAGAGAAGCTACTCTTACAGACACTTTCTTTAAAACAATTAAAACTATTTCACTATTCAAAGAAATGTGTATTCTTAAAAACTTTTTCATGTCATTTATATTATTCGAATTTCTCCTAAAAGAATATGTATCTGTCAATGTTCTTAAAAGAGGAACAAATAGTGATAGAAGAAGGTTGGTCACAAAATTCTGTTACAAATTTTTGGGTCAAAATAGAATACATTTGATGTTTAAAGTTCTAACTTCAAGCTTAAGGTGTTTTAATTCCATTTCTCCCTCCCTCCCCCCAAGTCCACTACAGTGTAAAAACAGGAGTGTTGTCACTAAACTATAAGAACAAATATTTTGTGATGTATTTGAAAGCAACTTTACTACTAAGGTATTGTAATATTCTATTTTTAAAGGAAAGTAGTCACATATCAGCATAAATATATAATAATCATTCATAGAAAAATGTATATTGAGAATGATGCTGAAAAATCACCCACATAAACCAAATATCATGTTGTACTCTTAAAAAGTTTTCTTTTATTATAGAGAGAATTGTTGGTATTAGAGAATAGTAAGGGTGGGGGGAGGGGAGAATAGAGAGAGGTTAGCTACCAAATAAATTCAAATTACACCTAGATAGGAGAAATGAGTTTTGGTGTTTTGCAGCACTGTCAGGTGAATATGGTTAACTATAATTTATTATACATTTTCAAAGAGCTACAAGAGAGGATTTTGAAGTTACCAACACAAAAGAGACCACAAGTGTTTGAGGTGATAGATATGCTAATTACCCTGATTTGATCATTAAACATTGTACACACATATTGAAATATAACTCTGTATCCATAAATATGCACGTTATGTGTCAAATAAGAATAAAAGGAAAAAAATTTAAATTAATAAGCTTTAATGATGAATTCTAATTCAATGGACATTTTTCAAAGCATATAGTTTGATATTTAACTGCTTATTCATGCTCTAATTTCATTAATATTAAGCTTACCTTTCTTTTCGGTCCAGACTGCTTAAAACATGAAAAAGAAAAAAAATGTAAGAGGCAAGACCTCATTGTTGATATATCATTGTATTTGTAGTAACTTAGTCAATTAAGGCAAAACTATAATGTGATCAATTTGTTTTAAACACATTATATATATATTTACTATGTTTTGAATATTGTCTAAATTGTTTTTCAATTTTTGTCAATATACACAATAATTTAATCTAAACAATCTTCTTAAATATTTAACAGGAAGAAAGATGAATATACATAACTATGAAAAACTCATGAAAGGGCTTTATTGAACTATCAAACATTTAAGAGTATAAGTAGTCTCCCCCTTATCCTCAGGGGATACATTCCAAGGCACCAGTGGGTGCCAGAAACCGTGGATAGTACCAAATCTATATACTGGAAATGAAGCACTGGTGGAACCATTCCACAAACAAAATGGCTGTCACCCATGCTTTCTGATTTATGTTGCCAGAACATGGGCAGATAATTTTTATTTTTATTTTTGAAAGCATCTGGGTTCTTTGCTCTGTACATTACACCTAGCTTTATTATATGCCCCACAGCATTACCACATAGTACCAGAGTGAATCTGTCTATTCATGTTTTACACCCTGGTGTCTCCTTTGCACTTTTATGAATTAGTATGTATTTCCCTTGCCTGAACATTATTCTCAATCTCTGAAAATTCAATGTTGATATCACAGCAAACTTAGAAACAATCTCAGTATCTACTATAGGGGAATGGTTAAATTAAATACTTTTGGGGCTGCAGTTGACTGCTGGTAACTGTAACTTCAGAAATCAACACCATTAAAGGGAGAAGGGGGACTACTATAGTAGTATATAAACAGTTTTCAAGGAACAATAACATTTCCTAAAAGCTATAAATTTTTTAGTAGTTCCAATCCTAGTATCAGGTATGATTATTTGATTTTGAGGGAGAAAAAAAGTTTTAAGGCTGAAACTTATGATTTGGGACACAAGGAAAGGCCTGCAATTTAAAATCATGGCCTTTTATCACAAGTCCAATGTATAAAGTTCTGTACTAGTGGTCTTAAAATTAAAAAAAAAAAGAAAGAGGAAGAAGCTGATTAATTCTGATATCCATGACCTGAGTTAGGACTTCAAAAATTCCTTCAAAGTGGTGATTTTCATTAACAATCTTGCTTATTCTAGGAATCTATTCTCCCATTTATGGATTTTATATGAATTGCAGACATTCACCTTCCCCTATGGTCCTTATAAGTCTTTTCATCTACCCTTAAAAAGCCCCGAAAAAGGTGAAAATGTAAATAAAACAAACTCATAAAATGTGTTGTTTTAGCAAGTTTGATTAAAGTTAGGGGTGGGGATAGTATATAGATTTTTAAATTTCTACATTTTGTTTTTTCCATTCTAATACTATTCTCCTCTATCACTATTAGTATATAAACAACCTATCTTTAAAATAGCAATTAAATTAACATTTGGAATAGCAATAAGAAAACACATTGGAATTTTACTTATGTCCGAAAGACTAGCTAATCTGATGTGATAATTCAACAATTTTCACTCATTCTTTATAGATTAAAAAAATGTGAAGCACTTGTTTCCATGTCTTACTATAAAGAAGTACAAATTACACAGAACGTAGGTCTAATTTACCTAAAAGACAAATTATACCACTCGCCCCCAAAATACTCTGTGCATGAATTATCAAACTGGTGGCAATTCTTTTTATTTCAAATTAAGGCTGGGGAAAATAAAAAAATTTAGGAGAAACCATAAAAGCCAGTGTGTTCACCCTCACCTGAGGCCTGACAATTGTGCTAACTGCTTGGTAACAACTATCTTAGGTAAAGTCTTTTTTTGTGCCTCTGAAAATGGGATTCCTACTACATGGAGTGTCCTTTTCTACTTAAGACACTCTCAAAAGCTCCTTTAATCCTTCCTTTGTGAATTCTTCCCTGCTCCCTTCGCTGTAATATTACTACATATACTTTTTATATCTCTACTATTGTATTTACAATATATTCATTTGTTTACTTGTCTTTCTGTACCCTAACCAATCTCTACCCTAATCAAACTAGAACTTCAAGGACAGGAATTTTGTCATATTCATCTTTGAATTTTGTCATAGTCATCTCTGAATACTCTGCACCTCATCTATACCTGGTATATAGCACAAAATCACTCAATGTTTTTGAAGGAAGAAAATTTTAAAATTCTAAATGAACTTGTTTCTGAACATCAAAATCTTTTTAATGACAGCCACACCACAGTTGGAATAAGAAATGTTTATTCTTATACAGAATAAAAAAAAGACAAATATAAGTAAAATCTGTTCTGCTGACATAACCCTTTATAGTTTTCTTTACTGCCCCTAATCATTCTTGTGAAGTATTTCACTCATATTGATTATTTATTTATTTAGAGACAGGGTTTCACTCTATCACCCAGGATGGAATGCACTGGCAGGATCATAGCTCACTACAGCCTTGAACTCCTAGGCTCAAGCAATCCTGTCTCAGCCTCCCCAGCAGCTGGGACTATAGGCATAAATCACTATGCCCAGGTAATTTTTCTTATCTTCTATAGAGACGAGTTCTCACTATGTTGCCCAGGCTGGTCTAGAACTCCTGGGCCCAAGGGATCCTCCCGCCTTGACCACCCAAAGTGCCGGGATTATAGGCGTGAGACATCGCGCCTGGCCCATTTCTTTAAATATAAATGAATTCAGGTTATTATTGTTTTTTTAAGAAACAACATTGCACTAGAAATACTATTAATAGTTCTTATTAACTGAATCTAGTCATTGACGAAGATGAGCAATGACACACAAAGTATAATAGGTGCTGAGACCTGGAATAAAACAGAACACAACCCAATTTCCAGACTATAATCTTTTTTTTAACATTACCAACAAGGAAATGAGGGATGGTGAATAATAGGTCACAGTGCAAATAATTTCAAACTAACTAATAACTTTAAAGGCAATAAAAATTTAATAACTTTGGTTGTAAATGTATCATTTAACTTGATTAGTATTCCAACTTTCGTTTTCAGAATATTAAGAAGACATCTTTACCAACAATGGTTTCTATTAGCATTTTCAGTGATCAGTATGTGAGAAAGAGTATCTCCTCTTCCTCCCTCCCCTAATTAATTATTTATTCTCATGTCTGTGCCACATGTAGGTCAGAGAGCTTGATTTGTTTGTGTACCTTGCAACAGAGCAAGCCAATTTTTGGTATGTACAGTAATTTCTCTTTCCATCCTTTTAGTTGAATTTTTCAAGTATCTTATGTGAAAACTATGATAAAATAGTTAAGCAAAAGAAAAGTTAAGGTGTGAGAGAAATATAAGGTTTTTAAGTCAAAAATCTATATTATAGCAAATCTAATATAAATAGCAAATACAGCAAGGGTTCCTAAAGTTAAGGACATGTTTTCTGAAGGAGTAGCCTAGATTGTCATTCAAAGAGAATGAAGAACAGCATCTAAAATATATATCAAATCTTTAAATATTACTAGTTATAAAAAATTCTTTATAATGCAATAAAAAGATTATGTATTTAACTGTTGGAGCCTAAGAATTTGAGTCAACTGAAAAGGGATGTAACATTCCAAAAATGGTTCTGAAAAAACCTCAAAAGCATTAATGCCAAGATTTCGTCAACTGTTACTTTCATTATTTCAAGGTTCAAGCAGTACTTTCAAGATCAATGAGAACTCATGAATCTAACTAAAGCTACTAAAATAAAAATTTTCTCAAACATTTTAAACTAATAATGTGATTTGTTTTGTTATTATGGAACCTTATAAACTAAGGTAAGATTTAGTTAATGGCTGTAGTTTTAGCCTTCCAGGCTAAACCACCAATGGAAGATATCTTAGTCAAACACTGTAAAGTCAATGTTAAAAATCTATTTAATTTAAATATTTTCTTTGATCTTCTAGACTGTAATGCAATAGAATGGCTCTTACCTAAAAATTCTTACAGAATGTGATTAATTCAAAAGCAGATACAAAATAATAAAATTCCAGGTCATTAATTATTTCAGAAATATATCTCTTTACAGACAGTGAAAACAGTGAAGTTTCACAAAGAAAAAAAATTGTTTCAAAAAAAAATAGTGAAAAACTTCATTAAGGAGGATAGATGGATATTCTAAACAAAGACAATTAGAATCCTTACCTTTGGGCTGCTGTTTTTACTGTTGATGACTGTGGATGAGCATGTTGAAAACGTCTACCATGAACTACAGTTCCAGAACATAATGATGCATTTTGTGTATTTTCACTGCAGATTCAAGAAACAAAAAATAATTTGAACAGGGAAAAATTACATATACATTTATGAAATAAACCCTTTAAATAGCACATACAGAGAAACCTTTACCATTAAAAAAAATTATTTAAAGATAAACCCAATTGGCCATGTTAAATTGTCCATTAGGAGTTCTCCACTTCCTGCATTCATCTTTCAAATAAATGTTTCTAATCCAGTCTTTTTTTTTTTTAAAGTAGAATACAAGAATAGAAATCAGGAGTCCTAAATTCTACTTCTAATTCTGCCACTGACTTGAAAGTTACTTAGCCTTTATGTACCTCAGTTGTCTATGTATAAATTGACACATAAAATAATAATTTTGAACCTTATTCCCGGGTTGTTACTAATAGACCAATCCTATCAGCAGTGGTTCACTATGTCAACCACTAGGAAAGGTGGACTATATCTGGAAGATAAGAGGAATAGAAATCTTAAAAAAAAATAAATAAATAAATTTAAAAAAGTTCCTCATGGACATAATCTTGATTAGCACCTCCTAAAGATGACCACCCACCCTATGCTGCCATCTACTTCTCATATTATGACTGAGATTCTACTAACTGTATGAAAGCAAACTCATGAGATCCCAGCCTACTGAAATGTTTCTTGCAATATGTTTTATTTAGAATGAAGAAATCATTGCAATCCATCCGACTCCCAAGATTCAAAGCAAAGAATACACATACTGGAACCATCCTATCTCTTGTCTCTACTGACAAATTCAAAAGAAATGGTATAGGTTGGGCCTATTGGCCACAAAGGTAGTTAGCTTTTGGTGTCAAACCCTTTCTTTATCTTTTCTGTAGCAATGTGTGGTGAAGCACCTATACCTCAATTTCTTATTGTTGCTCAACATGTTAAGTCCAATTGGGTTGCCTTTCAAAGTTCTAAAACTTTCAGTCTTGTTTCGTCTTACATATGTCTTCAAGAAATCACCAGAACTAGTAGCAACAATTCCAGATCGACGATTTAACTGTAAAAAAGATCCATAAATGTTAAAGAGTCAATAAACACCATAATAAGATAATCTATCAACAACTACTTGAAAACCCATTTTAAAAAAGGTAGTAAAAAGGTACAGCTACTAGGGATGAGGGAGGCGGGCAGCACTGGCATGGATCTAAGACCAATTCAACTATAATACTTTTTTCCTAAAGACAAGCATGGAGTTCATGTAAATCTCTCCAAAGATATTTGAGAAAATAAGGGCAGAGGATCTTAGTACAGCTTTCTCCAGAGAGTAAATAATAAGCATTTCTTCTTTTTAACAGGCCTTGTTGCTATCTGTAAAACAATACTACCAAATATGGCAATCAGATGTCATTTTAACTTGGTGCTTTTCTATAAGGACTTTTGCCTTAACATGAATGTTTTGATTGAAACACAGAAACTGAGATAAACACAGATACTGAGATAATATCTTTATATTTTCATAGGTGCAAATGATAACCATCACCTTGGGGAGATCACAGTATAGCAGGATGCCCCCTCAACCTCTTCTCAACAAAGAAACCTGCCTTTGTTACAGTCATAGCACAAGACATTTAAAAGGTAACTTCAGAATCTTTAAGATAAAAAATTCCTCAGTTGTTAGTGATAATTTCCCCAAAACACTTAAAAAATCATTTTTATCTATGTATTTTATATTTGAAACAATACCTTAATATTATTTTTACTCTTTTACAAGAAAATATACTAAGAATGTTAACAAGTTTTTCCCCAGATATTTTTCAAAAAATTAATGTAATTAAAAAAATTTTTTTAGGCCGGGCGCGGTGGCTCACGCCTGTAATCCTAGCACTCTGGGAGGCCGAGGCGGGTGGATCATTTGAGCTCAGGAGTTCGAGACCAGCCTGAGCAAGAGTGAGACCCTGTCTCTACTAAAAATAGAAAGAAATTATCTGGCCAACTAAAATATATACACATACAAAAAATTAGCCGGGCATGGTGGCACATGCCTGTAGTCCCAGCTACTCGGGAGGCTGAGGCAGTAGGATCGCTTAAGCCCAGGAGTTTGAGGTTGCTGTGAGCTAGGCTGACACCACGGCACTCACTCTAGCCCGGGCAACAAAGCGAGACTCTGTCTCAAAAAAAAAAAAAAAAATTTTTTTTGAGACAGTCTCACTATGTTGTCTAGGCTGGATGAAGTCCAGTGGCTATTCACTGGCACAAACGTAGCACACTATAGCTTCCAACTCGTGGCCGCAAGCAATCCTTACGCCTTACCAGAGTAGCTGGGACTACAAGCACTGTGCCTAGCTTTCCCCAATTATTTGTATAGAAACTCCTCAGTGTGCTCAAATAAAAATATCTCTCATTAAAAAAGCCATCCTGAGGAGAGAGTTCATTATGCCAACATCATTCTTATTTTATAGCATAACTACATTCCATAACCCAAAAATATCCATTTTTGACACACTGTTTATCACTTTCTCCTCCTTGAGCATTTCTTTATTTCCTAATCTCTTATGAGATAACAGACTATCAGGAACAAGAAACCCAGAGAGCTGAGCCCAGATGTGAGGCTACTTTCCCATGAGGGCACCTGTTGATTCCAGAAGATGTAGCTGAGGGGTTGAGAAGCTGAGCTTAAACTTCCAACAGACTCACATAGCTAGGGAGACAAAAGTAGAGTCCTAGATCCACCAAATACAGAAGGCCTCATGAACACCTCAAAATTTGGATTAGGAGCCAGGTGCAGGGACATGCACCTGTAGTCCTAGCTGAGGCTGGAATATCACTTGAGCCTAGACGTTCAAATCCAGCCTCAGCCACATAGTGAGACCCTGTCTCAAAAAAAATTTTTTTTAATTTAAAAATTTGGATTATTAGGCTTAGAGCCTACAAACAAGGGTGAATTAGAACTATTACAGCACTCACAGACTGAAATTCAGCTTCCAATCATCTCATTTCCCAGTTGGATTAAGGCAGTTTTCCCAAATTTTAGAGTAGACAAGAATTATCTGGATGATTTATGAAAACAAATTGTTATGCCCCACCCCTACAGTTTCTTCTGATTCAGGAGTTCTCAGGCGGGCCTGAGAATTTGCACATCTAAGTTCCCAGTTGATGTTGATATGCTGATCAGGGTATCACATTTGAGAATCAATGGACTAACATAATCTGACATTAGTAGTGCTCCTAGTCACTAGGACTAAAGTAAATGTATATCCTCTCTAGAGGAAGAGATTATCCTAGGCCACAAATTAACTCTATTTTTTATATGCAGTACCTACCATTCATAGGAAAGACCATGTAATCAAAAATCAGGAGAAAAAACTGATAATAGGAACAGAACTACAGGGGATAAAGATAATGGGTTAACACATTACTTTATTAGCCTTAGTAAGAGAATATAATCACTTCTGGATTTGATCACCTCTTTATACAGAAAACATACTGTTACTACTGTGGAAAGATAATGATTTAGGACTCAGATAGGACTGTCTCTCTAGCCAGGTAACTTTCCTTGTAATCATGGGGTTATTACATTAACATTAACAAAGATAGCAGATGCACATTGCCTAGCCCAAGAATGGGCATACAGGTAGGAATTCAGTAACTATTAGCTCCCAATTAGAAACACAGATATCTTCAATTAAAAAGCCCACCATATGTCATTTAAACGTTATAACTCTATCCCTATGTTTTAAAGATCATTGAGCTTAAAAAGCAAAGTAACTTTCCCAAACTAAGTAAATGGATTAGAACAAAGATTGGTCTGATTCCAAAGCCTATGCTTTCCCACACTACACTGCACGAAGAATTTTTATAGTGCTGTTTGTAGAAATATAAATGATTCTTAACAAGAGGTAAAAACACTATTATTCCAATGAAGACTGAAAACCATTAAGGTACAGAATATCTCAAAAATCAATAGAACTATACTATCAATGTCTTTATATTAATGTGGAAATTAATCCTTCCTCTTAAGAATTGTTTAAGCTAAAATTATCTATACCAATATATAGAGAGGCACATAATAGCTAATTCAACCAAGTATCTGAAGTGATCATATATTTTCAAAAATTTTTTTGAGAAAGCATTTGGGCAAAGCTATTGACAACCCAAATCACACCAAAGCAACTTATATAGAGAACTGAATTTATATAGAGAAAGAATTTGATCTATATTAAGTCAAATTTTTAAATTTCTCATTTCTGTTGCCTAGAGGTTGCTATCAAAAGCTATATATAGGCCAGGCGCGGTGGCTCACACCTGTAATCCTAGCACTCTGGGAGGCCGAGGTGGGAGGATCCCTAGAGGTCAGGAGTTCGAGACCAGCCTGAGCAAGAGTGAGACCCCGTCTCTACTAAAAATAGAAAGAATTATCTGGCCAACTAAAATATATATGCATACAAAAAATTAGCCGGGCATGGTGGCGCATGCCTGTAGTCCCAGCTACTCAGGAGGCTGAGGCAGTAGGATCGTTTGAGCCCAGGAGTTTGAGGTTGCTGTGAGCTAGGCTGACACCACGGCACTCACTCTAGCCCGGGCAACAAAGCAAGACTCTGTCTCAAAAAAAAAAAAAAAAAAAGAAAGCTATATATACTTCACTCCACAAAAATAAAACCAGTACTTCTAGCTTTGTCAGATAACTATGTATCTCATGAAAACAAGTCTTTATTATATTGTCAAATTCCCTCAGAAAAAGGTTCTCTACCATTTTATACTTAGATATATAGCTCCAGGGGTGGGAAAAAAATCATTCCACAGGAGCATCCTAGGGTATAAATCTGTAAAAATTCTCTTATCACACAATTACAAAATATAGAACACAATTCTTGTTGCCAGAAAATTCATAGACAATTGTTGAAGTAAAACACAACATAAGTTATTTTAGACCTGGTATACTTACTTCTCTTCTAATTGTTTTTATTTTCCATCATTTTATTTGGGCTCCTATCTTAGTAATCTACATCAAATTACTGGGAGGAAATAAGGTATAATGAAGTAAAAATATATACATATGGCTAATTATCTCTCAGATTAGAGCATGCCTGTTAATAAAATCAAGATGATATATGCAGTCTGAAGGTCCCTGCAAAACTTTATTCTGTCCCCCATCAGCCTAAGACAGTTTTCCAGGTAATGCAAGCACAGCATCAGAAGAACTACTGTGAAAAGATGACTCATCTGTTTGAAAACAGATCACATGACTAGAAAACCAACTATAAACATGGGCCTTACTGACGTCAGATCTGCAACTATAAACGTATCATTATTTACAAATGAACACCCATTTACAAAGGCTCAATAACACTGTGTGTAACAATGATAAAATATAGCTATTTATGGAAATCTGCTAGTGCCATGCACTATATGAATTACATAGTCTTATATAAATCTCATATAAAGTGGACAGTTATTAGCAGGCCTAGAATCTGAGATTCTGACTGATTAACTACTATAATATACCACTCACCCCAAAATGTTATACAGTAGTCCACCCTTATCTGTGGTTTTGCTTTCCATGGTTTCAGTTATACTGTGGGTCCGAAAATATTTTAATTTAACCATTCCCCTATTAGCAGATACTGAGATTGTTTCTAAAGTTTTGCTATGATATCATAATTGAATTTTTCAGAGATTGAGAATAATGTTCAGGCAAGGGAAGTACATACTAATTCACAGACGTACAAAGGAGGCACCAGGGCATAAAACATGAATGGACAGATTAATTTCTGGACTTTGGGGCATATTATAAAGCCAGCAATAGTGTATAGAGCTAAGAAGCCAAATACTCGCAAAAACAAAAATTATCTGCCATGTTCTGGTATCATAAATCATAAAGTGTGGGTGACAGTCATTTTGTTTATGGTATGGTTCCACCAATGCTTCATCCCAGTATACAGGGTTTGGTACTAATCCAAGGTTTCAGGCATTCACTGGGAGTCCTGAAATATATTCCCCATGGATAAGGGGGGATTACTGTATGCCTCTCTCAACTGGATATCAATCTACAGAGTACATTTATACAGTATAAACAAAGACACAGGGACCAGCAAACTTTTTCTGTAAAGGGCTAGAAATATTTTAGGCTTTGTTGGTCATAAAGTCTCTGTTGTATCTACTCAACTCTGTTCAAATATTCAAATCTGTTGTAGCACAAAAGCTGCCACAGACAATACATAAACAAATGAGTATGGCTATTTTCTAATGAAACTTTATTTATGGACACAAATTTGAGTTTCATATAATCTTCACATGTCATGAAATAGTATTCTTTTGATATCTTTTTCAAGTATTTAAAAATGTAAAAACCATTCCAGGTTATAGACCATAGGCTAAAGGCCAGATTTGGCCTGTAAGCCTTAGTTTGCCAACCCCTGTATTATAATATTCATTAAGTAATAAGCATAGCCAGTTACTAGAATTTAAGTTCCACAGGAACAACAACAATCAAAAACCTGTCTGTTTTGCTCCCTAGCACCTAGAACACAGTTCTCAATACATATTTGCTCCATCAATGAACATATTTCATTGAGACTGCTAAAAGTGCAAAAATTATCAAATACATGGTATCTTCTACCCAAAGTTATCACGTATCACATATCAATTTAAACAAAGCACAAGATATTCAAGAAGTTTAATACCTAAGAATTTCAGATAATAAGAGAACCTAAAAGATTCCATTAAATGACCAGCGGCATTAACAATGTGCATTAAAAGCATCTAAATTTTTAAAAACAAAATGAGAACTGAAACAGTAAAGAAAAAACTAGACACACCATACAAGAAACACACAATTTTGAAAGAGAACCAAAAGAAGTTCTACAAATGATAAATGTCATTGGAATTTAAAAAAAGAAAAAAAAAGCAATGGATGGAGTAAATAGCAGAATAGACATACAGCTGAAGATAAAAGTTAGTGAACTGGAAGCCAGAGGTGAGGAAATTACCCAGAATATGGTACAGGGATGATTTCTTTCTTTGTGCCTTTATTCTCTCCCCCACCCCTTTTTGCTTTTAAGTATAAAATATAGGTTAAAGGCTATGAAAAAAATGATGGTCCTCCTGTGTCTACTAGGAGGCCCAGAAAGAATATTGTGGAAAAGCAATATCCACAGAGATAATGGCTAAAATTTTTCATAACGAAAGACATGAATCCTTTACCTAAAGAAGCACAGTGAAACTGGAGAAGCCCAAAGGTAGAGAGAAGTTACTCTGTGAAACAGAAAGGGAAGGATATAAAGTCATTGTGAACCAAAATAAAGGCCATCTCCTAATTCCAGGATCATTTGCAAATGGAGAAAATTGCTATGCTAATGATCCATAAGGGCCTACATTATATTAGTTTAAACCAAGGTATGGAAAATTTATCAGAGAGACCTGTGTATGAGACTTCAGTCATGTCCCCATCCCTGCTTGAAGACAACTTTTAAAGGCATTTTGTTCTTTCTTTTCTTCCATGTAGTTTCCTGACTAGCTGAGAAATTATCTAAAATGTTATTACAAGTTGCAAATTATGACCCTAACCCATTATCTTCAAGTTCCTAAAATTTGCAATACAAAGAACAACGAATAGCCAATCAATATCTTATGTTATTTTAATGTAAATTCTTGGTAAACAATTTAGGAACTGCCCCCCCCCCCCCTTTTCTGAAACTGGGTCTAGCCCTGTTGCCAGGGCTCCACTATAGTGATGTCACCATACCTCACAGCAACCTCAAACTCCAGAGCTCAAATGATTCTCCTGCCTCAGGCCTCTTCAGAAGCTGGGACTATGGGTGTGCGTGTGCAACAACGCCTGGTCAATTTTCCTATTTTTTATAGTTGTACAGGCTGTTCTCCAATTCCTAGCCTCCAGCAATCCTCCCTCTTCAGCATCCTCCCAAAGTGTTACAATTACAAGTATGAACCACCATGTCCAGCACTCTTTTTTCTTTTAAAAACCTACTTGTAACTGCTGCTAATTGGAACACATATTCAGGCAACTTGAATCTATGCTCACACCTGGTCCAAATAAAGTCTCTACTTTTATTAATTTTGCCTCAGTTTCTTCCTTTAGGTTGAAAGACCTATATATTACCTACAAGCCATTCCAAATCCAGGCATACATAAAATCCTGGGATACACAGACTTTCTGTGTATAAAGGATAAACTGGCATGGACAGCTTAGCTTTAACCATGGTAATTAACTTCTAAATCCTCAATCTCCATTTTTACATTTCCCTAAAATTGATTTACTTTAAAACTCAACTGTAGAAAGGCATCTGCTTTCCCATCTCCCCTTTCACAATAGCCCTTTTCCACTTAACAACAAAAAGAAATAATTATTGTATTAGGGTCTAAACCTCCTGCAAGGAACTATTTGAAATACTGGTATCTGAACTCTCTTCTGGCATATTATACAATGGTAGGACTTGTGTCTTTCCTTGTTTTATATGTATTTCTGTTAAAGATGAAGCATGGGATAGAAATGGGGTATTTTGGTCCAAAGTAGGATTTCCTTAATTTAGTTATATTGCAAAATGAAAAAGTAAAAGTGATGAAAATTTGCATTTACTGACTTTGTATCTTCTACTCCAATTATTATTGAAAAAAAAGCATTATTCCTAGGAGAAAATCAAGGGAGAACAATTCAAAGACAGTACAGGTTTTAAAAAAAGAGAGAAAGACTGAAATCTGCTGTGCCTTATCACCACCAGCTAGAAAACTCAGGTCAAAAACCAAAGTTGTATTTTTCTTATAATTATAATGTATCTTATAATTATAATGTAAAATAATTGTCATGAAGATAGGAATTTATATGTATATTTGAAATGAAAGATGAGAACAGACTTTTTACAGATAAAAGACTGGTTTGACTATGTGAATTGTCCTTGTCAAATAAGTTATATGTAAGTAAGACCTTTTCCACAGATTAAATGAACTAAATATGCAGCTTCAATGTTTTAATACACAAACCACAAAATATAAAATATTTTACAAAAAAGTATTGTTCCTGGCCTACAGAGGACAAAAAAACAATAAACAAAAGTATTGTTTTGGCAAAAGCATACTGAAAATTAACAAGATTTCAGTTTTGCCAATGATTTGGAGTATCTGGTTAAAAAATAAACAAAAAGGAACCTAAAAGTAACAAGTATAATTCTTTAGCCACTCAAATCTTGGTGAAGTTTTTTTTTTTTTTTTTTAGTATATTTCTCCATAACTCAGAAAGCTAGTAATTCTAGTGACTGGATTACAAATTATTTTTAATTTTTAAATGTATGGTTACTATGTCACTTTTGGCATTTAATTCAAATGGACAGAACTGAATAATACCATAGTAAAATTCTTTCCATATTTATCTATTTATTATGTGACTAAGACTTCTCAGCATTTATATCTAAAAAAGAGTTTAAAAAGAAAATGTCCCCATAAATAGGTATATTATGTGTCAATTAAAAAGAAAAAGAATTCCTTTGAAAGTTTCACTCACGCGATAAATAAATATATTCATGAATACTATGAACTAAATGAATAAAAGGGAAAACATCAGCCCCATACATTTTAAAAGGAACATTTCCAATATTAGTTTACACAATAGGCTTAATAACTATAAATATTTGTAATGTACTTTTTAGATTAAGTGTTTCTTAACAATCATAACTCAATCCAGCTTTTAAAAATGTAGAAACTTTTACCAACAGAAATCTTATTTAATGTTAAATTTTAGTGAATGTGTATCTCTTTATTACAGTAAAGTACGACAGGGCAATAAAAAGATTTTCAATTACATAAAAATATATCACATTAAGTTAAAATTCTGTGGGAAAACTGAAGAGAAATATGAATTTAAGAGGGAAAAGGCACAATATAAAATTTCCAACTGTTAAAGAAGAGATGGTTCATGTATTTTTAAAATTAGATGATACTGAATAGCAAATCAGAATGCTCTTTAGAGATCACCGGACAGGCCGGGCGCAGTGGCTCACGCCTGTAATCCTAGCACTCTGGGTGGCCGAGGCGGGAGAATTGCTCGAGATCAGGACCAGCCTGAGCAAGAGCGAGACCTCGTCTCTACTAAAAATAGAAAGAAATTATCTGGACAACTAAAAACATATATAGAAAAAATTAGCCAGGCATGGTGGCGCATGCCTGTAGTCCCAGCTACTCGGGAGGCTGAGGCAGGAGGATTGCTTGAGCCCAGGGAGTTTGAGGTTGCTGTGAGCTAGGCTGACGCCACGGCACTCTAGCCCAGGCAATGGAGTGAGACTCTGTCTCAAAAAAAAGAGAGATCACTGGACACATCTAAGTGTCCTGTAGGTTTTACTTTAAAACATCAATATTTATATCCTTAAAAAAAAAACCATATACTTTCTCAAAATATTATGGGAAATCTGCAAGCAAATATATATATGTATATACATGTATAATACATGTATATATTATACATGTATTAATATATATATATGAAGACCAATGCCCTAATTTAGTGATAGAAAACATCTTTTATTTTGCCCTACGAAGTTCACTTTTTTTCTGTCTACTTAAAGAACACCTAAAAGGCAGCACTTTAGGGAACCAAGGTGTTAAATAAAGGTTAGAAGAAACACCTGTAGCATGAAAAACTCTATAGATTTGAAGTGTGAATAACTTTATAAAGAAAAACTTTACAGTATTGAGAGAAAAACATCAAATTCAATAAATTCCTAAAATTATGACAAAAGAGTTGTTGTAAAGGAAAAAAAACTCCAGAAAGACGGGAAAAAAGTAAATTTAAAAGTTCCTAAAATTCTATAAAATTATGAAATATGTGAAGAGGGTGTTATGTTCAGATCAGCACAAATTCAAGTTTGATGACATACTCTGCAAGGTTATGGGGAAATAGGAACTCTCATACAATGCTAGTGGGAACAGCAAATGTTCACTCCTATGAGTAGGGAATTTAGCAATATCTAGCAAAATTACACGTGGATTCACCCTCTGAAATAGTGAGTGCAATTCTAGGAATCTATCCCACAAACAAAGTGCACAGATATGAAAAAAATATATCCACAAGGCTTTTATTAAGGCACTATGTGTAACAGCAAAAGGCTGGGAAAAATCTCTTTTCATCAACAGGGGACGAACTAAACATCCACAGTAAATTCATCAAATGCAGTACTATGTAACAATAATAGGGATGATAAAGATATCTGAATACTCTGCTGTAGAGTGATCTACAGAATATACTTTTTTTTTCCCCCCACCCCACCAGAATATACTGTTAAGTAAAAAAAAATCAAGGTGCCAAACAATGTGGTTAGTTTCTCCAAAAAGGGTGGTATATGCTTGTATTTTTAAAAAAGAAAAAGTAATGGAAGACTAAGTCACATAATTTTTAAAACAGGTTGCCTACAGGGGAAAAGGAAGGAAAAGGGAATCAGGACAAAAACCAGATTTTTCTGAACATAACTTTTGTAGATGTGACATTATAACCATGTAAAATTTTTTTTATGTAATTATAAAATAAATGAAAATGAAAATAAAAAGGAATTCCTCAAAATAAAAAACAAAGTTAAAAACAATAAATAAACCTAATTTTCTATCCAGTTGGTAGAATAGCAACCAGGAATAAATAATTTCTAGTGACTTCAAAACAATAATTTATGGGTGGCCAAGGTAGGAGGTCACTTGAGGCCAGGAGTTTGAGACTAGCCTGGACAACATAGCAAGATCCCATCTCTACAAAAAATAAGAAAAATTAGCCAGGCATAGTGGTGTGTGCCTACAGTTCTAGCTACCTGGGAGGCTGAAGCAGGAGGGTGGCTGGAGCCCAGGAGTTCAAGGCTGCAGTGAACTATGATCATGCCACTGTATTCCAGCCTGAGCAACAGAATGAGACTATCTCTTAAAAACAAAACAAAACAAAAACCACATTAATTTAAACACACATTCTTAGTGGGACATACCTGGTGATTTCACCAAAAACAAAGAGCAAGGAAACAAACAAAATAATTTTAAAACCATTTCATTAATAATTACATTGGTATTACTATTATAAAGTACTTTTATACATCTAATAGGACAAAGCAAATAAGTAACTAAATTAACATCATTAGGAACCAAGGCTGTTAACTAAAAAGCCTTAAAAGAAAAATAATATATTTGACAACATAAGAAAATACATTTTCCCCAAGACAATAACTACCCTAAACAAAGAAAAAAGACTAGTGAAGAAACTGGGTCAAAATATTACCTACTAGTATCACAGCAAATATCACTCCAAAATACTGTATTTCACACCTATGAAACCATTATAAGATACACTATCACTGACTGTATGTACTACTGTGCAAAAAATTTTTTTATAATTAAACCATGTCATGCTACTATTATAAGATTCATCTAGATTTCAGAGATGGCAAAATGTAGGAAAAAAGTGTCTTAGATTCCATATAAAAAGAATTCCAGCTGGGCATGATGGCTCATGCCTATAATCCCCGCTACTCAGGGCTGCTTGAGCCCAGAAGTTGGAGGCTGCAGTGAGCTACAATCATACTGCTACACTTCAGTCTGGGCAACAGAGTAAGACCCTGTCTCTAAAAATAAAATAAAAAGAATTGCTATAAATAATATTCTAAAGACCAAATAGAAAAATGGGCAAAGGATATTAACTGACAATTATCAAAAAAGAAATAGAAATGGACTATACAAATGAACAGGTGTTCAATCTCACTCATAAAAGAACTGTAAATTAAGACTACATTCAGATACTATTTTTCATTAGCAAAGATGAAAAGGTTAATAACACTAACAAAAGTGAGGGGAAACAAGTACTTTCAGATACTACTGGTAAAAAGTGTTAATCAGGTATACCAAAAGAAGAAATGTACCTGTCCTGATACAGCAGCTCTACTTCTAGCAAATCACCCTACAGATGTGCTTGCATGTGTGCAAAAGAACCCATATAGCAGGCTAATTTATACATTGTATTAGGAAAAAAATTAAAATTGGCAACACTGTAAATATCTGTCATGGTGGCACTGATTAACAGTACTTCATCCAATGGAATACTATGCACTCATTGAAAGGAATGAGGGTGCTTTTTAAAGGCTCTTATGAATGGTCTCTGTGATAGAAAAAACTCCCGTCAAACTGTGCTTTCCTCTAAACTCCACAACAATCAACACAGAAGACTTCTGTGACCAAACGTAGGGTTTTTCCCCACACACCAAGCAGCAGATTCCAGCTAGGTGTCCTCTAATTCAATTCCAACATTATCTACCCCAAGATAGCAACAGATTGACAGCTCAGTCACCAAAACTGACTCCTCTTTCCCTCCAGTTGCCAACTTCAGAACTTCTGACTGACTAGCTTCAAAAATGGGGTTCCCATGATCCCATCCGTGTTTGATTAATTTGCTAGAGCGGCTCGTAGAACTCAGGGAAACATTTATCTATGTTTACTGATTTATAACAAAGGATATTACAAAAAGATATACATGAAGAAATGCATAGGGTGGGGTCTGGGGGAAGGGGCACAGAGCATGCCACCCTCCGGGAACCTCCACATGTTCAGCTATCTGGAAGGTCTCTGAACCCAGTCCTCTAGGGTTTTTACGGACAATCGGACAATCGTGTGGAAATGTGATTAGCCTTCAGGGTATATCGTGGGACCCTCTCTGGAATGAGGGTCTTATGACCCACAATCAGAAAGGCAGGGAAGCCAGAGAGATTGTTTCCTGAGGCCTAAAGAGCCCCAAGATTAAACAAGGACTATGGGAGTTATGAGCCATGAACCATGGACAAAAACCAATATATGTGTAACACCACAGTCTCTAAGACATATTAAATTAAAGTAAGATCAGAAAAACTGTGCATAGTATATTACCAATTGTGTAAGGGGGGAAATATATATTTTCTTTATAATGTATCAAATATTTCTGAAGGGATAAACAGGAAACTGGGAACACCCTTTGCCTCTGGGGTTGGGAAGTAGGTGGTTGAGGCTTACAATTAAAAAATATTAAGTCTTCTTTGAGGTAACAAATTTTAGTATATAACCTAAAAAAAAAAAAATTTTTAAAGTAACACTTGCCTTTTTTCCTTTTGAGGTCTCAGAATCCTCATCTTCATCTATACTCAGAAGATTTGCTCCACTACATAGAAAATAAAGGGAAAAAACCTTAGTAATAATCACAATCCGTACAGTAAATTCAGAAGTTTTATCATCCATGTTCACCTAATTCAGGGAATCAGCAAACTTTTTCTGTAAAAGGCCAGAAAGTAAATATTTTAGGTTTGCAGGCCATATGGTTTCCATAGCAACTACTCATCTTTGCCATTGTAGTATGAGAACAGCCATAACTTATAAATGTGGCTATGTTCCAAGAAAAATTATTAATAAAAATCAGGTAATAGGAAAGATTGAGCCCATGGGCCATAGTCTGCTGACCCCTACCACAAATGAACACATAATTTTGTTTTTTTAAACTACGGATTTTATTTATTCTCACTCATTTTTCCTTTCTGTCTTGGTTTGACAATAACAGAGGATAGAGAAACAAAGTGAAGAAGAAACAAACTGGTAAGGGAAGAAAACCTTAGCTAATCAAAAGGAAGTAAGTCCAATGCTACTACCATAGTAAATTAGTTATACTTCCATCATTCTTAGAAATATCAACACTTCACTGAGAATCATTGTACTGAGATTCTAAAAGATCAGACTAATATATCTATAAACAGCTCATGTTAATCTCAACATATTCAAAAAGCTGAAGTCCCTTAGGACCCATGATGAACCAAAGAGCACAATTCATAAAGGAGATATATAGGACAGCTAGCACCTTAAAAGACAATTTTTCAATAATATAACTATGACAAATCTGCCAACAAAGAAAATCAAATACACCTTTTTGAAGACAAGTCTACTAAAGTATTTATAGTAAAATGCTAGCTATTTATAATAAAAATGTTTTGTTTCATTACTGCTTAGATACATCCCAACTTTTTAATGCTAAAAATTCTCTCTGTAAACACTGTACAAAAATATTCAAAAAGTGGTATACTTTCTATTTAGCTTAAGTTCAGATTTAAAATTTTAATTTTTCAAAACTGTATAAATACTGAATTTAACATAAAATATTTTATATTAAAAAATAATCAGAAAAAAGAAAAAAGAAATGAAAGAAAGAAGATCATAAAATACTGACTTAAAATGAGAAACTTACCAGTTCAAAGCTCTCCTTCAAATAAAACTTCACTTCAGGTCAACATCTCATAGGTGAAGGCACATAAAGTGGTAATGATGAATGGAGCTGTTGCCCAGACAGAAGTGAAGCACCTACAATATTTAGCCAATATACTCTGAATGACTTCTTGTATAAAAATTTCTAAAAACTATTCATAGTTTTGGTAGAACTTTGTGTATATATTATTTGTGTTTCTCTGAATTTGTTGTTTCTTTTGGCCAGCAGAAAACTAGATAAATAAATCAAAAACTAAAAACAATGTTGAATTTGTAATACAAATCTCATGACATTCACAAAGGTCTATTAAAACTATTATTTAAAATTTTTACACAGCAGTCATTCCAAGTACGTCAACAAAGTGTAATGAACACTTTGCTTAACTTCTGTCTGGGTAAACACCTGTGTTTATCATTTATAGCGGTTCTGCTTTCTCTGGTGAGAATCTGATCTAAGATGGATGTGGTGGTCACAACTGGGGAAGAAAGATACTGTAGTACTTAAACTTTCATACAAAATCCAAGAGTCTTATCTGGGTTCACTTACTCACGATAAATGGTAGCTTTTCAAATTACTGTCTAAACAGACCGCCTTTTTGAAAAACAACAACAACAAAGAAAAACTATTTCCTTAATTTGAAATCTTCTGTTGTATGGTCAATTTTTAATCATCAGGTTATGTGTATTATATGTATATATTTACACATTTCAAACTATTTACCAATAAAGAATTGTGTTTTCTTTTCCTTAAGGCTACTATAAAAGAGTCAATGTTTTCTTAAGTAAAGAATACCACACTCTTAAAACTCTTGCCATGGAATATAAATTGTTTTTCTATGAAAAGTTTCATTCTTATAAAATATCTGAGGGAAAAAAAATCCTTACTCTTTATCTGTATCTCCTTCACTTTCTTCTTCATGATCAAAGCTCCAATTATTTTTAAAACCTCCATCTCTCTTAGATTCTGATCTAGCCAAAGCTGAAATAAAAACAAACTGAGATAAGTATTCATTAATATAGCTATTCAATATAAAACAAATTTGAGCATTTCCCAAGCTCTTTGATTATTCTAGATTTTCTCTTAATTTGCTTGGCTTTTGTCTATTTCTTATAAATATTAATATCCTATTAATAAAGAGAAAAAGAACACATTAAAATTTATTTTTACTAATTTACAGGCATCCATATATGTGTGCCTGCTACACAAAGAAGCTCAAATAAGTAAGATATAATAATAAAAATGGAGGGTACATTACTATATATGATTATATAAAATCAGCCCCAAATCTCAATCTTTGATCAGTGATTCTAGAAATCAGGACCTATAAATAGTCTGCTTGCCTTATTTATAAGAGCTATATCTAGACCACAAGACTTTTCCTTAAACTCAATCATCCCTGCCTTTCAATAGAAGAAAAATAAGACAAGGCTTTCTGTGTTAGCAAGATGGTTAACTTGATGACCCGAAAAACTCAAAATCAGAACACCAAATACGCCCATTACGAGTTAAAAATTTTTTTATAAGTACACAGCTGAAACACTGTGAAACCATAAACAACTATTAATAGACAGTGGGACCCAGAGAGACAAATGAAGTTCCAAAGCTGGCATTTCTCTTCATGCCATTTAACAAAAACCTGATGTCTTAGAGCTTGGGCTTTAAGATTAAATTCAGGGACCCAGCAAGATGAGAGGTTGGATTGCAAACCAGAAGACCTGAAGGGCAACAGTCTGACTGGGAGAACTAAGAAAAATAAAAGAAACTCACTGAAGAAAGAGTGGAGATAACTACGGTATCTTACCCTTGGCTCTGGCTTTTTGAGTTGAACTAAAGACAAAGTGTACCCCACCCTACCATCAGAGCTACTGTCTGAATGTTTGTGTCCCCCCCCATTTATGTTGAAATTTCAACACCTCTTGACGGTATTAAGAGGTGGGGCCTTTGGGAGGTGATTAGATCCTGAGGACAGAGCCCTCATGAATGGCATTAGTATACCCTTATAAAACAGGCCCAGGGGAGCTTGTTTGCCCCTTCCATCACAGAAAGCCCTACTGGTGAGAAAGTGGGCCCTTACCAGACACTGTCAGACATGTTGACCTGACTTTCCAGGCTCCTAAACTGTGAGAAATAAATTTCTGTTGTTTAAAAGCTACCCATCTTTGGTATTTTGTTACAGCAGCCCAAATAAACTAAGATAGTTAGGAAATTCCTAATCATAAGCCAACAATTAACTAAGGTTTGTGGCTAGAATTTTCACAACCTATGTGGCCCAGAAAAGTCCACAACTAGCTGATTAAAACAGCTTCATAAGAAAAGATCCTCAACTAGGGAAATGTAAATCAAAACCCTAATGAGCTACTACTGTTCACCCATTAAGACAGCTATTATTATTATTTTTTTTTTTTTGAGACAGAGTCTCACTCTGTTGCCCAGGCTAGAGTGAGTGCCGTGGCGTCCTCCTAGCTCACAGCAACCTCAAACTCCTGGGCTCAAGCAATCCTACTACTGCCTCAGCCTCCCGAGTAGCTGGGACTACAGGCATGCGCCACCATGCCCGGCTAATTTTTTTTTTCTATATATTTTTAGTTGGCCAGATAATTTCTTTCTATTTTTAGTAGAGACGGGGTCTCGCTCTTGCTCAGGCTGGTCTTGAACTCCTGACCTCGAGTGATCCACCCGCCTCAGCCTCCCAAGTGCTAGGATTACAGGTGTGATATTATTATTTTTTAAATGGAAGTAACAAGTATTGGCTAGGATGTGGGAGAAACTGGAACCCTCGTGCATTCCTGGTGGGAATGTAAAACAGTACAGCCACTGTGGAAAACAATGTGGTAGTTCCACAACAAGTTAAACATAGATTTACCATATGATCCAGCAGTTCCACTTCTAAGTATCTACCCAAAATAATTGAAAGCATGAACTCAAACAGACACTTGTAAACCAATGTTCACAGCAGCATTATTCATGATAAGCCAAAAGGTGGAAACAACCCAAATGTCTATCAACAGATGAATGAATAAACAAAATAAGTAATGTGGTATGTGTGTACACACACAAATACACCAAATACACAATGGAATAATATTCAGCCATAAAGGAATGAAACTTGGATACAGGCTACAACATGGATGTACCTTGAAAACATTACACTAGGTGAAATAAGCCACATACAAAAGGACAAATACTGTATGATTCCATTTACATGAGGTACCTATATGAGAATAGGCAAATCAGGCCAGGAGTGGTGGCTAACACCTGTAATCCCAGCACCTTGTGAGGCTGAGGCAGGAGGATCACTTGAGCCCAGGAGTTAGAGACCAACCTGAGCAACAAACCAACCGAGACTCTGTCTCTACAAAAATAAATTAGCTGAGTGTTTGGGAGGCAGGAGGATGGTTTGAGCCCAGGAGTTTGAGGTTGCAGTGAGCAATCATTCCACTGCACTCTAGCCCAGAAAATAGAGTGAGACTCTGTCTCAAAAAAAGAAAAAAAGAATAGTCAAATTCATAGAGACAGAAGTAGAAAACACGTTACCAGGGGCTGTGGGGGCCGGTGGGCAGGTGCAGGGGGGAGGGGATATGGAGAATTATTGTTTAATAGATACAGGGTTTTTGTTTGAGATGAGCAAACAGTTCCAAAAATGGACAGTGGTGGTGGCTGCACAATTGTGAATGTACTTAATGCCAATGAATTGTACAAATGTACACCTAAAATAGTTAAAATGGTAAATTTTATGTCTATTTTACCACAAAAAAAATGTTTTTAAAAAGAAAAAAAGCTTCAAAATGACTAACAGAAGCAAACATAAGTCCTCCCCAAAATATATAAAACTTCAATATAAGCCTCAAAAAAAGTTTCAAAAAATATCAAGAAACAGGAGAAAACAAGTCGTCAATAGCAAATCTGAAACTTCTTTAAAGTGTACTGAGGTTGAAAACGTAAGTAAATAAATAGTAGATAATGAGAACAAAGTTTCTTCCTGTCAGAGAAAGAAGCTATAAGTAAGCAAGAGGGAAAAGCTAAAAGGAACGCTGTGATGCGGGATTACAGTCAGAACTCAGTCACTGAATTCATGTTTATTTAACACATATATAGGTGGATATATACGTGTTGTAACATGGGTTAGTATATAGAGCTATGGCTCTGTTCTCTGACAAGGTCTAGAAGCAGTGACCAGATCTTTGTTTCTAAGTACCATTCTCTCCAATAAAAGGAGCCAGGGCTCCTAAGAGAAATGACTGAGTGTAGGGTAGAGGTAGGAAAAATACAAGATGAACATGGAGTACTGTGCAGTGTCAGAATGCAAGAAAGCGCTTTTTTGAAAAAGAAAAGATGAAGGATGACAAAAACTTACAGAAATCAACCTGAAAGAATTCCCAATAGCTAAAGTTGGAACAATTTTAGCAAAACTAAGTAATAGCATTGGGTTTTAAATATTCCTGAATTCATACTGACAAAAACAAATGATTTAATAAATAAATAAATGGAGAGAAGGGGCACATCCTCCTTACAGAATTCCAAATAATGTATGCACAGACTACCTTCTCCAAAAGACAGAACTGAATTCTCCTTACCTTAAGTATGGGGGCTAGACTTGGTAACTTACTTCAAAAGAATAGATCATAAAAAGGGGAAAAAACAAATTGATGGTGGAGAAATCTGACAAACACCATCTCAGATAAATGATCAAGGGTGACATCAACAGTGACATATCATATTCGTGGAATGTATACTTTATGGTGTGCTGAAAATGGTATGCTCTGCGGTCTTCTTCCCCAAAATTCATAATGCCAGTTGAATCACAAAAACATCAGACAAACCCAAATTGAGGGACACCATACAATATACCTGACCAGTACTCTTTAAAACTCTCAAGGAAAGATTGAGAAACTGTCAAAGAACACAGCAGATGACTAAGGAGACATGACAACCAAATCCAAATTCCTAGATTGGACTCTGGAACACAGAAAGGGCATTAATGGGATCACTGGTGAAATCCAAATAAAGTCTGTAGTTTACATAATAGTATGATAGCAATGTTAAATTTCCTAGTTTTGACAAAGGTAAAATGGCTATATTAGGTGGTAACATTAGTGAAAGCTGGGTGAAAGTTATACAGAAACTCTCTATTCCATCTTTGAAACTTCTCTGTAAAAGTATTCCAGAATAAGTTTAAAACATTGAATGTAAAATGAACCTCTGTTTCAAAAGTCAAAAGAGATGTTATAATATTTATCCACTAAAGGAACTAGGGTTCTGCACACACAATTCTAACAAACCTCATCATACAATTTCCTAACTGGTGGATTAGAATCTATTAATACAAATAAGTGAAAGAATAATCTCATGGAAGAGATAAATGCCAATGAGAGGAAATAAATTATAAACCATAAGTTTAGGGCAACCTGGAGTAGGGATAAAAACTTAAAATCCTCAAAGTCCTTGAGAGTACATTTCAATATCCCACTATGGTTGACATTTGTACCTATGAGAGTGAAAAATTACGTCCACTATACTCTACTTACAAAATTAAGGAGGGGAAGAAAAGAAAAAGATTAAGAGATCACAGTTAGGCCGTACGCCTGTAATCCTAGCACTCTGGGAGGCCGAGGCGGGAGAACTGCTTGAGCTCAGGAGTTCAAGACCAGCCTGAGCAAGAGCAAGACACCATCTCTACTAAAAAATAGAAAGCAATTAACCGGACAACTAAAAATATATAGAAAAAAATTAGCCGAGCATGGTGGCACATGCCTGTAGTCCCAGCTACTCGGGAGGCTGAGGCAGGAGGATTGCTTGAGCCCAGGAGTTTGAGGTTGCTGTGAGCTAGGCTGATGCCACGGCACTCTAGGCCAGGCAAGAGAGTGAGATTCTGTCTCAAAAAAAAAAAAAAAAGAGATCACAGTTAAATATCACAAACTAAATACATAGATTTTTCTCCATATCCTCCACTAAAATGACAATAATGGAAAGATGAGAAAAAACAAACCCGTAAGAACAAAAAGAACCCAGAGAGGAGATAATAGTAGATGAGAGATGTAACAAAAGTGATAAAAGATGAAAATTTGATAGATGGGTAGGAACTAATTTAGTTGACCAAAGAAAGCAAACATCCAAATGCCTATGAGGGCATGAATTACCAAACTGACACAAAAAGCAAAAGATTTTAACATTACTATAGCAATAAAAGAAATTGAATTATTACAAATCTTCCCACAAAGACGAACTAAGGTTCAGAAGTCTTTGCCAGTAATTTCTTCTAACTTTTAAGAAATAGCACCAATCTTATCTAACCTTTTCCAGAAAATAAAAAAGGAACACTTTGCAGCTCATTTTATGAAGTTAGACTAGTTGATCCCAAAATTGATGACATTCAAAGAAGAAAAATTATCAAGCAATCTCACATGAAAACAGATATAAAAGCCTAAATAAAATATGAGCAAAACAAATCCAATAATACATAAAGAATAAAACATTACAATTACATAGGGTTTATTCTAAAAAGCAAGAGTTAACATTTAAAATCATGAATGTGGCTGGGCTGGGTGGCTCATGCCTCTAATCCTAGCACTTTGGGAGGCCAAGGAGGGAGGATTGCTTGAGGCCAGGGATTTGAGACCAGCCTGAGCAAGAGCAAGACCAAAGAGCAAAAAATAAAAAAATTAGCGGGGTGCAAGACCAAGAGCAAAAAATAAAAAAATTAGCGGGGTGCAGTGGTACGTGCCTGTAGTCCCAGCTACTTGGGAGGCTTAACCAGGAGGATGGCCTGAGTCTAGGAGTTTGAGATTGCAGTGAGCTATGATGACACCACTGCACTCTAGCCCAGGAGACAAAGTGAGACCCTGTCTCAAAAAATTAAAAAAAAAAAAAAAAAAAAAAAAGGACAGAAAATCATGAATGTAATTCACAATACCCATTCACAACAAAACAAAAACTCGGCAAACCAGGAATAGGAAGGAACTTCCTTAATCTGAAAAAGAGTAATTCAAAAAACCTTCAGTAAACACCAAACTTCCCCCCTGCAGTAAGTTACCAATATATCTATTCAAGTACATAGATAGTGAAGGTCCTAGTTGGTGCAATACAGCAAAGGGAGAAAATGCCCATGAAGGGTGGGGAAAGCAAGAAAACGCATTCATGTACAGAACCCCAAAAAAGCTCAAAAATTGGAGACAGTAGGTAGATCTGATGGAAAGAAGGACTTCTTTTTTTTAAGAACATATATTTAGTAACACCTGGGTATGGTGGCTCACACCTGTTGTAATCCCAGCACTTTGGGAGGCCTAGGCAGGAGGATTGCTTTAGGCCAAGAGTTCAAGATCAGCCTGGGCAACATAATGAGACCCCATCTCTACAAAAAAAGTTTTACAAAATTTTTACCCTCTGCAAAAAAATTTAAAAATTAGCCAGGCACAGTGGCATGTCCCTGTAGTCCCAGCTACTGAGGAGGCTGAGGCAGGAGGATGGCTTGAGCCCAGGAATTCATGGTTACAGTAAAGGAACATATATTTAGTAGATTGTAAACTAATAAATGTATAAGGAAGGATGTTATAAGAAAATCATCATTTGGGAACCATTATACTAATATCTGATTAAGGCATGAATCAACAATGCTTATTAAAACTAGTAGATGAAATCTGATGAGAAACAATATGTTTATATTGTCTCAAACCATCTCTCCATGCAGTATTTATTAATTACAAGGGAAAAGATAGTACCTTTCAGTAGAGAAATCTGTCAACCACCACCTTAACTATGTGATCAAAGTTACCTTCACCAGTAGTAGAACAAACTGACATCATGGGCCTCTAGATACGACACACTGAGAAGAACATAAGATCATTCCTATGACATTCCTTATTAAAAAAAAATGTATAACCTCAATCTAATCATAAGGAAACATCAGATAAACCCAAACTGGGATAAACCCAAACTACAAAATAACCATCCTCTTTACTTTAAAAATGTCAAGGTCAAGAAAGACAAAGAAAGCCTGAAAATCTATTTGCAGATTAAAGGAGACAAAAGGGACATGACAAATAAGTGTAATACATGATTCTATATTAGATCCTGAACCAGAATTTTTTTCTTTTGCTATTAAGGAGCATTTTTAGGTCAACCAGTGAAAGCTGACTAAATAATAGTATTTTTATCAATGTTAATTTTCTGATTTTCATAACTGCACTGCAGTAATTTAAGAGACTCTATAGTTCCTAAAGAAAAGTAGAGGAGGTGAGACACAGTAATTAGGGGTAAGTGGGCAGCATGTCTTAGATTTACTTCCAAATGGTTCAAAAAAAGTATGTATGTTTATATAAATATATATACAGTCATGTGTCACATACAACGTTTTGGTGAATGATAGGCAGCATATTTGATGGCAGGCCCATAAGATTATAATACTGTATTTTTACTGTACCTTTTCTATGTCTAGATATGTTTAGATATACAAATATTAATAACCACTCTGTTACAACTGCGTATGGTATTCACTACAGTAACATGCTGTACAAGTTTGTAGCCTAGGAGCAATAGGCTATACCATATAACTCAGGTGTGTAGTAAACTATGCCTGCTAGGTTTGTGTAAGTACCTCTGTAATGTTCATACAATGACAAAATCACCTAAGATGAATTTCTCAGAACATATCCCTGTTAAGTGACACATGACTTGAAAGAGAGACTATGATAAAACAATTGTGATAAACATTAATAAACATATGGAGGAAACAAGTGAGAGATAAATGGGAATTCTCTGTACTGCTCTTACAATCTTCCTGTCAATGTAAAATTATTTCAAAATAAAAAGTTAAAAAATTTAAAGAAAACATAAGGAATATATAAAAAAACTACACAAAACCAAGATTTTCAAATCCTGTTCCCCCAGCCTATATAGCTGATTGGCCCTCTCCTACCCTGACACAAAAACTAAAGACATGGACAGAAATTAATAAAACAAAAAATAAAGTTATAATACAGAGAAGACCAATAAGAACAAAGGATTTCTTAAATTAAAAAAAAACACAAGCCATTAAAGAAAAACAAATGACTGCATTAAATAATTATGTTTATAAAATTATTCCACACAAAAAAAATAAGACAAGTCATAATTTGGTAAGAGATATGTTCAATCTATATAATCCAAACAAGAATTACTATCCAGAATATATAAAGAATATCAATATTCCAACAGGGAAAAAAATGGGCAGAAGATATGAACAAGCAACTCGGAAAAAGCATAAACATATTTTCTTCTTATATATATATAAAGAAAAGATATTCAGAGTATTTTGTTTAGTTTATGGATGCATCACAAACACATAGAATAGGGACTAACACTAGGTTGGCACTCAATAAATATTTTTTAATGTTAAATGAACAATGAATAATTTTTTTTTAAATACAGCAACAAAAATACTCAACCTCACTACAAATCAGAGTATTATAAATTCAAACCATTTGTGTATGTAAACCCCATCAGACTGGCAAAAATTAACACATCAAGTGGGTGACAATGTGTAGAAACAGGAAAACTTAAAAACTGCTTCTAAAACCACTTTGGAGATCAATCTGGCAACACCTAGTGAAGCTGAAATTGCACATGCCCTAGGACTTAATCATTCCATTGCTACAGGATACTCTAGGTTAGGAGTCAGCAAACTAGGACCCAGCCAAATCTGTCTTGCTGCCTGTTTTTAATGGGCTCATGAGCTAAGAAAATGGCTTTTACATTTTTAATACTTGGCAGAAAAAAATCAAAAGAAGAATGCTTGATACTACATGAAAATTACATGAAATTCAAGTGTCACTATGCATAAAGTTTTATTGAAACACAGCAATGCTCATTTCTATTATCTCTGCCTTCTCACTGAAATGGCAGTGTTGAGTAATTGCAATAGAGACTGTATGGACTGCAAAGTATAAGGTATTTACTATCTGGCTCTTTACAGAAAAAGGTGGCCACCCTTTGCCCTAGAGAAACACACATGTGCACAAGGAAACAAATCTTAAAAAAAAAAAAGTTCATAGTAGCAATATGAAACATACTAAAATGTTCATAGTAACAATGTATGTAAGAGTAGAAAGTTGGATACAATCTAAATCTACACAAATACAAGAATGTATAAATAAGTTACTATAGTCATACCATAGAATACTAAATGACAATGAAAATGAAAGCACTGGAACTATTTTTATCAACATTGTTGAATCTCTCCTACAACGCTATAAAAGAACAAACACACTATGGCATGCTATAAATTCTAAAACATGCAAAACAATGATACATATAATTGTATATACATAGTCTTATATATGGTTCTGAGATACATACATAAGGAATAAAGTATAAAGAAATCCATGAGAACAACTACTAACTACCAAATTAAAAATGGTGGTTACCTCTGGAGGGGAGGAAAACCCAAAAAATAAAACGGAAAAACCAAATGGGCGGGCGGGTGGGGAGTTGGGGTTTACCACAGCTTCAGTTTCAGCTGTTGGTAATGTTTTCTTCTTTAGGCTAGGAAGTAGAACACAGAGTTTGCTATATCATTCTTTATATTTCACACAGATGTGAAATATTTCCTAACAATTTTTAAACTATCATTGTTAAGATTTTACAACAACAAAGATTATGATTAAAAAATTTTTTCCCTAAAGATAGGGTCTCATTCTGTCACCCAGGCCAGAATGCAGTGGTGTGATTATAGCACACTGCAGCCTCCAACTCCTGGGCTCAAGTGAGTCTCCTAAGTAGCTGGGGCTACAGGCACATGCCACCATATCCAGCTAATTTTTCATATTTATTTAAAGACGGGGTCTCAATATGTTGCCCAGGCTGGTCTCGAACTTCTGGCCTCAAGTGATCCGCTCACACTGGCCTCCCAAAGTGCTGGGATTATGGTGTGAGACACCACATCCAGCGGTCCTTTTTATGAGGGCCACTGAGAGAAAACTGCTCCCGTGTTTTTACTGTCAAATGGATATAGTACAGGTTATCTACCATTTTCTGTAATTGCTGTCATTTTTTTACCTGATGTTAGCAACCGCAATTTGCAGTTGACAATAATGAATCATGCATTGTTTCATCACTTCACATAATGCAGCTTAAAGTGTGTTGTAATTGTGAGCATTAACAGTCTGTCCTTGACTTTGTGGATTAACCAATGTTTTGCATCAAGATATTGTTTAATTTTTAATATTGTTAAAGTTTGGCTATGTTTTCTAAGAGTTTAGGTAATGAAAATGAGAAAGTATACAATAACAACTCCAGCATAACCCAGACATCACTGACAGAAAAAAGGAAAGGAAGGAAAAGTTCTAACAAACTTCTTCTTTTTTTCTTACTTATGCTTGCCTTATTTCAGAAATTCCTAATCAACTAACTAAAGGTTAAACTAATAACTGTTTCTGTTGCTATTGATACTTTTGAAACAAACTACAAATTGTTTAATTTAAAATATTTATAATTTTTTTCTTTTTGCATTTTTTTAATTTTTCGTTCTTTACCTGACACATACCTGGGTGCTTACAAATTGTGCTGCCCACCTTGTTTTTTCTTTCTTTAGCTTCCTAAACTGTCCAAAATTTAGAAACTTTGGATTTTGTAAGAATTGTCATTTTCAGGTATAAGAAATAATATGACTGTTGAAAGACTGGGGAAAAAAATACCAAGTAAGTATGAGAGACGTAGGATAGCTGTATAGATTAAAGATGACTACAAATTCTGTGCCATTCTCATTGAATGGTGGGTCTACTTCCCCTGCCCTTGAATCTGGCTGACTCTGTGACTTTTTGGACAAAACAACATGGCATAGGTGACACTGTGATTTCTGAAGTTGGGCCTTAAGAGATCTGTGGCTTTCCCCTTTTTCCCTCTTAAAGTGCTCCTTCATCAATAAAGGATAATTCTCCATAATTACTTACTATTTTGTTAAATATTGTTACTTATCCTCTTGTTCAATCTCCTCTCCCTTTTGGGGAGGGGCAGGGAAAGGAGGTAAGAGGAAGAGTGGGGAAGCAAAAAGATAAGGAGGGGAGGAAGGAAATGCTGAAGAAAGCTGAAGCGGTAAGTCAGGTCGCAGGCTCCAGTTCTGATTTCCCCACTAACTTGCTCTGGATCACATAACCATTCTATACCTCTTGAGTTCCTCAAATATCCAACATACTTTTATAATGGCAACAGGAACAACCAATTTATGAAAGTCTAGGTAAGTGGAGGACATAATTTCATTCTCTTTCCTCTCTCATCATACCAATCAACCTACAATATCAAAATTAGTTAATATCTAGCAAAAGAAAGGTAGTAAGTAAAAGAAAAACAATAAAAACTGAAATTCAAATAAAAGAGAAGGCAAGAAAAGAAGCAAGGAAAATTTGTTCTTTTTCTTTTCTCTATCTGCTCAGAGAAGAAATAAAATAATACCAACTAACACAGGGGCTTAACACATGCCTTGAATGGTTTTGAGTATTTAATATATATTAACTCATTTAATTCTCATGGCAATCTTATAAGGTAACAATTATTAACCATATTTCACAGATGAGAAAACAGAGAGTTTACATAATCTGTCTACAATTAATAAATAATAGAGTCAGATGTTGAACCTCAGGATTCTGGCTTATAAATTCATGCTCTCAATGCATTTCTAATGAAAATCACTTTTATTCCAAGTGAGGTTCTACTCTACTGTTTCACACAAGTACATGAAATCCACTGATAAACAGAATTTATCACTTCAACGGCATGAAACCAGGAAGTAAACATACTTAAGGAGTAAATAAGGAATGACACTATGATGTAATTTCCAAAAGTCATGCAATCAAAAGAAAAAGAGGTGTATTCCCCTGAGTTGGCAGAAACTAAAAACCTTGCTCATACTCCATGGAATGCCAATCATTTAGGAGAAATTGTGCTTTCGTCCAACAGATGGTGTGAAGTATTTACTGTCCCCAGTAAAACTGGAAAACTGATTGGATTCTGAACTGAGTTTACATATAAAAGTATAGCTAAGTGGAAATGGAAAAGACTTTTCATTTGGAGACAAGCATTTTTGCTGCTACCTCTAAGAAAGACAACACTGCAATAGTTTAACATAGTCTTTTCAACCACATTGTAGACAAGGTTCATAAAGCGAGAGAGACCCAAAATGAAAAGGAAAACAAACTAAAGTAGTAATATATGTACATTAGAAAGGAGAAGCAGAAAAAAAAAATGGGAGAAAATATAGGTGAAGCAGTTCAGTTGGTAAAGAAACAAAAAAAGGCAAAGGAAAAGAAAGCTAGATATGAACAAGTGCAGTAGGAAAAAGAAGAAACCAATGAGAGTAAGTAGACTTGTTAGAGCTGCCACAGAGGAAACAAGAAGATAGAGAACATCAAAAGAAAAGTTAACTACCATTACCTTTGCCCTATACTGCAATCATCTCCTAAGTGGTCTCCCTGATAATCTTTTGCCCCTTTCTAAAGCTTTATCCAGGTGGTAGCTAATTACCTTTTTTGAAACAAATTTGATGATGTCACCTCCAGCCTCGTCTTGCACCACTCTCCATGTTGGCATCATATCTAACTCCTTTAAGTTCCCCAAACATCTCATGCTCCCCTATTTTATTCCCTCTGCCTAGAAAGCTCTGTCTCCCCACCTTCCCTTATCCTACACACCCTTCAAACTATGCTGATTAGATCCAATTCTCATCATTACAGGTTGAGTATACCTTATCTGAAATGCTTGGGACTAGAAGTGTTTCAGATTTCAGATTTTGGAATTATACTAGTTGAGCATCCCAAAACCCAAAATCTGAAATCCAAAACAGGCATTTCCTTTGAGTGTCATGTTAGTGCTCAAAAAGTTTTGGATTTTGGAGCATTTCACATTTCTGGATTTGGGATGCTTGACCTGACAATTGTAATCTTCCATTTACAAGTGTAGTTATCTGATTATTGATTCTCCTCACTAGACTGACTGAAGACTTTATGGAGAAATCATGTTTTTTCCCCTCACCATCGTGCCTCTCAGTGCAGTGCCATGCCTACAACATAGTAGGTACTCAATAAATACCTGTTGAACAAATGAACAAACACAGAAGAGAAACCTGCCAAAACCATCTATCACAAGTAGAAAAGGGGTATGAGACAACAGTATGTGAATAGAAGTGAAAGAAACAAGTCAAAGAGGGGAAAGTAAAAAATTCAACACAAGCTATGACCTAATGAAATTCATACAATTTTAATGTGATAGATATTATACGAACAAAATAAAGAAGGTACAATAGTAGCCAGTAGGTCTCCTTTTCCCTAGAGAAGCTACAAAAGGAAACAAAATTAGAATTTCACTTAGTTACAAGGATATAAAATATATTGTAGAACAAAGATATCAAATAGGCATCTCAAATAAAATACAACCAAGCAGTACTATTAATTTCCTTCTTATTCCTCTGCCAGTCTACTCTATTTCAGTAAATGGCATTATCTCCCAAATACTTCAAGGCAAAACCCTTCAATTCCTCACTTTCTCTGATCCTCATTGTACAACTCATCAACAAGACCTGTAAGCTCTATATCCAAATATAGCTTCAATCTATCCACTTCTCCTCCCCAATTTTCATTGCCACCATCCTAATTCAAGCTGCTATCATTTCTACCTAGACTACTACAGTGTTATCCTAACTTATCTCCTTGTTTTTAATGTTGATTTTCTCTAAGTAATTCCACAGAGCAGCCAAAGTGATTTTTCAAAATCATGACACCTCTTTGCCTCAAACTCTTTAATGACTCCCCACGACCGAAAATGAAATAAAAATTCTTCATGATCCTGCAGGACAGATCTCTCAAATCACTCTCTCCTTTGCTTGGTGCATTTCAGCCATAATGACCTCCTTTTCGTTTATCAAATGAAACCATATATCACCTTTGAACCTTCACACATATCATCTCCTTTACCATACTCTGAAGTGTCTCTTAGTTAAGGTATTTACTTAACTCAAGTGGCCTTTTCTGACTTTAACACGAAGCGAAATGGCTTCCCTGTCATTGTTCTGTTTACTTCTTCCATAGTCTTTACCATGCTGTTATCATCTAATTTATTTCATTAACAAATGTTTCAGGGGCAAGAAATATGATGGTGAAAAGATAAACTCATTGCTTTCACAAAGCTTATGACAGACTTGAGCTAGTAAGATTAAAAAACATGAAGAAATAAATTATATGATAATTGCTAATACAAAAAATAAAACAGTAAAAGGTAATAGTGTATACATTGGTGGCACCAGGACATTTTAAGTAGAACATAAAGTCTAAGCGGACCTGAATAAAGTGAAGAAGGGAACTATATGAAAACCTGAGGTAACATATGGTTTGACAGAATAAGGAAATAAGACCTAGTGTTAGATCATAGGGTGACTATATTATACAGTAATCTATTGTACATTTTAAAATAGCTAGAAGAGAATAATTCAAATGTTTCTAGCACAAAGAAAAGACAAATATTTAATGTGATGGATATTCCCCAAGTACAATGATTTGATCTTTACAAATTATATGAATGTATTAAATTAGCACATGTACCCTGAAACTATGTATACCTATTATGCATCAATAAAAAGAATTTTTAAAACTGGGTAACATTCTAAATGGATTACTTTTTACTCATTGACTGTCTCTCCCACTAAAACATAAGCTCTATGAAAGCAGGGACATCGACTATTTCATGCACTGTTCTATTCACCTTGGTACAATGACTCGTAGACTGCTGTAGATATTTGATGAATAAATGAAAACCTATTTCAGTTTTTCAAGAAATTTACTGGAGGAGTTTGGTGGTGAGGGGGAGGGGAGTTTACTAGAAAGCAAAGAAAGTGTAATATGTAAATATTTTAATATGAAATCCTAATAGCCTATGGGGAAACATTTTGAAAATTTACAACATGATAATACATAATGTATGGCAAATTATAGCAGAGAATTTTATTATTAGAAGTGTAAGGAACCAAAGGAATCTTAGAAAGTTAAACAGAAAACAGAGGTATAGTATTAAACACCATTTGTTTATTTGGAAAAACTCAATACAATATATGAAAATTGGTTATGAAGAACTAAAATCCTTCCTTTTCCTTATTCTTATGTTCTAAATAAGTTATCATTTGCTTTCTTTATGAAAATGCTTAAGACATGGTGAAACTCAAACTTATTACACTGTACATTCAAAGACCCTTAAATTAGAAGAAACTAAAAGCAATAGTTTGAAACTCACATTAACTCTGTATCTGCTGGCTTTATTTATGCTTTTTTATTCTTCCTATGTTCATCCAATCAGAACTTAAACTGAATCAGAAGCCTACAGAAGCCCTAAATTTCCCATAGCTCAAAGTATAATCAGCAGCATACTGAATATAATAAGCACCAAGTAAGTCATCTTCTGAGTTTCCAATTCCAAAACAAAATCAACTAAGGTAGTACTACCTGTAATACAAGCTGCACCACTCAGCCTCTTGACAGGTACCTATGCTGCACAAACTAGAATGGTCGTAATAAGAAATGAACCCAGAAAAATGCACAAGCTTTTATTATCTTCTTACTAGGAATCTTATATAAAGCTCTCATCACTTTCAGATAAAGGCTGGCTTGCACAGCAAGCTTAGATTTTTTTCACTTCACTATACTCAAATGGGAAGAATTAGGAAAATTACTTTCTCCCAACTCCATTAGTTCCTATTCTTCCACTAGACTAACATTGAGTACCTATTGTGTTCCAGGCACGGTTTGAGGTGCGGTTAATAAAGCAGTAGACAAGGCATTCCCATCCCTTAACACCCTTCTATAGAACCTGTTCCCACCAAGGTTCTTTCTTAATTTTAAGTTAAACTGTACAGTCTTAATTTGATAATGTTTCTAAAGTTATTTTTTAAAAAGTATCGCTTATGACATACTGCAATGAAAATCATCTTTGTAAAATTACACAAACAGTAATTCTTTTTAACAAACACTGCGCAGAGGCTCATCTTCCCAAACATCATATTTACAAATTCAATTGCCAGTGCAAACACTGAACCCATAGTCAAATTACATAACGTGAGCGTTTAAGTTATTGGTCCAGAACTGCAATAAAATTTAGCTGTATTTTTGGAGTCTTTATATAAACACGGGCAAAAAGCCAATATTGTTACCCATTACCACCATTCCCAACAAAAACATATAGCTTTTCTTAAAATTGGCTTAGTTCACTTACAGTAAATGTTTTACTTTCCCCTCACAAGTGAATAAAACACCGAAACTTTGTTTATACGCTTTAGTGACGGTCCCAAAATTGACACTGTAAACCTTGTTCTCTTTTTTCAAATAAATTATTTTATAAAATAGTTTCAGCAAAACACATGCCATAAGAGTATCAGACAAGGCCAGGTCCAATCTCAACACTGGCTGCAAAAGGGAGTCCGAAGCGCGGTGGAACAGAAAGACCAGGAGGTATAACACATACCTCACTCAAACTACCCATCCCCTTCCTACTTAGACTGACCCCCAGTTGCACCCAGCCTTAACAATTTGAAACTTTCCATGAACGCCAAACAAAATTTGAATGCAGGCTGTGCTCATCCTTAAGCCACCACACACAAAAAAAAAAAATTAAAAAATGTCAAACACTTAAGCGCGCACTCTCAAAGGATGCCCACCAACTGCAGCTCTCAGTACGATCCACCCGCGCCCCCTCGGCCTTCCCGGCATACTGCCGAGCCCCGAGCCCGGGCAGACTCGAACCCGGCGCGCTCGCAACACATTCCCTCCCTGCCATCGCCCATCCTCGTACCTCCCCTGTCCCCCAAACAGACCAAGCGCAGATAACTGAATATCCGAGGTTCCAGGGACCACGTTTTCCTGTATTTCTCCCCTGACCCCGCAATGGCAGAAATAGACATACCTTCCAGAAAAGTAATCTCCCCAGCGCTGCCTCCGCTCTTGCCGGCCGCCATCTTCCTCCTCCCACGCCGCCTCCTTCTTAATCCATGGCCCACACCGCCGCCGTGCTCGCCGGGATGAGGGGCCGCGCCGCAGGAGGGTAGCCGCCGCAGGGTTGCGGGCTTCGGGCTCAGCCGTCAGGAGGGCGGCGTTCCCACGTCCAGACAGGCCTACACAAAAGCAGGCCAGGCGCGCCCGGGCCTGTCCGCGGGCTGGCGGGCGACGAGGCCCGCGGCCTGGGCTTTTCCTCAAGCCCCTCCGGGGGAACGCGAGCGGCGACGACGGCGGCGGCGCTTCCCGGGCCTGGTTCTTCTCGGCCCACGACTCCCCATCCACCGCCCACCCAGGCAGCCTAAGAAGCTTCTCTGAGCCGCGGGCCCCCGGCAAAGAAGGATGAAGGCGAGCACACAAACACGCCTCTCTTCGTCCCAAGGCCGTAAAATGGCCGCACCCGCCGCGCGGGAGCGGCGAGGTCTCCGCGACCGACAGGCGCCCGCAGGCCCCTAGCTCTTTCTGCAGCCGCCGCCGCTACGGCCGTCCGCCCACCCCGCCCAGGCGTGAATGCATCAGCGGAGGCCTTTGCGACTGTCCATGTGGACAGGGGTGGGTCTCCTCTGCCACCGCCTCGCGTCGGTCGCCACAGCAGCTCCAGCCGCCGCTGCTGCCGCTCCTCCCCCACGGGCACTGGATCTGCCGCCTGGCTCCCGCCCCCGCCCCGACCCGACGCTGCCGCCCCCCGTGCGGCTCCCCCTCAGGAGCCCGGACTCGGCTCGCGGGCAGAGCGGGCTGCGGCTCCGCACCGAACCCTGACGTGTGGGCGTCCGCCGCGGGGGCTCTTGGCAGGGCCGGCCCTTCACGGCGCCGGCTCGGCCTAGACACGTTACTTCCAAAATCCCGACCGCCGAGGGCCCCATAGCAGACCTGGCGTTTGAGCGCTTCTAAGCCGGGCCGGTGATGTATTTGTTCCCGTGCCTACGAGTGTTAAAAGTTCATTTCTTTGAGGAGGCCTCAATTTAAACCACAGCCAACTGAAGAGAAAAAAGTAGTGAGGTAGGGCAATCACATGTTTAGAAAATGATTTGTGGTGCACATTTATTTTTTAAAAAGTGTTCAAAACAATTTATCAGGGAAGATTCTACCGGGACGCTTTGGATGGCAGTGTTAGGAAGAAAAGCCCTTTGTCATTTATTTGCCTGAGATTTCAAAAACCATACCCTGTCTTAGAAGTCAGACCTTATAATTTCAGATGACTGTATTTTGGTTTTTCTTTTCTCTTCCTTTTTTTCATTGTTCCTATTATAAAAATAATACATTCTCATTAATGAAACTATAGAAAACCCAGAAAATGATCGTAAGTTACCTCATAGTTTCACCACCGAAACTCAACTCCCGTTAGGTATGTAGTCCTCAAATCAGCATTTTTCTTAAGTCCTTCAATATCCGTCTTGAAAAAACAAAAACGAGCAAAAATGTATGCTATATGTTAATGAAAAGTTAACAACAATTAAAATGATGCAGAAAAACTAGGATTAAGTGCAATCTTTGAGGAATGAATTGTTCTAATTCACTTGTCCTCTTAACCAGGGCTTAAGCAGGAAACCTTATTGTTTAAAACTTACTTTAAAATCTTTTTCTAAAATGAACCCGTAATCTTTCCTGATCTAGCAAGAGTAGTGTAATGAATATAATTTATTATTATGTGTTATTTTTGTTGCCTGAGGATATTGCGTGATCCTGTTGTGATGTTCTATGACATAGTCTGTGCCAATGACAGTATAATACTGAGGTGTGTAGACTAGATACTAGGCAGATGTGGGTGACTGATCATTTAACCAGGCTCCAAAGTGTAGTTTAAAAGAAATAAATCTTTGGTTTTAAAATGCATATATGCTGGCTTTAAAATGGAGGAAGGTGAGGGGAGTCAAGGAATGTGGGTGGCTTCTAGAGCTGGAAAAGGCAAGGAAATTGATTCTCCCCTAGAGTTTCCAGAAAGGAAAACACCCTTTTGATTTTAGCCCAGTAGGGAGAACTGTAAGAGGGTAAATTTGGGTTAAGTTGCTAAATTAGTGGTAATTTGTTATAGCAGTGCATAGAGAGGGAAACAAGATAGTGTTATATAAAAGATGTCTTTTAAGCAATCTTTCAGACAAATTTCATTGTTTTAAGTGTTTATTAATTTCAGCTAATCTCTATGGGATTCCATAATTCCAATTTTGAAGGAGACGTATGGATTAAACCAACGGTTCTCAAACTTTAGCATGCATAAAAATCATTTGGAGGGCTTGTTAATACTGATTGCTTTACCCCACCTCCAGAGTTTCTGATTCCATGGCTCTGGAGTGGGACCTGAGAATTTGCATTTCTAACAAATTCCCAGGTAATACAGAAGCTGCTAATCTCACAAGTCCACACTCTTGAGAACCACTAAATTAAACAATCTGTAATTTCCTTTCCAATTCAATTATGCAGGTTCTATGAGTCTACAATTACAAGTGAAATTACCAGTTTCCATATTCAGGTATACATTAAAGATATTTTCTAAAACTCAATGTTCTGCCATATGAGTATGATCAACTGAGAATTGATAGTATGATGTAATCTGTTATCCGGTATTGAGGGCCTAGAAATTTTCAGGTTTAGGACATGCTCTTGAAACTTAGGTGTATTTGGTATACATATAAATATATATTTAGTGTATTTACAAATACTCCAATTAGCCCTTCTTCTTTATATATACATTTTCAAAGCTCAGGGATGTTACGGAGAATGCCTTTGAATATCAGAAATATGACTAATTACAAACCAGTTCTCTGAGTTATTTATTCAATTTTTATTAAAAACCTAGCATATCATTATCATTTATATTTAGCAAATTCCATTCAGCTGCCAGCTAAGTTGCTTGTTGTCATATTAAGCAAAATTTAATTCTGGCATAAAGGATAAATATTATATAATGGAAAAATAGAGTATTTTAGATTTGAATAGATAGGTAATTACAGTGGATAATAAGCTACTTTATTTTTTCTAATAAAGAAAATTTGGAAAAAAGAAATAAAAAACAGAACAGTGTCCTGCCATACAGGATTCTAACCCTAATGCTATATCTTCTCTAATGTCTTTTTATTAATACACTTACTCTGATCACCCACTCCCAAGGTCGCACCTTGAACCTGCTTCTCTTTCAAACTCAGTACAGGCGTATCTTATTGCATTACATTACACTTTTTTGCCCTTCACAGATACTGCATTTTTTACAAATTGAAAGTTTGCCATTTTTCCAACAGCATGGGCTCACTTTGTGTCTCTGTGTCACATTTTGGTAATTCTTGCAATATTTCAAACTTTTTCATTGTTATATCTGTTATGGTGATTTGTGAATCTGTGATCAGTGATTTTTGAGGTTACTCTTATAATTGTTTTGGGGTGCCACAAACTGTACCAATTAAGCAGACAACAGATACTGAGTGGTTCTGATTGCCCCACCAACCGACCATTCTCCCATCTCTCTCCCTTGCCTCACTTCTCCCTATTCCCTGAGACACAAGGACATTAAAATCAGACCAGTTAATAATTATACAATGGCCTCTAAGTGTTCAAGTGAAAGGACACTTGAACTCTCACTTTAAATGAAACTTGTCTCTCACTTTAAATGAAAAGCTAGAAATAGGCTTAGTGAGAAAGACATGGAGAAAGCTGAGATAGGCTGAAAAGCTAGGTCTCTTAGCCAAGTTGGCCAAGCTGTGAATGCAAAGGAAAAGTTCTTGAAGAAAATTAAAAGTGTTACCCCAGTGAACACACAAATAATAAAGCAAAGCAGATTTACTGCTGATAAGGAGTAAGTTTTAGTGGTCTGGATAAAAGGTCAAAACAGCCATAACATTCCCTTAACCCAAAGTCTAATCCAGAGCAAGATCCCAACTCTATTTAATGAAGCTGCGAGAGAGGTGAGGAAGCGGCAGAAGAAACGTTTGGAGCTAGCAGAGGTTGGTTCATGAGGTTTAAGGAAAGAAGCCATCTCCATTACATAAAAGTCCAAAGTGAAGCAGAGATGTAGAAGCTGCAGCAAGTTCTCCGGAGATCTAGCTAAGATAATTGACCAAGGTAGCTACATGAAGCAACACATTTTCAGTGTAGATGAAACAGCCTTCTATTGGAAAAAGATGCCATCTAGGATTTTCGTAGCTAGACAGGAGAAGTCAATGTCTTGCTTCAAAGCCTCAAAGGACAGGCTAACTCTCTTGGTAGGGGCAAATGGAGCTGGGGACTTTAAGTGGAAGTCAATGCTCATTTGCCATGCCCCAAATCCTACAGCCCTTAAGAATTATACCAAATTTACTCTGCCTCTGCTCTATAAATGGAGCAAGAAAGCCTGAATGACAGAACATCTGTTTATAGCAAGGTTTACTGAATATTTTAAGCTTGCTGTTTAAGACCTACTGCTCAGAAAAAAAGATTCCTTTCAAAATATTACTGCTTATTGACAGTGCACCTGGTCATCCAAGAGCTGTGATGGTGGTGTACAAGGGGATTAATACTGTTTTCATGCTTGCTAATGCAACATCCATTTTGTAGCCCAAGGATCAAGGAGTGATTTCAGTTTTCAAGTCTTATTATTTAAGAAATACATTTTTAAGGCTATAGCTACCCTAGATAGGGATTCCTCTAATGATTCTGGACAAAGTAAATTGAAAACCTTCTAGAAAGGATTCACCCTTCTAGATGCCATTAAGAATATTTGTGATTCATGAGAGGAGGTCAAAATATTAACATTAACAGGAGTTTGGAAGAAGTTGATTCCATCTCTTACAAATGACTTTGAGGGGTTCAAGACTTCAATGGAGAAAGTAACTGCGGATGTGGTGGAAATAGCAAGAGAAATAGAGGTGGAGCCTGACAATGTGACTGAATTACTTCAATCTTATCATCAAACTTGAATGGATGAGGAGTTGCTTCCATGGACGAGCAAAGTGGTTTCTTGAGATGGAATCTTCTCTTGGTAAAAATGCTGTGAACATTGTTGAAATGACAACAAAAGATTTAGAATATCACATAAACTTAGTTGGTAAAGCAGCAGCAGAGTTTGAAAGGATTTACTTACATCAATTTTGAAAGAAGTTGTACTGTGGGTAAAACATTATCAAACAACGTTGCATGCTACAGAGAAATATTTTGTAAAAGGAAGAGTTGATCTATGCAGAAACTTCATTGTTGTCTTATTTTAAGAAATTGCCATAGCCAACCCAACCTTCAGCAACCGCCACCCTGATCAGTTAGCAGCCATCAACATGGAGGCAAAACCTCTACCAGCAAAAAGACTACAACTTGCTGAAGGCTCAAATATAGACTTTTATTTTATTTTATTTTAGAGACAGGATCACACTCTGTTGCCTAGGCTGGAGTGCAGTGGCATGATATTAGCTCACTATAATCTTAAACTCTGGGGCTCAAGGGATCCTCTCACCTCAGCCTCCTAAGTAGCTGGGACTACAGGCACATACCCCGACACCTGGCTAATTTTTAAATTTTTTTGTAGAGACGATCTCTCTATGTTCAGGCTGAATAAACTTTTTAAAATTAAGGTATGTACATTGTGTGTTTATTCATAATGCTACTGTACACTTAATAGACTGCCATATAGAATAAATATAACTGTTATATGCACTGGGGAAAAAATCACATTACTTGCTTTATTGAAATATTCTCTTTATTGTGATGGTTTGGAACTAAACCTGCAATATCTCCAAGTTATGCCTGTAATTCAAACATCCCATCTATGGCTACAACCACTGTGACCATTTTCAATCTCATTGTGATCCCTAAACCCATTGACTCCTTCATTTTCTCTCTCTACTTCTCTCCCTACCTAATTTAGACTCCATGGTACATTATTCTATTTACTTTCTTGATTATATTCTCAACTCCTTGCTTCTCTGCTATTTCCTGGCTTTCTTCTCTTAAAACTCTCACCCTGAGTAAATCTTGTTACTCACCTTCTCCATTGGGACGTAGGAGAGTGAGCATGGCTGAAGCAAGTCATCCAGTAAAGAAGACTGGTTCCACTAAGATGTCATGGTTGCCATCTTGCAGGAATTTCTCTACTGCCAAATTGACATGATCTCCAACTGTCCATGACAACTATTTCATGCTATTTCAACTGTTTCTCCATCATTCTCAGCATAATTCTTTGCTTCCGACTTTAAAGAGAAATACATGGCATAAGATGAGTATTTCCTTAAGTTTACCAAAAACTTTCTGCATCTGTACATACCCATTCTATTTCCTACTGTTAGAAATAGAGTTCCTCCTTCTTTAACTCAATCCTGTCACATATCCTATGGGTCCCCTACCCTAGTGCCTAATCAAGATCCCCACTCTCCTCAACCCAGTAGAATTTATCTTTTTTTGTAGCAGAAAACGTTGGTCCTACTCTTTATATAACCTTTAAGATGTTTGACCACACCATACATTTGAGAGCTTTGCAGGCAATTCCCCAACATAGTTGTAGCCTACTTAAATTGATTCAAAGATACATATATTTATGAGTCCTCATATTAAGGACCCACTCAGTCTTCCATGAAGTCTAAATCCTACATGAAAGAATAATCAATGGTGATGACCAAAGGGGCCAATAATCTTAAACATTCCATGCAAACAGAATTCACAGGAAAACAGGACTGATTTTGTGGGATGCTTCCCCAAAGCTGTTGCTTTCCTGGAATTCTTAGCTCAGTGAATAGCATTGTCACTTACCCAGTTTTACAAACAAAAAAACTGGTACTCACTCCTCCTCTCCTCTCCTGTCCTCTCCTCTCATTCTCTCCTCTCCTCTCGTTCTCTCCTCTCCTCTCGTCTCCTCACCTCTCCTCTCCTCTCTCTTCTCTTCTTTCTCTTTCTTTTCCCCTACTTCCCTTCTCTTTCTTTTTAATCAAATCTTCTTCCTATCTCTTCAATCTATTCATATTTTTTCCACTTTGTCAATGTCTCCACCCTAGTCTTAGCCACCATAACCTTCCAGCCACACTATGGTAATAGGTTCAAACAGGTCATTCCTTGTTCTCTCCCCATTTCTCTCACGAAAGTCACAATAATCTTTTTTTTTTTTAAGTAAATCAGATCACAGCACCTTTCAATTTAAAACCATTCAAAGGTTTCTTCTTGCTCTGAGGATAAAATCCTAAATCCTAGGCCCTCCCTACCTATCTCACTAGGCTCATCTTATAGCATATAGCATTCTCACCTTCATCCTTAAGCTCCAACCACTTTCAGTTCTTCTTTTCTACATCAGAGTCTTTGAGCATGTTTTACCCTTCATCTGCAATTAACTTTTTGTCTTAATAGAATCTTGCACCAGTAGGTATTAAGACATATCTGCTGAATGAATAAACAAATAAATACAACATATTTAAAATAATTTTTCCCAAGTAAAATTTAGAATCACAGAATTCTAGAACCCAGACTCCATAGAGACTGTGTAATACAATCTTCTCAGAGCTGCAGAAAATGTCTATGTCCCAAATAACACTGTGGTGGAAATCTAGGAAAGATACTCTCAAATGGATCAGCAATCCAGATGTGAACCTAGGGCTTGGTTTTGAAGATTACAAGGCTGAAATAATTTGGGTTGCTTTGAGAAGCCTGGGAAATGACAGAAGGAAGACTTGAGTTTGTGGTAGACATATAATAACAAAGTTTCCTTTCTGTATATGTGCATCCCTAAAGCTACAAATTCTTCTTTTGTATTATAGCTGATGTTTCCTGTATTTTAGCCAAATTTAAAATGCTGTATATACAACTATTTGGACAAGCTGACACATATGCAGGTAAAGCTTAATAGTTATTAATAAAATAGCAATCCAGTTTTAATACATATGTTTCTTTGAAAAAACAACTATTAATCTTATTCTTCTAAATGCTACACTGAGATGTGCAGGATATAGTTAGTTTGTGAATAAATACAAGTTTCAGAAGACAATAGTAGGTTCTGCAATTTGTGACCGGTTGATGGTTTTAAAGAGCTCAGTTATTTTGTCAGATGAAATGGATTATGAGCATTACATGAAAATTGTATCTTTTATATAAGTTTCTTTTATAGAATAAGTATGTTTGGTTTAACATAATTTTTATAATATTCCATTTCGCTTTTAACTTGTTGATTATCTTATTTTGTTCTTGTTTAATCCTACCATGTTTCGTGCTCCTTTTTTTATTTCCAGTTCTCCTCTTTAGTCAATTCTTTCTGTCAATTTTCCATGTTGCAGTTTTTTTCCCCAGGGTTTTAGCAGGTGATTTATTAGCCATTTTAATACTTACAATTTTAAACTTTTAATTAAGTGATGATCAAACTAATCTTTTTTAAAATTGTAAGTGAAAATATCCTCAAAATAACACACATTTGTTATATATAATCAGTTCCTACCAGGCACCTTCAGTGTCAACATTTATAAATGAACAGGGAAGTTTCCAGGTGACCAGGGCTGCATTATGACTTTCCTGAGCCCTAGGCACTATGACTTCATGGGGCCCTTCCTTCATAAGAAATATATCAAACATTTGTAGCCAGACTTAAAATGCTATATGTAAAATAATATTTTTAATTTTTAAGTTAGTTAATTTTACAACTGCTTTGGTATAAAGACAAAATGTAATCAAGACTGGATTCATTGTTATATATTTATTATTATTATGTTCATTTTTTTCTTCTGATTTTATTTTATTTTTATTTTTTTAGAGACAGAGTCTTGCTCTGTTGCTAAAGCTGGAGTACAGTGGTGCAATCATAGCTCACTGTAACTTTGAGCTCCTGGGGTCAAATGATCTTCCCCCCTCAGCCTCCCAAAGTGCTGGGATTATAGACATGAGCCACCATGCCTGGCCTTTCTTCTGATTTTAAAAGAAATAACATGAAAACATTTTTATAAGGCTTTAAAAGTATCATTGGCCCTGGGCACTGTGCCTCCTGTGTGTAATGGATAAATTGGACCTGCAGATGACTACTGGATCCTTTCATGTTCATTAATGGAAATGATCACATGAAAATCATGTCTAGCTGAACTCTGAGGCAGTGGTTCTCAAATTATAACTTGCATAAGAATCAAAAGAAGAGCGTATGAAACAGTTTCCTGGGCCCTATCCCAGATCCTCTGGTTAAGTAGGTCTGGGTAGGACCCATGAATTTGCGTTTCTGATAAGCTCAAAGGTAATACTGATGCTGCTGGTTTGAGAACCACACTTTCAGGGTAATATAACAGTTTTATGCTCCCATTATGATTTGCTAGGTATACTATCCAGATCTCTTAATCAACATTTGATGAACATCTACTGTTATTTTATGTAGAAACAGACTCGGAGGTTAAATAGCTTTGCCAAGGTGACTCAGCTAGAAAATTGTAGAGCTGGAACTTGAGCCGAGATTCATCTAGACTCCAAAGTTCATGCTCTTATTATCATTACCATGTGGTAATGATAGATAATATAATCAGTGTGCCTAGAAGAAAGTTGAAAACATGAAATAATGCATAAAAGTGGTACTTTCCTAGATCATCATTGTTGTATTTGCCCTATTTATTGTAGTCTGCTGATGGCCTTCATCTTTCTGGCTATTTATTCTCCACTTCTTATCTCTGATTAATAACACCAGAATGAATGTAGTAATGGTTTGTAACACAATTTTCTGAAAGTGTTCTTCTCTAATGCTGACTCCAAACTAAAGCTGATTAGGATTTTGCATTTTTCATTAACTTCACTTTGCAATTTGAACTGCTTCATCTGTTCTGCAGGTCGACAAACTTAAGTCTTCAGAATATAAAACAATATAAGGATTAACTAGCACTCTGAGTTTTGAACTTTGAACACCTTTGCCTTATGAGGTTAAAAGTCTCATTTTGTAACTAGCTTCCTTGTTAATTCTTTTTAATATCATTTTATTATAAATACATACATGTGAGATAATCACTTTATCTTTCTCCCTCTTTGTATGTGTATATGTGTATATACCTGTAAATTTCTTATTGCTTTTCTTTCTCTGATTCTTTTATTTCTGAAGAACATAGTTTAATACAAATGTTGTCTATTTTCTAATATTACAAGGACAGAGAAATGATCAAACATATCATGGAACTTCTTTTTAACAGAGTGTTTTGCAGCTATTTAAACCAGTGAAGTAGATACATTAATACTGAAGAAAGTTATGGATATGAAGATATATTTTTGGTAAGGAAAGTTAAAGAGAAAAGAGAATAATTTAGTATGAGGAAGAATCTTGTGTGGTAAATTTTTGTCCTAGAATAAAATGACTGATTATTTAAGAAAGAGGAAGTATAAGACAAAGCAGAAAATCCAACGATGTGTCTACGGTCTGAGCAAGTTGTGATAAGGTTTGTGAAAAGGGAATTTATGGAAGGAATTTTATGTATGGGCAAGTTGGCTATAAATAGAAGGGAATATTTAAATATTTATAAGTCTTTTTAAAGATTTAGCTTTAATATTAAAAAATACACTAATACAAAACTAAAGAAGTTTGGTCCTCTACTATAAGAGGTTTTGATTTTTTTTTTTTTTTTTTTTTTTAGACAGAGTCTGGCTCTGTTGCCCAGGCTAGAGTGCCATGGCGTCAGCCTAGCTCACAGCAACCTCAAACTCCTGGGCTCAAGCAATCCTTCTGCCTCAGCCTCCCGAGTAGCTGGGACTACAGGCATATGCCACCATGCCCAGCTAATTTTTTCTATGTATATTTTTAGTTGTCCAAATAATTTCTTTCTATTTTTTTTTTAGTAGAGACGGGATTTCGCTCTTGCTCAGACTGGTCTCGAACTCCTGACCTTGAGCGATCCTCCCACCTTGGCTTCCCAGAGTGCTAGGATTACAGGCATGAGCCACCATGCCCGGCTAAGAGGTTTTGATTTTTAATTCTGAAATCTATTTTTCTTTTTTTTTAAGAAAGAGTCTATTTTTTTTTAACATTCATCATCTAAACTGCAGACAGTTTTTATTTCTGCCACATTCCTTCCTGAAATTTATTTAATTTCCCTAATTTCAGGTTGATAAACTGTCTTTTTTTATTCAGAATGACAATTTCATTTCTCTTTGAAACTTCTTGGAAGTTCAACTTTTGTCGTACCTCATTGCATGTGATTTGCATCTTAAACATCATTGCCCTCTGTTCTTTCTCCTCCTGAAAAGGTGTATCTTTTTGCTTGACAAGATAAGATAATCTCCTTCAACCTTTTTGTCAACTCCTGTAACTTTTTTTTCTGAGTTCCAACTCTGTTATTATGGCCTGACACTGAAATGTTTTTTGTTTTTTTTTTGAGCAGGGTCTTTCTCTGTCACCTGGGCTAGAGTGCAGTGATATCATCATAGCTCACTGCAACCTCAAACTCCTGGGCTTAAGTAATCATCCTGCCTCAGCCTCCCAAGTAGCTGGGACTACAGGCACATACCACCATACCAGGCTAATTTTTAAAATTTATTTGTAGAGACAGGGTCTTGCTATGTTGTTCAGACTGGTCTTGAACTCCTGGCCTCAAGTAGTCCTCCAGCCTCTGCCTCCCAAAGTGCTAGCATTATAGGCCTTATCCTCCACACCCAGCCCAAAATTTTCAGAACTCTGTTAAAGAAACTGATAGGTTCATAAAACTGATAATCACGATCAAGTAAAACAAAAAAAATAATTACATGAAATTAAGTAATTAATAAAGATAATGTTTTTATTACTTTTATTTTATATAATATATATTCATTAATGTTTTGTTTTCCAGATTTAAGGAAATGTTTCTCATCGTTTACAGCAATCTGGTGAAGTATACTTTTGTGAACAAAGATGGAGGCATTTGCTTTATCTCCCTACTTAATTCTTCCAAAATTTGGAAAATATTCCTGAGTATTCTTATTTTTATGTATACAAGTTCAATAAAAATCTTCTCTCTCTTTATATGCAGGACATAATTGGAAACACTGGTTATGTTACCAAGGCTTTGACTGAAATGTCCTATTTAAGAATGCATATAAAATGCCTGGCTTCAAGAGTTCCCAGCCTAACAGGGAGTGAATAAAAATTGTCAATTCTTGGCAGGCCCAAGAACCTTAAGCCTGTAAGTAAAATCTAAATTCTGCCTTGATTTGCTTTCTAGCCTCAAGAAGTTTTTAAACCCAAGATTCCTATATGGTCAATGTAGAGAGAAAAAGCTATGTTTCTAAAGAAAAACTACAATACTCCTTTTATTGTAACCCTATGCATTGTTTTCAAGTTCCTGTTATCTGCTTGTAGTTTGGATTAGATCTTGAATTCTCCTAATTTCCTCCAATATTTGGCTACAACTCTCCAATAAAAACAAAAGCTGATGTTCCTAAATCCCTATAAGCTGGAACTAAATGAATTTTAAAGAACAAGCCTTGTGCCTGGTGTTTGGGCCACACAAAAGCTTCACCCAACCACCTGATATCATGACCAAACATTCAAATTATAAACCAGGAGAAGTTGATGTTTTCATACTGTAGACAGCTTTTTCCAAGACATCGGAACAAGACTCCGTATCATAATGAGTCTCTTACCTCTCTTAATGCTACCTTTTTCACTTGGCAAGATAACGGTATAATTGAAATTTCACAATCGGTAGCTTTTGTTGGTAACTTAACAGACCCTAACCTAGGAAATCCTTTAGTATCCATTGGTTAAATAAGAAAACATCTGTGCTATTGTTAATACTACATGCTATACCTTAATGGAAAAGGCCTTAAATTTGTGGGTGGAAGACATGAACAGAAATGTATTCCAATTGATGGTGTTGACCAAAATTAAGGTTGTTGGGATAGAAATAATTTTATAAAGGTTTAATGGAAGCCAAATGTGGGGTCAACCCAGGAAAACATACCAACAAAGTTGGGAGTATTCTGGAGTCTCTTACAAGTTGGAAGGCTTTTATAGGAAAGTTTAAGAGAAAGGAGGAATTTTTTAAAATTCCTCATACTGAAGTTGTCCTTTTTCATTGGAGGGTACAGTAGAGAGGTTATAATCATTGCATACAGATTGCAACATACAGGCTAAAATGTCTATGTGCAAGACAATCAGCAAATTTTATGATTCAGAAATAAGTCAGTGTCCTTTTCAGAGTCAGTAGGTTATGCATTAATTAGTATGTAAATTATTTGAGCAATTTATGATAAGATTCTTTACTCAGGGACAAGATGTCGCCCTGAATCATAAGAACTTCCCAATGACCTGTAGGCTATCAATAGCATTTGGGTTCAGTACTATCCAAGGTTTCAGGCATCCACTGGGGATTTTAGAAGGTATCTCTCACGAATAAGGTGGACTACTGTAATTTTATAACAATTAAATAATTTTCTGTTACATCCACAGAAGAACTTTGTTTAACCCTGTATAGATAAATATACTTATTTTATCCATGCAACCTTAGGCAGCTCATGTACTTTGTTTTGTTTTTCTAAATTAAGAATCAAATAGGTTGTGACTTCTTCAAGTTTGTGTCAACATCACAAATAGACTTTGGGTGTATTGGCACTGAGGCTGACTCAACAGGTGCATTTCCACCTTGTTCTAGTATATAACCATTATCGCTTGGGGCTGATCCCAGCTCTAAAGGGCACACCTGACTTGTCTAACTCAGGTGAATCCCACTCCCCTTGGCATAAGGATTGGTTTGGATAAACTAATCTAATCTTAAAATACACCTTGATAAAAGGGAGAAGTTCTCTTTCATATTGAGGAAAGGTATCTAAAGCCCATTTAACATCATCTTCTTGACAGTTGGCTGGCTTTGACAGCTTCCTACTTAGCATAGTATCTTGTTTCAGAGAGTTAACTTTGTAGTGTAGTATAGTCCTCTTTATGACTACACCATGTAGAGTAAGTGTATGGATTAAGGTTGTAGAAAACTAAAATAGAAGTACAGAAAGAATAAGAAGTTTGGGGGAACAAAAATCACATAAAAGAAGATAGTTTTAGCTATAAGAAACTGATAGTAGTCCTTTTCTTCTGAAAGGAGAACTAAGATGGAAGGGAAATTTACTTTTCTTTTTTTTTTTTTTTTTTTTTTTTTGAGACAGAGTCTCGCTTTGTTGCCCAGGCTAGAGTGAGTGCCGTGGCGTCAGCCTAGCTCACAGCAACCTCAAACTCCTGGGCTTAAGCGATCCTACTGCCTCAGCCTCCCAAGTAGCTGGGATTACAGGCATGTGCCACCATGCCCGGCTAATTTTTTTTTTTTTTGTATGTATATTTTTAGTTGGCCAGATAATTTCTTTCTATTTTTTTTTTTGTTAGTAGAGACGGGGGTCTCGCTCTTGCTCAGGCTGGTCTCAAACTCCTGAGCTCAAACAATCCGCCCGCCTCGGCCTCCCAAGTGCTAGGATTACAGGCGTGAGCCACCGCGCCCGGCCGGAAATTTACTTTTCACTGCATGTCTTTCTCTACTTTTTGATTTTTGTACCTTATATATGCATGTTATCTAATAAAAATAATTTTATGTTATTTATTATTTAAAATTTTTTTTGGGATTGGGTCTCATTAGGTTGCCCAGGCTGGACTCAAACTCCTGGGCTCAAGTGATTCTCCTGCCTCGGCCTTCCAAGTAGCTAGGACTACAAGCATGCACCATCACACCTGATGAGACTTATTTTAAATTGATGCTATTATAGTCATCTGAAAAACTCTCCAGACCCTTTTGTGATTCTCACCTCCTGATAAACTGATGCACTTCATATATGATGACAAGGATGTTACTGAGCCATTGCTCCTGGGTGTTTATTTCAGTTGTCAGTCTGTAGTAATGGATTTTTAATGATTCATGTGCATTCCCTCTTTTTGTAACTAACAACAAGCACAAACATTGTCAATTCTCACATTCAAAATTATACTCATGCCTCTGTTTTTGAAGAGCTCTTATATCTCAATCCTACCATATTTAAAGTAAACTCTTCAAGAATACTTATATTTAACATTTTTGAATGTCACCGTCTCAACCATGGGCCAAAGACAATTGACACTAAAATGATGACAATGCATTTTATTTAAAAAATCCAGCTTTTATTCTGAAAGAATAATAATTGAGATATGATTAACATCAAATAACTACAATTTGGAATCAACTAAAGTGAAGCTCCTTAAGGATATCTGGGACTGTTTTTGAAGATTTCTTTTTACCTTCCGCAGTATAGTATCTTCAACATGGAAGATATTTAATAATTGTTTATTTGACTTGATGAACCAAAGAGTGTAGCATAGAAACACCACAGGAAGCTAAATACATACTTTATTTTTAGGTAACTTTAGCTGTTAATAAAGGTAACATTTAATATGCAGCTATTGAAATAAAGTTTCCTTTACTATTAAACATGACCAGAACAATTCAATAAGTATTCTTACATTTTTCAGATATTTCTAATATTTTTTAATTTATTTTAAACTTTAGTCACCAAAATTAAACTCCTAGCCACAAAATTATTTTAAATATGTGGTGTAGCCTTGAAACAAACTAAGAATAATCTTAATCATGATGCAATATAGCACTGACTTTAAATACTAACCACCTGCCCACTTGCCTTCCTGTATGTATATTTGTATTTATATACTTATATTGTATTTATTATAATTTAATCTTTGTTTTTAAAAAAACTCAGCCCTGGCCGGGCGCGGTGGCTCACGCCTGTAATCCTAGCACTCTGGGAGGCCGAGGCGGGTGGATCGCTCAAGGTCAGGAGTTCGAGACCAGCCTGAGCAAGAGTGAGACCCTGTCTCTACTAAAAATAGAAAGAAATTATCTGGCCAACTAAAATATATATATAGAAAAAATTAGCCGGGCATGGTGGCACATGCCTGTA